>CM053772.1:23656928-23678871 GCA_028658325.1 Potorous gilbertii
CCTTCACTGTGTTTCTGCGCGGCTTCCACTGCTCCAGAATTTGTCAGGAGTTCTTTTTACAGGAAATCTATGGGCTGTGGGTTCGGACCTAGCATAGGTGAGTCTTTCTACTCCGCCATCTTGGCTCCGCCCCCCCGGTAATTTTTTTTTTGACAAAAAAAAATGCCTATCTTCCAATAAATAGTCTTTCCACCTCTGGCCCCTTCTATGGCTCCTCACATCTGTTTGTGGCAGATGCCTCAATTCATTTTCCTGCCTGCTCTATCTTTAGACTTAGGCGTGCAATAAATAATTCTCTTTTCTCCCTTCTCCACTTTTACCTCTTAGCTCTAGGTGAGACTGCACCCAGTAGTTAGAGTAGGTTAGTTAGTGATGTATAGACATATAGGCAGATTTGTTTGCTGATTAGAAGCTGGTGTTAGGGAACTCCATCCTTATTATAGATTTACTTTTCATTATCTGTTTGTGACTTGAATAGGAGAGGTCTAATCTATTTAGATCACTTTGCTTGCCCCTCTTCAGGTCAACCAATTAATCAACAAATGCTTATTAAGAGCCTACTATGTACCAGGAACTTTACTAGACATTGAGATTAAAGGCCAAAGTGAAACAGTTCCTTCCCTTAAGGAGACAACATGTACAGATGTCTTTTTGCTTCAGATTGCATAGATGCAGAGTCATAGATTTAGAGCTCCTAGGAACATGAGAAACTATTGAGTCCAACAACTTATTTTAAGGAAGGCAGATGCTCAAACTAAAAGAGTCTAATTTAAGCTCAGTCAGCTAATAAACTTGTTTAGAGCTTGGTATGTGTCAGGCACTGTGCTAAGCTCTGGGGATACAAGTGCAAGCAAAAAAGAAGATACTTCATGCTCTCAAAAAGCTTACATTCTAAAGGAGAAAAAGACAACACATAAATTCCATATTCTCCTGACACTTTTTCATCTCCACATTGTGTCATTTTTATAGACAATTTTTTCAAAAGTACTTTCTTTTTCTCAAATATGATTTTGTTGTTTTAAAAAAGTCAATTTCTTATGTTTTACTATTCCAAGTCTGTTATCTGTAATAAAGTTAGGGGTGAGGTATGCCCAAGTGAGATTATAGAATTGTAGATTTAAAACTAGAAGCTAATTTTGAGATCATCTAGTTGTCCTTTCATTTTATAGATGAAGAAACATGGTTAGTGACTTTCCTTGGTCACATAGGTGGGACAGGACATACAGTCTCCTGATTTCTACATTCACTTTTCTTTCCATCGTACCATTGTTCTGTGTCTATATAACTTGTACCACTTTTCATTTTAAAAAATATAAGAAACAAAACTAATCTGATGGCAAGAATATTGAGAGATTTTGATGGTCTGTTTTCTTAATAAATTGAGCAAAAGTAGTTTCTTTAGACAGGTCACAATTGATGCTTATAAAATCCCACTATTTCTTAGGCATCGATCAACGCATACGATCAATTTCCTGCCTGTTAGCTTTGTTTAAGGGCAGCCTATGGAATATTCCTGAATACTGAAGGCTACCAGTCTACATAGGAACAACAGGCTCCTACCTATTATGTTGCTTCCTATATTTATTTTTTATTTCCATGATGCTATTGGCTAGATCAGGGTTTATAAAGAATCTCTTCTGTGATTGATTGGGCCTTGCTCACCCCTCCTGCTGTGATGGTGGATAAAAGATATTGTAGGTCAGTTGGCCCATCAGTTGTCTCAAGAAATTCAAATGTTAAAGCTGGCATTTGTAATCCATCAATCAATGGGGAGCATAACATCACACAGACCTAGGTCTGAAAGGAACCTCAGAGATTATCTGGTCCAGTGTCCTCATTTTACCAGTGAGGAAGTTGAGGGAGGGAACCTTGGTAGTAAGGGGCAGAGGTGGAATTTGAACTTGGATCCCAACTGTGGTTAACCCTCTTAAGCAAGGGGAGGTAGCTATATTTAGCATTTCTGCCATGCTACTCATTTCTTCTCTTGGGAATCGTTTAAATAATATTTATAGTCCTCAAGATTTCCACATACAAAAATTTAGATTTTTTTTTATGCTACAAAACAAGGTTAAAAATTGTCAAATCTTCTTAGCTCTAAGGACCGCTGTGAAGATAGACATTGGTCATTTGTCATCCCACAGTCTTGTTTATTTTTTGACTCAATGAGTATATTTCAATTTTCCTTTCACTCTTTATCATGATTAGTTCTCTCTGAAAAATTACAAATGAAAAGCCTTCTTGGGCTCTCATTGGTTGGGAGGCCAGGAGCTTTTTTCTGGCACAGTCAGTCTTTGGGTTGCCTTGGAAATTTCAAGTCAGGTGGCTTATCCGTTGGTGTAGACATCAGCAAACTTTTCAGTTCTAGGGGCCTCAACTTTTGGTAGATGTGCTAGTTGGGCCTACAGCATGGGAAGTGTGGAAGGAAGAACAGACTCTCGGAATCAAGGTGTTGGAAGGCACTTTGGGGTCTATTTCATCCAACCTCTACCAAATCATAAATCTCCTTTACAATGTCCCAATGAGTGGTCCTTTATCTACCCATCCCACAGCCTCCTGAGAAATCTCATTTCACTTTTGGATAGGTCTACCTTTTTGTAAATTTCCTTATATTCCAAAACAACATCTTCTCTGTGGAAACTTAGATCATAAATGTAGAGTTTGAGAAAAGCACAGAGACTATCCAATCCAATGCTGTTATCTGTGATAGGATTTGAACTTAGGTCCTCTGACTCTAGAGCTCCAAATTAAACCTTTTTGGACCAAGTCAAACAATTTTAATCTTTAATTTTGCTGAATTGAATTGTATTCCTCTTTCAAATAAAATTCCTTCCACTACTTGTATTTAAACTATCACCTACTTACTTAAGTTTTTTCTTCTCCAAATTAAATATCCTTTGTTATCTATTCTCAAAGGCCCTGGAAAAAGAACCAGAGATAGAAAAGAGAGTAGAGAGAAGGTACTTAGTAAATGCTTAATCAATGCTTGTTAAATGAATGAATGAAACATAGTGAAGGAGGAGTAGAAGGGAAAACAGGAAAAGTCTATTTGAAGAATGATAGATACCAAACAACTGTTGCTTCTTCCAAAAGACATATCTGGTTGACTTGTACAAGTGGAAATTCCTGGATGTGGCAAAGAGCTTTGGCCTTGGCGTTATGAAGATCCGAGTTCAACTCTTGGCTCACACAAATACTAGCAGTGAGACCTTGAGCAAAGCTCTTAACCTCTTTTTGTCTCATGTTACTCACCTGTAAAATAGTGTTAGTAGTAATACCTACTTCCTAGGGTTGTTGTTTTGGATCAAAAGAGATAAAAAATATAAAAATCACTTTACAAACCACCAATAGCTATATAAATGCCAGCTATAGTTATTATAGACAGGGAAGGACTCATCCATTCAGACTGTTTGTTCTGGGAGGAATGTATTAATGGATGTTATGAGCAAAATTATAGAACTATAGGTTTTTCAGAGTTGCAAATAGCATTAGAGCTTATTTAGACCAGTTCTTTCATTTTACAGATGAAGAAACTAAGTTTATGAGAATGAAATAATTTCCCTAAAGTCACACAGCTTGTTCAATCATTTTCCAGTCATGTCTGACTCTTCATGACCACGTTTGTCTTTTGTTTTGTTTTGGTTTTTTTGGCGGAGATACTAGTTCACCATTTCTTTCTCCAGCTCAGATGAGGAACCTGAGGCAAACAGGGTTAAGTGATTTGCCCAGAGTCACACAGCTAGTAAGAGCCTGAGGCCAGATTTGAATTCAGGAAGCTGAGTCTTCCTGACTCCAAGCCCGGTACTCACTCAGCTAGTCATTGGCAAAATTGGGATTAGAATCCAAATTTCCTAATTTTACCCCATTATCTCATTAACCCATACTTTCCTTCTCTACCTTGTTTGTGAGGATAATTCTCATTCAAAGTCTTCAGTGAAATTCTTTATGGAATGATGCTTGCTTACAAGTTATAGTTTTGTCTGTTCAGTTTGTTGTTGTTTTTTAAAGTTCCCATTATTCCCTATCCTCCCTCAATCCTCATTATGTTTAAAATAAATATTCTATTTGGGTTTCATTTTAAAATTGGAAAAAAGTGAAGAGGACAAACATTTAAATGGTTCTGGTCTGTTTGGAATGTTGGCTAGATGGTTTGGACAGAGAGCTTCTTTATTTAACCAGACTTTTAACTTCTGAAGCCAGCTAGGACTCATACTTTCATGTTGGTTATAACAGTTTACAAGTACAAACATACTCTGGTCTGATGTGGAAGAGAAAATAGTGATTTTATGAAGAAAAAGGCCAAAAAAAGTCTTCTGTGCTCAAAAGGATCTGTCTTATTTTCCAAAAAATAAGCAGGCAGGGGAGAAAACAGCCACTTAAGGGAAAGAGGTAGCATCCTTGAAAATGTTATATTTCTTCTCCTGTAAAAGATTTATAGACCCAACAACTAACTTTCCATCCAGTGGAAGCCAAGAGAAATTTTCCAAGCATTGAGACTATTTTTGAAATTACAATCAAGTATTTTTTGGGGGAGGCTAAAAATACTTGATTGTCCTTGGCGTATCAACTTTTTATTCTCCTACTCAAATGCTTTTGAGGGACCTCACATACACACACAACAGGGTCAAAGATGATTTCGTTACTAATTCTTCACCACTGCTTTATGACCATTCCTACAGACATGGTTCTTCCCTCTTGTATGTGGCCTTATGTATGTGAAGTCTAAGCCTTGGATTTTTATCAGTAGAAACGTGACTTGGTAATCCCTGTGAAGGTTCCCTCTTCTTAGGTTTTGTTGATGGAAGACAGAAAGGTAAAAAAGTATGGAGTTCCTCCATGTTCTATGCAGGGTCATTTTTCTTGTGTGTTCTCTGAGATATATGACCCTTTGGAGGAAAGTGGGAGGGTTTGGAAAGCTGTGGGTACTAATACACCATCTAAAACCAAATGGGTCTTCTCTCTATTCCTCACATTTGGCATCTATATGCCTTTACATTTGCTATCCTCCGGGCCTTGAATACATTCACTCTCTTTCTTGCTCCCCTCTCCCAAGTCTCTAGCATTCTTCATCTCAAATTACCTTGTTTTTAACAACTGTAAATACTTTTATATGTTCATGTTGTCTTTGCTATTAGAAGCTAACCTCCTTGTGTGTAAGGATTGGGGGTTTTTTTGTATTTCTGTCTTAGGGTCAATATCCTGACACATAGTAGGTATTCAGTCTATTCTTGTTGATTGATTGATCTGAATCATGCTTTGGTTTCCCTTGTGCATATTGAGAAGCTATGTGGTAGAGTACAGGAAGAGGGAGCCTTGGAGGCAGGAAAACATGGGGTCACATCGTGGCTCTCACCTACATTGGCTTTATGACCCTAGACTAGGCATCTAAGCTCTCAGTGCCCCAGGAGAATCTAGAACTATGGATTACATAGAAGCTGCATCTGTACATGGTATTTTCTTATCCAGGAGTTTCACTGATATAATAGGATCAGTTCCTCTTCTCTGTTCAGTGCACCTTATCTGGTCCTGGGCTGTGTTGAGGAATTGTCAATAGTGATCAACATGGGCTTGATGCAGGAGCAGTGAAGCAATGTAGGCTTGGGTCTAGGATGGGAGATGGGAGACAATGAGAATGACTTACGTTCTTCTCTTTAAGCTGTGGGACCTCTTGATCCCTAACCAGAGGAATTTAATCAATTTGAAGAACTCAGTGTGAAATGCATTGTAACCTAAAAAGCCTGTGCATGTAGCTAAAATATCACCAGATGTCCTATGTCTCAGAAAGGAGACCTGGTTGAAAATTTCAAAATGAATTATTATTTTTGTTTGGTCTCCCACAAGCTACCATAATATAATTCTTGCCTCACGCTAATGGGTTCGTCCAAGTACACGTGGTGGTAAAACACACAGAAAAATAGAAGACAAAAGCAGATCCGTGTAGATGTGCCAGTAGAATAGAGAGCATTAGAGAGTAAAAATAGCTGCGATTTCAGGGGTCAGGATCTAAGTCATTTAACAGAGAAAACTCTCAAAAGTTTGACAGGCTGCTGACCTTGGTGCTAATAGAGAGAAGGTACCTAGGCTTGGGTTAATTATAAAGAAATCCTTACTGGTAATTTTCAGTTATATGTTTCAAACTGTAGACTTTTAAAAGATGAATAAAACATCATCTCTACCATTAAGGAGTTGAAGTATCTATGCTTTTTTTTTTTAAAATAACAGTTAATAACAACAACAAAAATATCCTTCATTAAATTTTCATATTCGTATGGTTCAGTTGTATTAGATATGGAAATGCACAGAATCTCTGCCTAGAGACTTTAACACCAGGAGAGTTCCAATGCTGTGTCCTCTTCTGATTTATTGTTTCATATTAGTATTTCGACTAAGGCCTATTGAGACAGCTTTTGGGCTGATCAATAGGCTTTGTAGCCTACTGTGCTCCCTTCACCCAGTTCCTCAGTTGGTGTGTGCCCTTCTGTTGACAAGCCCTAGGCATAGCCTATCCAGAACATACTAAGTCTACTCCAAGCCTTTTCTTAGCTCAGTAGAACCCACCAATGTTGACCCTCCATTGCATAGCCGTGCAAAGCCCAGAGTTACTATTTTTCACATCCTGATGAGAAAATGTAGAATCACTTGAGTCAAGGTCACTGCCATCATCATTGCTTAAACAGGACAAATATACCTGATTTAACCTGAAATATCAAATGGAAGATTTCTCTCATTGGGGAAGATAAAATCTGAGCTGAAGCTTCATTCCACTAAGAATAGATTTCAGTCTCAATGGACAGTCTTCAAATATAATTGCCTCCTCTCAAAGAATAGAAAAGAGTAGATGAGTTTCATTAGCTATAGCCTATCCTCCTTTTCTTCAAGTTGTGTGGATTGGACTATTGAATCTCTAGACCCTAGACAGCAAGTCTGCTTTTAATGACCGGTAGAGACTGTGGCAGGGACGTTGGTGAAATCTGTTCCTTGTATCTCACCTGATGACCTGTGTATCTCTTGACATTCAATTTATTTTACTGGATGTACTACAGAAAACCTCTGTGGAGAGGTAGATTGGGGTCAGGCTGGCAAGGCAAAGGTGGTATACCAATGTAGTGATAAAGAGCTGTTGCCTTAGTTGTTGTTGAACTCTCCTGAATCTCATTTAAAACTTTATGGGGGATGTGTGATCAAAGCCACAAAGCTCAAGACATGCTAGAAGACATACACACAGCAAAGGCTGTTGTTGAATTGGAATGTCTCTCAATGTCTCCTGAAATTGATAGCTCATGGGTCACCCCAGGATCCTGCCTTTGGGAAGTTCATGTTGGAAGAAAATTGTCACACTTATGCATATTCTACTTTATCTTGGGATACCCATAAGGCCTTCTATATCTCACAAAACATGAAGGGGTAGGAGATGTGTAGAGAGAAAAAGAAAGTAATCAATTTTTACTAAGGTCAGAGCTGCCCAAAGGAAGTTATGTTCATTATGAAGAATGGGACCCTCCTGCTTATCTTCACCACTTTCCATTGGCTTCTGGTGGTTTTCCATCATGAATCAACATGAATAGGATTCCCAAGGGGGGGTGGGGGAAGAGAATACGCTCATTTTATTTTGACAATTTAATTAATTAAATTGGATTTAGCTGGAAGGGACCCTAGAATTCATCTGATCCAGCTCTCATTTTACAAGATGGAAAAACTGAAGCAAACAGAGTTAAATGACTCACCCACAGAGTCACATAGCTTATAAGTGTCTAAGGCCAGATTTGAACTCAGGAAAATGAATCTTCCTGAATCCAAGCCCTCAGCACTCTCAGCACTGTGGTCCCACCTAGCCACCCTATACTTTAAACTTAGATATATGTATCTCTCATCCCAAGCACTGTGCCTGGTTGGCACAGAGTAAGTATTTAAAGTAGGTTTGTTAATTGAATGACTTTTTATCTTTTCTCTTATCAGCTGGGTGGCCCTGGGCAAGTCACATAACTTCTGTTTGCCTTAGTTTCCTCATACGTAAAATGGGAATAATAAAGCACCTTCCTCCTAGGTCTGTGGTGGGGTTCAAGTAAATTAGTATCTATAAAGAGCTCATCTCAATGCCAAGGACATAAAAAGCTCCATATAAATGTTAGCTACCATCATCATCTTCATTATTTCACTGTGGAATATAGTGCCGGACATATGATAGGAACCTGATAAATTCTTGTTGGTTAATTTATTAAGTGTTGGAGATACAAAGACAAAACAAGAAAAATATAGTGTTCCTTCTGTGGAGGATCTCCATCTACTAGGATGGTACAAATAGGTACCAAGATAAGCAAATACAGAGTACTTTGGGAAAGAAGGAGCAGGAACAAATCATCAGTGTTGGAGTTGGAGCATCTCAATTTGGAGGTATCAAATCATGACCTTTCAGGAGCTGGATATTTGTGTGTTTGCATCTACATTTAATGCCAAGGTGGCTCTTGTGGATATTAAGTAGAGAACCTAGGAATGATTGAGAACACTTTATTTGGAGGGAGGGAGGGAGGGAGGGAGAGAGAGAGAGAGAGAGAGAGAGAGAGAGAGAGAGAGAGAGAGAGAGACAGAGAGAGAGACAGAGAGAGAGAGACAAAGACAGAGACAGAGAGACAGAGACAGAGAAAGTTTGCCTGAATTATCTGACTATTTCAAGCTGAAAGTTCCCAAGAGTTTGCCTAGTCAGTCTTCTGCTTGACTTTGTGACAATATAGAGTCAATGGAATGTTAATGGAAATCTGAAGGGTTTTTTTTCTATTCTGTTTTCAAGTTTAGTTTTGCCTCCAAGTTTTGTCACCTTTTCTGTCAAGTGGAAATCCCACTGTGGGGAATTGCAGGGATTGCATATCAATGGAGGTCCATCCACTTTTGTGACTTCTCTAGAGCATTGCTGCCCATGTTGTAAGGAGACAAGCCCTCGAGTGAAACTAAATGCTTCTGTCACCTTAATGACAAGGGAGGTTATAGCTGATTAGTTTTGGTGGTTGGGGAATCATTCAGAAATGTATTTGTCTTTTCAAATTTTAAAAATAGTTTTTAAAAAGTAATCTTGATGTCACCCAGAGTACATCACCATGATGCTTGGCCTCTGAGAGACATACAGAATCCAAGAAAGGAATATGCACACCCCCTCCACTCCATGTCCTTCCTTTGCCACTAACTGATAATAAATACTTGAGAAACAGACATTTCGTGTCTCCAGTAGACCCGAACTTGCATAGTGCTTAAGATTCAGTCTCAACAACTATTGCCTTCAGCATGCATTCAGCAAGTGCATACTGTCCATCTACTGGAGTTACAGAAACAAATGAGAGTGTAATTCTTCTTCTTGGGTTGTTTATGGCTTACCAGGTTCAGCAGTGCTGTTGATTGCAGGCCATCCAGATGGACCTTAGTCATTCTAGTCTATGGCCTCCTGTAGAGTCTGCTCAAAATCTTCCCCTATTGTGCTGGTGGCCTTTCAGTATATAAGTCAGTAAGCATTAATGAAACGGTGATTGTTTGTTAAATGCTAAACCACATTCACTACATGAAACAAAGAAAAGTACTATTGATGGTGTACACATTAATTCTTCATTTTTCCATCTCTTTCGGTGGCTGACTTGACTTATTTTATTGTATATTGATATATATACTACAGATCTATCTCCATTTTAGCACTATTCTGGTGCAATTCTGCTCAGCAGATGTCTTATAGTGAATAAAAAAATGTAGGTAGGGCCACATAAAGAACAGTTTAGTTTTTTCTGGCTCTTATTCACTCTGTCATTTTGGAAAAATAGTACAGGGGGAATGTATTTATAGTCTCAGTGACTTGTGTGACCTTGGGCAAGTCATGAACCCTTTGGAGCTTCCATTTCAGTAGCTATAAAATACAGAGATAATACCACAATTGAGATAGGTTCAGAGAAGACTTTAGGGGTCACCTAATACAAATAACTCTATATTACAAGTGGTTAGACTTGATTGCAAAGAAGGTCTTTTCCTCTCCAAATGTGCTATTCAATGAACATGTAATATTCTTGATCTGAAACTGAAAAGCTGAGTTTAATCATTTTGATAAGGAAAGGGAATGTCTCATGAGAATGGGGGAAGGGAAACACTTCAAAAAATTCTATAACTGGTTGCTCATCACGGATATCCCCAAATGGAGATATTGAAGTTCTAACATGGATGATTCTATTGGCATAGGAACTCCCAGGGGAGGAAACGCCTTCTACTGTCATAGGTCAGCACTTTCTCTGTCCCTTATCATTTTAGAGAGTTGCAAAGAACACTCAGTTAAGTGACATGCTCAGGGTCATACAGCCAGTGCACATTTAGGGTCAGAGATGGTCCTTGAAGTCAGTTCATCTTGGCTTCAAGAGACTAGCAACTCTCCATCCGTTATCCTGCTCACATTGAGGCTAGAACTAATGACCTAAATAATCACATATTATACATATATTAGCACAGTGGCTTCACACACACACACACACACACACACACACACACACACAAAACATCTAAATGCTTTCCGCAGTTTGTTACCTCTGTATGTCCCTTTCCATCAGCCAGTGTTTATCTGACTCATCTACTCTGTATGGGCATTACCCAGGTGAATGAAATTGTATACTTGGAACTACTTGAACAAAATAGTTCTGTAGTCAGAGGAGCTGGAGTCAAGTCTAACTTCTGCAGCCTCCTGGATGAATCTGGCCATGCCATCTACTCACCTTGGGCCTCAGATTTTTTATTTGCAAAATGAGAGCTGTCAGAATGGTTTTTGAGGGCAATTGAAGAAAATAAACATTTATTAAACACCTGCTGTGTGCTAGGCATATAAAAAAGGCAAATAGACAGTCCTTGCCCTCCATGAGCCCACAGTCTGATGGGGAGACAACAGCTAGACAACTTTATGCTAACTCTATGCAGGATTAATTGGATGTAATCAACAGAGGGAAAGCACTTGAATGAAGCGGGGGTGGGGGGTGGGGGGGGTTGAGAAAGGCTTTCCGTAGAAAGTGGGGTTTTAGCTGGGACCGAAAGGAAAGTGTTCCAGGCATGGGAGACAGCTGGTGAAAGTGACTTGAATTGGGAGATTGAGGGAGTCTTGTGTGAGGAAATAGAAGGAGGCCAGTGTTTCTGGTCCACAAATGATGGAGGGTCTAAGAAGACTGTAAAGGGAGGGGGCCTCAGGTTCTGTAGGACTTTTAATGCCAAATGGAGTTTTATTTTTGAGTTGGATGGGGACCACTGGAATTTATTTATTGATAAGAGAGAGGGAGGGCATGATCACAGTTGACTTTTAGGAAGGTCACCTTTGCAGCTGAGTAGAACAGATTGGGCTAGGAGAGATGTAAGGTGGGGAGAACAAGGGACAAGGTTAGCCCAAGTGTGGGTTGATGAGGGCCTGCCGCAGCCCAATGGCAGTCCCAGAGGGGAGAAGGGGGCATGTGTGAGAGATTTTTCAAAGGTAAAATTGACAGGCCCTGTTAACTCCAGAGTTATGATCCTGTGATTTTTATATTCTAACACATTTTATGTATTACATAATATTTCAAACCAAGTTTAAAAAAAAACTTCCATAAATCTACTAAATACAGGAACATTCCCTCTGTTGGTTGTCTAATGTTGCTGTTTTATATTAGTTAAAAGACAATCAGCTTGGTTTTCAGCTAAAAACACTTTTGTTGAAAGTTAAAAATACTTTTTCTTTTTTTGAGCATGTAAAGTATGTTTAAGAGAGCTGGTGATGCAGTGCTGAGTTCAGATGAAGACTCTAGCACTTTCTAGATGACAGCTTCTGCCTCAGTTTCCTGCCTTGTAAAATGGACACCAATCTCAGAGGGTTGTTGAGAGGTCCAAATGAGACAATATTTGTAAAGTGCTCAGCACAGTAGGCTGACACATAGTAAGTGCTTAATGAACACTTATCTCTTCCCTTTTCCTTTGAACAAAATAATCTCCTCTTGATACTCCCATCAATGACATTAAACTCTGTGACACAATAAAAGGAATGTTGGGTTTGAAATCCAAGGGTCTGAGATCAAAGCCCATCTCATCCACTTTGTAGCTTTCAGAATTCAAGAAAGTCATTTAAAATTTCTTCCCATCTGTAACAAGGAGGATGTTGGAATAGGAAACATCTTACACTTTCTTCCAACTCTGAGTCAGTGATGTTATCCATTGTACAGATCGAGAACTTCCAAAGTTGATTTTATCCAATGGTGTTAAGTCAATTGTGACACAGTGGAGAAGTCTTTCCTAACTTTTATTTTTCCAGTGAATCTTTTGGGGAAGTTGACCAAATCTTTGCCTCCATTTCCATAAGTGTTCTGTTTAGTCTGGCCAGCATTTTTTTTAAAGTTCCTTCCCTTCTTCCTATATTTGAAAGATGAAAGACAGTTGTCATGGAAACAGGGATATCAGTGGTTTGGGAGGATCTGAGTGGCCGCCATTAGTGCAGTATAAGTGCCACACCGTTAAATGAGTTATATTTATAGCATGGCGTAGGAAATGTTGACATCAACCTGACGTACATATATATTTATCCCCACTGAAAGAGACAAGTGGGTGAAAGGCAGGAAGAGAGCAGAAGAGAAGAGGCAGGAGACCTAGATAGAGCATCCTGGAGAAGATACTTAGCTCTCCTGATGAATTCAAAGCAAAGGGATAAACGTGTCTGTAGCATCCCACACAAAACCTAAAGCACTAAATAATATTTAGAGAGCTGCCCTGAGACCACCATGTACAGTACATTAATGTCAAGGATGTGTTGAGGAATTCCCAGAGAGTATTGTAGTTCAATAATGACTGTTATTTATCACCAACATGCCGTCTGTTTGTTCACGTTGAGTAAAGAATGACCTTTCTGTTTCCCCAGCTCGGGTAGCATAGGCTTCTGTTGACAAGTTCGCCTTGCCATAGCTATTTTTCATGCTTCACTTATCCCCATCACAGATTTCAATGACCCCACCAGGGAAATCCTCAGGCCTGGAGGATCATTCACAGACAACCTTCCATGGGTTAACTGCTAAGAAAAGCAAATATTGTCTGACCCTAACTCCGATCATTCAAAACTAACTCTACCAGCTTCTGAATCAGATTACTTAACTGAACTGTCACCAACAATCTGGCTCCACACTGTATTTGGACCTGTCACCTCTGGGCTTTATTTGATAGGGGAAGTCTTTTTCTTTACTGTACCTTGTGTATCACATCAGAGGGAAAGGTGAGAAATCACAGAACCATCAAGAGATTTTAAGTAGTTGGTCATCTGAGAAATTAGCCCTTTTAGCCAGTTTCATGGTGCTGTACTCAAAGGTAAGGTAACTTGTTTTCCTGGAGTAAAATGGTAACTTATTATTAAGGACTCTGATGATTTCGTTGGTTGCATGATTTTGGATATTTGCCCTGTATGACCAACTGGAGTCCAATTTTATTTTGGATACCATCTCCAACTCTAGTTTATGTCATTGCATAACATTGTCTCACCCGGGAAATCTTTTAAATATCTCACTTGTCAGGAATATGACTTGGTATGTAGGTACCATATTGGATTTGTAATCATAGGATTGTACCTATTCCCAGTCTTACACAGTAGCTGTTATTAAAATGTATACACACATGTATGTTTTTAAAACTGTAAGAGGTATAAAATTGATCTATGTCTAACTTTGTATATATACCTTTATATAGATAAAAGTTAGAAATATAAATTAGAAAAAAATTCAGTGTAATATAGATTCATAGAGAGAATTTATATATATCTACACACATATACATACATGTATATATTATCTATATTTATACATATCTATCAAAAGTCCTTAAATCAAGACTTAAAAATAAAGCCACAAGACACACTGAAAACAAAGATGTGATGGTAAGTTCTTTTGCAAGATGATTGAATTGGTGGTGTCTTTTATAAATCTGTATTTTCATAGAAAGAGCCCCGTACAGTAGAATGATTGCTAAGCTTGGAGTCATAGGATCTGAGTTCTACTCCTAGCTCTACAACTTATGACCCATGGCATCTTGGGCCAGTCATTGAACTTTTCTGGGTCTTATTTTTGTTCTTTGTAAAATGAAAGACTTGGTCTAGATGAATTTAAAGGCAAAATATTTCATGCTCAGTTTCAGCCTCTGTGTGACCTGGAACAAGTCTCCTCTTTTTTACTGATAACAATTTTTGCTAACCTGTAAAATGGGAATAAAAATAATTTCATCTATTTCATAGGGGTTTGTGAAGATCATGAGCAATAATATTTGTGAAGCCTAAGGGTGGCACCATAGTACACAGAACACCCGAGTGTGGAGTCAGAAAGACTCATCTTCCTTAATTCAAATCCAGCCTCAAACACTTCCTAGCTGTGTGACCCTAGGGAAGTCCGAACCCTGTTGGCCTCAGTTTCCTCATTTGCAAAATGAATTGGAGAAGGAAATGGTAAATCATTCCGATTTCTTTGCCAAGAAAACCCCAAATGTGGTTTTAATAGAGAGACCAAATGGGGTCATGGAGCGTTGAATGTGACTGAAACAAGTGAAGAACAGTAACTATACTAGATAAATATAATCTATTCTTATATATATAATAACATATACCCATTATAATGAATTTATATATATATATATATATATATATATATATATATATATATATATATATTCTTAGTGCCATAGAACTACAGTGGGAAGGAATCATAGATTGCATATAGACCACCCCTTCTCTTCTATATTTGAGGAAACAAATCCAGGAAAGTAAAGCATCTCGCCTAAAGTCATCCAGAAAATAAATAAACCCATGTTCTCAGATTCCAGAGGAATCTTTTTATTTCCTTGTTATAAACATTATTATATCTTTTGTAAACAAGTTTTACCACAGTTCTGACTTCAGTCGGAGTCATAGGTATGAGTTTTGTTCAAATAGTTATCTTCTGAATTGGATTACATCTGGAAAAGATTTTTTTGATGGATAGATTTTGATTAAAGATTTCATTGCCAGAGGAAAATCTATCAAGCATCTTAATTGTTGGGGGACTGGTAGTTGAGTTTGATTTTAATTTTTTTGTTTTTCTGAAACTATCAAACATCAACAAACAAGCATTTCTATATGCAGAATAAAAAGAGAAGATTGTACACAAAACCATGAATCTCTATTGATTTATGTTTTGAAAAGAATGAACAAGTTCAATATGTTAGTTTCAAAGCTGTCCTTTTCTGTCTCTTTCTGAACTTCTTATTTGCTTCTTTGTATCCTACCAAATGCTACAATAACCTTTATGGCATCTCTATTGCTAGTCCCTTCTTTCCTTCTTAAGTCATGAATTTAAAAAAACCCAACCCTATAAATAATAAGCATAAAAAAATTCACGCATTGGCCATGTTTGAAAATGCAAATCTCATTCTGCACCTTGAAACCCCTACATCTTCCTCAGGAGCTGGATAGCATCCTTCATTATCAACCCTCTGTGATAGTTCCTTAATACCATTGCTGCCTCTTACAGGCTGTTGGAAATTTAACATCATTGGCTACATTCATGAATATGACCTACTAGTTTCTGGGAGGAAGTATACATTTGCATGTTTGATACAATTAAGAAGAAATCAAATTAAAATGCTTATCACAGAAACATTGCTAGCTGGTATTGCAAATTTTTTCATTAAAAAATTACTCCAGTGTATTAATAATGTGTGTAAACATCTGTCTCTCACAAGTCTTTTCAATGAGCATATCACCGAGATGCTGTGAAGGGAAGGAATAGCACATTATAAACTAAAGTAGTTAAATGAACAGTCTTGTAGCTTGTAGGATTTATGTGCTCCTTGATAGAATGTCCCAGTGTTTCTGATATCAAAAATGCAAATAACCTCCCTTGATTCTCCAGTCAACTATATTTTTATGGCTAACCTTTAGTAATAGATCAAGACTTGGCTGTATTTGCTGCCCAAAACAAGGCTATTTAAACTTAACTTTTCTATCGATGGCTCATCTCCTTAATTTCTGAGGGACGCCTTGGTGCCCAGCCCTTGCTTTCCTCTAGCGATTGCTAAAATGCATTGGTAATTACTGAGATGAGGAACATGATTGTGGACTTCAAAGATTAATTTGAAGTGGAATGCCTTCGTTTGATTCTTTCTAGCAGGTAGTTTATTTCCTCTCCATTCTTATCATTTTGGCAGAAAGGCAAAATGGCTTTCTTTGCCTAGAAACTACCTTGGGGCTGTTTTCACAGCCATTAAAGTGTCTTTTTAGTGTTTGAGAAATGTCAGTTCCATGAGTCCATTAAGGGATGAAACAAAGGATGAAAAGATGGACAGTATAGCTCTTGGGTAGACTATCTTCTTGCATAGGAGTTGCTTTCTAGAACAAAAAATTGTCATCACTGTTAGGCTCTTCAAAGAAATGATATTAATGACAATTTTCTGTGGACTTTCTAATGTGATTTCATCATCATAGGGAGCTATGCTTCATTTCTTCCTCTCCAACCTGTTGTCCTAGAGAGTTGTTGGGGAGCACTTAGAAGTTAGGTGAATTGCCTGGGTTCATACAGCCTATATGTATTGTCAGAGTCAGAACTTGAATCCAGATTTTTTGACTTTTCAATAGGTTTTGTATCCACTGTGCTATGTTTCTAGCATCACTAAAGGTCTTAGGGAGACTGATTAGTATTACATTCCTGATAGAGTGATCAGGTTGGCTAATATTGCCAATGAATTTAGACTTTTCTTGTTTTTCCTACTAGGTAGTATTTTTTGTAGCCACATTTTCTTGAAAGAGTTTGGGACACACTGTTTTCAAAAAGAAGTAGAGATTCCTCCCCTTTTCTAGATAAGAAAACTGAGGTTGTTTGGAACCAAGAGACTTGGGTAAAAGTACTGCTTTTGATACTAATGTGCATTGTCTGTAAGCTACTTTTCCTCTTCTGTATTATGAGAATTATAGTCCTTAATGCCTATTTCTCAAGGCTGCAGGGTAATGTATATAAAAGTGTTAAAGTCCTACACCAGTTTCTACTATTTTGTTGTTATTCTGGTTCAGGAAATCTCTGGTGAGGAAACTTATCTCTTCATCTACTCTGAAGCTGAGCCTTAGACATGTCTGGAACATCTAGAAATTCAGTGACTTTTCCTGGGTCTCACAGCCAGGCTATTTGTCAGAAGTGGAGCTAGAACTTAGATAATTATGACTCCAAGGTCAGTTGTCTGACCACTATACCAAGCCACCGGGGTTACTGTTACTAATAATGACGTAATCATGTACCCACACCAGCTTTGTTGAGAAGGTAGAATGAAAATCTGAGGGGGATGCAAACAGCTTCAAACACCTCTCCTCTTCAACATGATTTCTCTCCTATTATGGCACCCTGCCCTCTTTAAATAGTTACATGTTTCATAAAATTGTTTCCAGAACATGGGTTTGATTCATGCATTTGTATCTTATAAATATCCCGGAAAAAGTCAATCAAGAAATTATATCTGCCAAAATAAGTGTAATCATGTTGTACAGCCTAATGAGGAGGAGTAGGTGCTCTGCATCCACAATTCCATGCAAATATATTCCCATTTGTCATTTTTGTTAAGTTCCCGGGGATGGATTTTCCTTACAGCTGCACATTTGGGTTTGACTCAGTGATGTAAGTTTCAAGTTTGACTCAGTGATGTAAGTTTCAGATTTGACTCAGTGATGTAAGTTTCAGGTTTGATTCAGTGATGTAAGTTTCATATTTGATTCAGTGATGTAAGTTTCAGATTTGACTCAGTGATGTAAGTTTCAGGTTTGAAATCCCAAGTTTTAAAAATCACTCTTAGAATTTTCAGAGATCTACCTCTGTGTCCCATTTGACGTGATCAGCTTTATTCAGCTCTCTGTACAACGGGTGGGTGGGAGGGTTGAGGGAGAGAACTAGGCTTTGAAGTAACACAAAAAGCTGGTGGTTGTCTCAGATGACACAGATACCTTCTCTATCTTAACACTCAAGGTTCAGTCCTCTGTATGCGTGCACATTTTTCTCCTCTCAAACCAACTCAAACAAATAGTCAATAGTCACATTATGATGTCCTTTCCCCATCTGTTACAGTTATCATAGCAGGAGTCCTCTAATAAAGGAGAACAAAGATGGCCTGAACAAGTATAGCACTGGTTGTTTACTTCTCCATTGCTTTATTTCTTTAAAGTTAAAGCTGAATTTTTTTTCAGGCATCTGAACTCCAAAGCTTGGATGCTCTTCACAGATTATAGCCTTAATGATGAGAAGAGAGATTTTTTCACCAAGATCTCAGGCACCTTTGACTCCTACTCCCCATTCTTAAAAAATGCTTCCTGCCACTTTTAGAACTGATGTGGTAACAACTAAACAATAACAATGATAATGTTTTATAATATGCAAGTGTTGTAAATCTCATTTGAACTTTATGCTGTAGGTACTCTAGATGATATTATCCTCATTTTAAATGGGAGGAAACCAAGATTCATTTATCTGGGCTCAAACCACTAGAAGTATTAGATGTGGGATTCAAAGACGTCTTTTTTTTTTTTTTTGAGGCATTCAGGGTAAGTGACTTGCCTAAGGTCACACAGTTGGTAAGTGTCTGAGGCTAGATTTGAACTGAGGTCCTCCTGATTCAAGGGTTGGTACTCTAGCTACTGCACCATCTAGCTGCCCCTCCATGTAGCCTTAACTTTTTAGCACCCAATCCAAACTCAATCCATTATACAAAATTTCCTTCCTTTGCATAGGGAGGCAGTGGGCAAGTAGTGAGAATGAGAAGTCATACTCTTAGGGACAGATTCCATCATCAGTAGTGGTCCTGGGTTTTCTTTATTTTTCATATATAGTCTTAACTTCATTTAATCCCTGAAATTCAACTATGGATTTTGAAACAATTTTATCCTCCCAAAAAAGCTGTCGATAATTCTTCACATTTAGTTTTCCTTCTTGTAAGATCATAGATTTAGAGCTGGTAGGGGACCTGAGAAGTCATCTCATCTAATCTCTATATCTTACATATGAGGAAACTGAGGCCTAAAGACTTGCCCAATGTCACAGGGGTAAAAAGTGATAGAGCTGGATTTTGAACCCAGGCCCTCTGTTTCCTAATCCAAACCTTCTTCCATTGAACCATGATTCATCTTCTCCCAACACATTTATTTCATAAAGTCATTTTTCCCTTGAAGAAAATTTTTATACCTATTTCTTTTTATCAAATATATCTTTCAATAAATATCATTCCCTTTTGTGTAATTTTTTTAAGGCAGGCTTCCTAGTACAAGAAAAATTGCCTTGAAAATAAAAGTTGGGATTTAAATTTAACCAATGAAAATATGGCTATATAAATGTCAAGAGTTTTAGACAAAAAAAAGATACTTTCCTGTGTTGTTAGATAGTGTCTTTTTAAAAAATATATATTTATGAGTAAAACATTTATATTCAATGGATTTAAGATCAGTTATAAGTCTGAGACTTGTTTGTGCCAATTTCTATTTTTTTCAATTCTAACTGGGTGTAAGTAGCTTTAGAAATGGTCTCATCACCGTTGTATGTTCTGATACGCTTAAAGGATTAGGATCCTGGCACTTTAGATAAATACTCAGAAGTGACCTTAGAGGTTATCTAGTCCCATCCTTTCATTTTACAGACCAGAAGACTGAGATCTATCGTGGCAAAAGAAAGTAATAGTCTATTTTGCGAGGCTGTGAAAGTCACAGGCTTTACTGATACAGTCAAAGAATGTCGGGATCGGGGAGCTGTAGGATTTTCTACTCCAATCTTTAACTCACCAACAATCTTTTCTATAACATCTCTGACAAGTAAACAGTCCTCTGTTCTTTCCTTGAAGAGCTCCAACGAGGGGTAACCCACCACTTTGAAGGAGCCGATTCTACGTTGGGTTGGTTCATATTCTTGGGACATTTCTCTTCTCCTCAGTTGGAATCTCCCTGCTTGCTTCTTTTCCTGTTCTTGGTAGTGCGGTGAACAGAACACTGAACCTGGAGTCAGGAGAACCCGAGTTGAAATCTGGCCTCAGTTACTACCTTTGCGACTTGGAGCAATTCCCTTTAACTTCTCTCTGCCTCAGTTCCAACTTTTAAAATGAAGATAGCACCTGGACTTCCCAGCAGTTTTTGTGAGGATTAAATGTGGTAGTATTTGTAAAGTGCTTAGTGCCTTTATGATGAATTATCATTGTTATATAAATGAATCTTATCTTTAGGCTAAATATCTCTAGTTATTTAATCCTTAGATAACAGTTTTGAGTCCACTTGTCACCCTTAAGGTTCCCCCCCACTCACACACAGTCCAACTTTTTGAGGCAGATAAATGTTATAATTTGTGGGTGGGGTCAGGAGTAGCAGAATTTGAAAACTGTTTCAGATATTTACTAGCTTTGTAACCTATAACAAGTTTGCCTCGGTCTCCTCACTTGTAAAATAGAGATAATAGTAGCACCTACCTCACAAGGCTGTTGGGAAAGTCAAATGAGGTCATATCTGTCAAGTTCTTTAAAAGGCAAACCAATGTTAACAGTTACTACAACTACTACTACTGCTACTGCTACTACCACTACTGCTACTGTTACTACTACTGCTGCTGCTGTTCTTCTACTACTACTACTTCTATTATGTTTGTCCAATGATCATCCCTAAGGGCCACAAGTTCTCTGAAATTACAAGGACAATCAAGCATCTACTATGTGCCAAGATACTGAGCTAGGCACTAGGATTACAATGTCCAAAAAAATGTAACAAATCCTACTTGAGCAGCATTTACTTTCTAACTGGGAAGCTATAAGTATGTGTATATATACAGAATAAGTGCAAAGAGAATAAATATAGTCTAATTCAGATCAAGGCAGTTTGAGAGGGAGGGCACCAGCCATTGTGGGGAATCCAGAAAGGTTTGTAGAACCTTGTAGAAAGATTTGTGCCCAAGCTGCATCTTGTAGGTAAAGCTGGCATCGTCAAAGTAGTGTGGAGTGTCTGCCAGGCATGGGGATGGCCGGTAGAAAGGCATGGAGACAGGAGATGGAATGTTGTGTGTGATGGATGAGGCGATAGCCAGTTTGACTGGATGGCCAAGTGTGGAGGAGGAATAATACGCAGTGAGACTGGACATACAGGTGGGGACCAGGCTGTGGAGGGCTTTAAAAGTTAAACTGAGTTCACATTTTATTCTAGAGGAAGGTTGGGAACCAGTGAAGTTGATTGAATAGGGGGTTGATGTGGGCATACCCTCACCTAGGGAAAATTACTTTGTCGGATGTACTCAAATATGGAGAGGCTTGAGGCCACTTCAGACATCTAGGAGAAATTGATGAGGGCCTGGACCAAGATGGTGGGTTTGTGAGTGGAAAAAAGACCCTGTACAAGACATATTATAGGGGTAAAAATGGCAAGATTTGATAGCTGGTTGGATCTATTAGGTGAGGGAAAAATGAAGAATTAAGGATAAAGAGGTTATGAACCAGATACAGTGAAAGAATGTTCAAATTTTGGATGCTTTTTTGGTGAAGAGATGATCTATTCTGTTTTGTATATACTGAGTTTGTGATGTCTATGGTACATCTGGGTTAAAATGTCCACTAGGATGATGGGGGTACCACACCAAAACTCACGAGAGAGTCTGGAGTTAGATATCTAGATCCAGGACTCATCTGCACAGGGAGGATAATTAAATATATGGAAACTGGTGAGGTCACTAAATAAGAGAGTCCAGAAAGGTTAGAAAATAAAGTCTAGGAGATATCCTTCACCTATAAGATTGGCAAACATGACAGATCAGGAAAATGATAAATGCTGAAGAGGATGTGGGAGAGTTGGAACACTAATTCATTGTTGGTGGAGCTATGAACTCATCCAACCATTCTGGAGAGCAGTTTGGAACTATACTCAAAGGGCTACAAAAATGTACATAACCTTTGACCCAGTAATATCACTACTAGAACTGTA
>CM053772.1:23679371-23723246 GCA_028658325.1 Potorous gilbertii
CACCTATAAGATTGGCAAACATGACAGATCAGGAAAATGATAAATGCTGAAGAGGATGTGGGAGAGTTGGAACACTAATTCATTGTTGGTGGAGCTATGAACTCATCCAACCATTCTGGAGAGCAGTTTGGAACTATACTCAAAGGGCTACAAAAATGTACATAACCTTTGACCCAGTAATATCACTACTAGAACTGTATCCCCAAGAGATCATAACAGTGGGAAAGGGTCCCACATGTACAAAAATATTTATAGCACACTCTTTGTAGTTGCCAAAAACTGGAAATCAAGGAGATGCCCTTCAATTGGGAAATGGCTGAATAAATTTTGGTATATGAATATAACGGAGTACTTAAAAATGATGAACAAGAAGACTTCACAGAGGCCTGGAAGGACTTATATGATCTGATGCTGAGCGAAAGGAACAGAACCAGGAGAATTTTATGCACAGCAACGACCACTGCGTGGAAGAGTTTTTTTTCTAGTAGACTTTGAACTTCATAACAATGCAAGAACTTAAAAAAAAATCCTCATGGAGATATCCTTGAGGAATGTTCACTAACTGGGATGATATGGATGATGAACCAGCAAAGAAGACAAAGAAGCAAAGGTTAGTCAGGAGGATGAGAACCAGGAGAGAGAACAGTGTCCAACACCAGTATCAGATGCTGCAGAGAGATCAGATGGGTAAGATGGAGAATTTGACCCCTTGGATCATTAGTAACTTTGGAGAGAGCAGTGTTAATGGAGTGATAAAGTCAGAAGCCAAAGTGTAAAGGGTTTGCTACTTCCCATTTACTAAGTAGGAAGTCTCAGAGTTTTCTTTCTTCATTTCTTACGGTTCACTCTGTTTACTAGATCTGACATTATACTCGTCATCACTCATGTCTCTTCTTTGTTTAATTACCTTTTATTTCTTTTGGTCATGCTTCTTCTCAACTATAGGTTCCTTGAGAGAAGAGTCCCCAACTCTTTGAAATCTTCACACATCCTACCCAGTGTCTTGTTTTTAGTAGTCACTCAATGAATGGATGTTGAGTTGTACGTATTACATTTTCCCTTTCTGACTAACTTGAGGGAAGGTTGTATTTCTGTAGGAAATAATGTCTTGTGTAATCAACCATAAAAATATGAACTTGTTTCCCTGTAATTGAGGCTTTCTGGCCTTGAATTTTATTCAAAGAATATTACCGTTTATCATCACTAGGTGGCCTCACAACTTGTCTCACCAATGGCATACTTAGGGACCTACAGTTCATTTGTAACAGTTTTGTTCTACTCTACACCTCTGGCTTCTCTGTCTTTGCATTTTTAATTTAAACATGTTCAGAAGGAAAAAAAGCAGATCTGGAAGTTCTAGGTCCTAGACCTTAAGTCTGTTTAGAAATGAAACCTGTCTTTCAATACTTTCCCCAGTTCCTATGTTGAAAACCCTGGAGTATATTCTGCAATAGGTTGCTTGTTGAAGTTGGGGATGTCCTGCCTTCCTGATAGGAACAACTAGCCCTTTCTCATGACCTAGCCATAACTGGGTTTGATGTGAGGGTTAAGAAGTAGGCAGAAAATGTCATGAGATTTTCTAGCCAATCAGAAGTACCATAGACTAATTGTGATTAAGATTGGTGAGGGTAGAATGTGGGTTAGGTGTTATAAAATATCCTTAACAGCTGTGGTATTGATTAAAACTAATATTAGAAACAATCTGAGTGGATCAAATTTGTCTCTACAAATTAAGACTTAGGTACTCAATGAAGAGATGACTCCACCTCCATTTTGGGGCTCCAAAGAGAGTTGCTTCACCACCCCAGTCTCCATGGCTACCTTTAAAATTAGTACCATTATAGCAACTGAGATGCCAAGGAACCGATGGTCATTCCTATACTCTTGTTGACTTCCATGACACTACTCTTACCTTGTGTTCCTGTCTTTTAGATGGCACCTCCTGAGATCCCTCATTCTCATACTTGGCACCCTGTAGTGTTATTTGTTTTCTGTGTCTTTGTTATTGGCCATTTTCCCCTTCTTTTTCCTCCCTTTCCTTTCCCTTCCTCTCAGTACCCAGTCAGGCAACACCTACTATGTGTCAGGTATTGTGCTATGTGCTGAGAATACAAAGAAAAGTCAAAACATTTCCTGCTCTCAAAGAATTCACAATCTAATGGAGAGATACCAGGTAGACAACTATGAACAAAAAGACATTCAGCAGTATAATTTGGGAATATTAAACCCTCTCTACTCATTTTTCTCTACACCTTCTCTCTATCTTTTTACATTGCTTCATTGGACCTTAGACTTAGGACTGGAAAGGAACCTAGAAGTCAGTGAATTAAACTCTTCTTCCAGATGAGGAAACTGAAGAACAGAGACCTTAAGTTCTTTGCCCAGGGTCACATGGCTAATAAGTGCCTGACAGAATTTGAACTCAGGTCTTCCTGACTCCAAGCTAATGGTTTTCATGAAAATTATGCTCAGAATTTTCTTCATTCCAAATCCTTTATCCTACCTGGTGTTACATCTTCTCAGGGAAGGACGGAGCAGAGTCAGTGAGTAAACATTTATTTAGCACCACCTGTGTGCCAAGCACTGTGCTAAGCAGTGAAGGTATGAAGAAAGACAGTCCCTGCTCTCAAGCTGCTCACAAGCTAATGGGGAGACACAACATGCAAATAACTCTACAGACAAGTCGTGGACAGGATTAAGTTGGAAATATTCAAGCAAAGGAAGGCACTAGAATTAAGAGGGATTGTAAAAGCCTTTCTCTAGCAGGTGGGATTTTAGATAGGACTTAATGGAAGGCTGGAGGTGAGAATGAGGAGGGAGAGTATTCCAGACAGAGAAAATGCCCACAGCTAAGACATGGAACATCTTGTATGAGGAACCTCGACTGACTGAATTGAAGAGTATGTAGGTGGGCCAGGGGTGGGGGGAAGCCAGGGGCAGAGAAAAAGGGAGAGAATTCTAGGTGTGGTGGAGCAGCCAATGAAAAGGCACTGAGTCAGGAGATAGAGTGACTTATGGGAGTGACTTGGAATCAGAAAGTTATTTGTCAGTTGTTGGACACGTTATGTTGCCTAGCTTTTTTGCTAGTATTTATGCATAGTACATGTACATGGCATGCATTAAATACTTAATAAACATGAGTTCCCTTCCTTCTCTGCCATTTCATGTGTAGTAATGCTGTTAGAAATGTTATTGCACACATTAGTGGACATTTTCGTCCACCTAACAATAATTGCTTTATAGTGCAGTGCTATCACTAGGTTAAAGAGTGATTCCACATTGCTTTTCCCAAAAGATTGAATTATAGCTAGTAGGAGTATATGAGTGTGCCTATTTGTCCATAGCATTACCAACACTGATTATTAATGTATTTGCTGATTTGATGGGTGTAAGTAGATATCTTGGAATTGCTGAAGATTGTCCCTTGTCATAAAGTTTATCCCCTTGTGGTGAGCATTTTGTTCCCTCTAGTTCATGAACTGGCTTATTGTTTTGGAAAAAAGTTTTCCAACAGGGTCCAGATATTAAGAAGTGAATCAGTCTGTATATCCATTTACTTTTACAACTTTCTCCAATTTCCTCCAGCTCCTCCTATAGGGACCATTAGAATTTTCCTCTTTGGAGAATCAGAACCTGGTGAATCTCTGACAAGCTAGTGCTTTGGGTGGGTGGGTATGGGGAAAATCTGCCACAATTCACTCACACTCTCAGTGTGGAATTCTGATAATAAAGCAAATGAGATCTAGTCATTCAGATGAATTTCTGTGACAGATGTAATCCCAAGGCCATGATTGTTCATGTTTAATTATCAGTATGAGTTTGCCCAAAATGAATTCTTTTGATAGAATTCTCTAAGAAACAGGCTGACACAGTTAATTCAAGCCCCCTGCCTAAGAATTAAGAAGACCTGATTCCCACCCAGTCTCCAGACAGGCTAAGGTTGTTGCTTTACCCAGGATTCCCAGTAAAATCGAGGTCCTCACCAAACATGGAATTCTCCAATATTCCAAAGGATTTGTGTTCCTTTAGTAGCTTTAAGGGTATTTTCCTGCTTTTGTCACATATGGAATGTTTGACTTTATATAAAAACCGTATGTAGCCCATTAAATGTGAAAAGAGTATCTATATGGCAGTCTATCCTAGTCTTTCTTTTGCTCTTTCCTAGAAGTTCTTAGATATATATCAGATCAGCAAAAATGGAGGAGCTTTGTATGTATGCATATGTGTGCATATGCTAGTCATACTCAAATCTTAAAAGAAAATTAATTTAATATGTAATGGAACAAAGTTGGGAAAGTTTTTTTTTTTAATAAATTGCCATATTTCCTTCCAATAAAATCAGTAACATTCAACATCACAGAATTGGTCAAAAAAGTCATTGTTCAAGTTCTCATATTTTACATGACTTTGTCTTTTGCTGAACTGTCATTTAGAATTAGTTTTTGTCTTCTGTTTCAGTAAATACAATTGATAGCATGTTATTAGTGCCTTTGTTTCGAGAATTTTGAGAGTTGCCGTTAAAAAGGAGCTACATGAAATCTAACTCTTTCATGCTCAGTGGGATATTCTTTAAGTGAACAATGCGGTGAAGTTAGTACATATTAATTAAAATGTCTGGAAAACAAAGAGCTTTGTGAAATCTGCAAGCAGCAAGATGGAGGGATGCTGTTTCTTGATTTAAATATTGCTATAAAAGAGTATTTGAAAACTGCAAGCAAATCAAAAGCTAACAAGGTATGTATTTTATTTCAGATAATGTACTTTAATTCTGAGGAGATTTAGGGATTTGCCATCGGAGCTTTTGCTGAGGAAAGAAGAAACGATAAGAATTTTAGAAGGTATAATTTTGTAGTGGCTTTGGAAGCTTACGGTTCAATGTTTTAAATCTCTTACATTAGCCCTTGGTTGTGATGGAGAGATGGTGATGTCTCAGTAAATTATTCGCTGTTAGATTGATTGGAATTCACCCCTTGTGGCAAAACCTGTTATTTTTGAAACAGAGACTTGGATTGGATGTCATGCCACGTGGCGTTTTTCAAATCAGTTTTTGGAGAAAGCAAGCTCAGCCTCTGTATCTATGTGTAATTAATCTCCCTTGTTGTGAAAATAC
This sequence comes from Potorous gilbertii, assembly GCA_028658325.1. NCBI lineage: Eukaryota > Metazoa > Chordata > Mammalia > Diprotodontia > Potoroidae > Potorous > Potorous gilbertii. The sequence goes on from CM053772.1 coordinate 23,684,482, forward strand.
CTCTTTCTCTTCACCTCATTCCTAAGTATACCTCATACCCAAGGCCTTTCCTGACCTCCTGGACCCTTAATGCTTTTGCCCACTTTAAATGATATTACGTATTTTGTATTGATTTGGAATTAGACACCTATTTATTTGTTGGTTCTTCCTCTGTCAAGTAGGATGAAAGTAAAAGAAGAACATTGTATGTCCTCCTTGAGGACATGGATGGTTTAGTTTTTGTCTAGAGCACTCTAGGTGTCAGTTTTATTTGGTTAAACTGAAGTTTGATTTAATTAAAACAACCCTTTATGAACTGTCTTCTCAGTAGATAACACTGTGACCAAATGACCCATTGTTAACCCTTCACTCTGCTTAGAGGCTGCTTGTTTATAAAACATGAATAAAGTAATGAAGGACAGTGTTCATATCTGGGGCAGGGTGGTGGGACGTCAGGAAGGATGACACGTGCAGGGTGGCACCTGTGCTATTCTTTGAAGGAAGCTAAGAATTTGGTCACATGGAGGTCACAAATGAGATTCTTCCAGGCATAGGGGCCCACCAATACACAAACATAGAGGTAGGAAATGCCTTCTTCCCTATCAATAAACTTGTGTTAATTTTGTATATATTGATTTTGCTTGTGTATATATTGATGTACATATACATCAATATAGCAGCATATATATATATATATATATATATATATATATATATAAATAAAATCAGCGTATCTCTAACTATATAGCAACATATTGATATTTTGGTTCCCCCACTGAATGTAAACTCCTTCATTTTTGTCTTTTTTTAACCAGCACTAAGCAAAGCACCTGGCACAAAGTAGGTGCTTGTCATTATTATAATATTATAAAATACTATGTTATACTATTATAATATGACATCATATAATGCTATAATATAATATTATTATAACAATATGTTGTTACAACCTGCTTATATTAGAATATCAAATTATATTATATTATAAAAGGATTATATTATCATAACTACTCTTACTTTTGTTTTAATAAAATACTTATTAATTGATGAGCTTGCACATAATAGTCCTAATAAAGGCATAGTTCTGACTGGAGAACCCAGTAAGGAAGCTTAGCATTGACCGTGAAGTTACTTATTTCTGTCTTAGGCAGACCAGGCACTGTAAAAATCAGACAGATGGCCACTCTCCCATATTGTATGATCAGTAAGGGAATCAAAACACAAGAACTAGAACAGTTCTTTGGACAGTTATCATTGCTTTTGGTACAATTAAAAAATAATACAGTGTTTGTCACTCATGCATGTCAGAAAGCTAGCCTTTTGTGTGTGATTGGAATGAGTTAAAATGAGTTCCATTCACTCAAACCCCCAGTTCTGACAAATTAAATTTCTGATTTCCTTTACAGCTGCCTGAGTTTTAGCTGATGGATTGATGGGTACATTTTTGTTTTTTTTTAATGATAAGAAAAGGAAAAACTGTTTTGCTCACAGACAGGAAACATTACATGAAGTAATGGTGCGTTGGGGTAACCTCCGGCTCCATGTGGGCCTCTCTGTTACCTTTCCTTCAGAACTCTTTCATCTATAACTTCACAACCAGAGGTGATTCTGCTAGAAATGCAAATCAATTCAGGACAATTTTTCATGCTAAATGATCAGCCCTTAAACAATCCTGGCTCATGTGTTTCCATGGGATATTTATGAGCTGAAAACAAACTAAGAGTAAGAGAGATGGTGTCTGGTGGATAAGACATGATAACAAGGTAGTTTCTGGGTTCTGTGCACAGACAAGGAAAAAGCCATAAAGGATAAGTGGGAGGAGATGTCCTGGGAAAGCTTTGGCCTTTTTGATTCTAACATTACATGTCACAAAAGCATAGGCTCATGGGACTATGGCTAAGGATTTCTTCCTATTTGTTAATATTCATTAAAATCACAGTTACTCTAGGCTTTCTCCGAAAAAAAAAAACGTTAGTAATTAGCTGTTCCTGGGCATCTAGGTGACTCAGCGCAGAGAGCTCTGACCTTGGAGGCTGGAAGACTCTTCCTCCTGAGTTCAAATCTTGCCCCAGACTCTAACTAGCTGTGTGACACTGGGAAAGTCACTCACCCTGTTTACCTCAGTTCCCTCATCTGTAAAATGAGCTGGAAAAGGAAATGGCGAACCATTCCTATGTCTCTGCCAAGAACACCCTGAATGGGGTCACAAAGAGTCAGACATGGCTGAATAACAACAAAAATTAGTTGCTCCCAACCTTATCTGGTAAGGTATTCCTCATTTAAAGTTAAAATATTATGTATAAGCAATGTACACAAACATAACTTCTCTCTCAGTACATTGATATAGCACAGGACATATTTGTTTTCTAGAAGCTGATGAGTCTCATTCAAATTTTCTTTTAGACAAGTTTAGATAATAAGAGTAACCAATTGAGTTTTAATAAATATTTGACAAAAGTAATACATTATGATTCTTTGAAGAACACCTACTGATTTTTGGGTCATGATCTGGGTTCAAATTCTGGTTCAGTCTGTTATCTCCTGATTTATAAAATTGATTTGTAAAATTAACATTATAAAATAAAATAGAGGGGGAGGCTCTAAGACCCCTTCCAAGTCTAAATCTCTGACCTTGGTATCCATAGGGAGATACTTTGGGGTTGAATCCAAAAGATAAAGAAACTTCCAGATAGCATCATAGTTTGAGGGGTATGTTGGGAGCATTAAGCAGATGGCAGATTCTAAAGTTGGGAACGTACTACAAAGTCCAGAATCATACCCTTTTAACTTATTTTTTAAAAAACTTTCCAGTTAAGACCATTTCTCCATTTGTTATTCAAAGATTTTTTTAAAAAAAAATTTAAATGTTTAATTTTAAGATTTTAAATTTTTAATAGTTAAAAAAATTTATTATTAATTAACTCATTACATGTTTATCTCATTTTCCCCATTAGACTCTAAGTTCCTTGAGTGCAGTTATCACAGATCTGAATTTAGACAACTAGTACTCATAGATTTAGAGCTGGCATGATCCCCAGAAGTCATCTAGTCTGCTCTCCTCGCTCCTTTCATCAGTGAGGAAAATAAAGCCCAAAGAAGATTAGGTGACATGCCCAAGGTCCCACAGCTAGGAACTGCCCTCTAGGGGGATTGCTCTTTTCCCCTACTACAGTGATAATGATACCTTGATCAGAATTAGCCTCTCATTCAGGCTATCCCAGAATCCTTTAGGGGCACCTGTCTCAGGAAAATTAAGGGTTAAAGATAAGACCTGTGGTCTCTTTCACTGTGTGTTCCTTTCTAAATCTGTTCATAGTTAGAAGATAATTTGAAGGCATCGTCTCCATTGACTACAGTGGCAAGCCAATGAGTTGTTCTTTTTTGGAGGGAGAAGTCATGAATATATCATTTTTCAGGAGTATGACATTCACATACAAAACAATGAGAAATTATATTCCTTTCAAGTGATTAATTCAGGCTCGATGCTCATGTAGGAGTAACAGTCTGATGCCATGCTACACTGATGTATGTGAATTCAGTGCGGTGTGGTGAGTCCCAGGATCACACGAGAGAATACCATTCTACTCTTTTCCAGGTCACACTAACTGAACACAGCTTCCCAGAGTTTTATTTGTCAAAGTAAATAAGAAATCATACCTCTTTCAAGCTAAGTAATTCAAGTTAACCTTACCTGTATGATTTCACTTTCTGTTCATATGAATTGTAAACTTAGAAAGGTAGGTGAAGGATATAACTTGAGAAAAACTTTTATATTAATATCTTAAACTCACTGGTCAATTTTAGAACTCTGGGACTGGCTAAAAGAAGCATCCTGTGTCAACCAATAAAACGATAAAGAAATCTTAGAATGTCCAGGGCCAGGGAGGTGATAAGTCCTTTTGCGTTGTGCCCTAGTCAGAACCCACCTGGAGGACTGTTTTCAGTTCTAGGGGTCATATTTTAGGAAAGATATTAATAATCTGAGGAAGGGCTTTAAATTCATGTCTTAGGAAGACTCATTTAAGAAAGCAGATATTTTTTATCTTGACCAGGGTCATACAACTGGTAAATGTATGAGGCCAGATTTGAATTCAGGTCTTCCTGACTTCACGCCTGGTGCTCTATCCACTGTGTCAGCTAGCTGTCCAGTAAGCACTACATAAAATGTTAGGTAGGAGTAGTAGGAATAGAAGCAGTAGTAGCAGCAGTAGTAGTGGTAGTAGTAGCAGTAGTAGTAGTAGCAGTATATAATGATAACAAAACTGCTGCGCTTGTCAGTCTCCTGAATTTCTCTTTTTTTCTGTGAATTTTTTGCGTGTGTGTGTGTGTGTGTGTGTGTGTATGTGTATGTTTAATTTTTCCTTTTTTATTTTGGCACAACCCACTCTTAAGAATCTCAGTCCCCCAAATAAAAATTCTCCCATGTAAAAAGGAAGTATAATCAACCAAAACAACCTCACCAAAGGGAGGGTTAGTGAGTAAAGATGATAGGGTCACAGATTTTGAGTTGGAAGGGAACATGAAGACCATCTCTTGTGCAGCCTCTTCACTGTACAGATGAGGAAACTGAGTCCTGGAGACATTTAATGAGTTTCCCAGGTAGTTTGTAATCATCACAGGTGAGATTTCAACGAAGGTTCTCCTATTCCAGAGCTTTCTCTCTTTCTTCCCATTCTAAAAAAATGCATCACTCACTTTCAAATTCAGCCAAGTCAAGCCAAAAAGCATTCATTAAATGCTTGCTTTTATTGGAGAGATAAAAGAAGGAAAAAATGGCCACATGAAGCTCACATTTTAATGGGCAGAATTATTTGGAGACAACTAGATGCAGATAGCAGAGTAAATGCAGGGGACAAATCCAGCCTTAGATGCTTACTAGCTACGTGATGCTGGGCAGGTCACTTAACCCTGTTTGCCTCAGTTTCCTCATCTGTAAAATGATCTGGAGAAGAAAATGGCAAACCACTCTAGTGTCTGCCAAGAAATCCCCAAATGAGGTCACAAAGAGTCAGACATGACTGAACAGCAACCACAAACAATCTGAAAGCAAAAGGTACTTGCCGGCTGAGGAAACCAGGAAAGACCTCCGGAAGGTGGGATTGAGCTGAGTTTTCAAGGACTGACAATCAGCCACTTGTCAGGCAAGAGGGGCAAACGTGCTTCATCATCATTTTAAAGTTGTTTTCATTTGGTTGTCCAACAGACTCCCGATGACCATCTGTTGAGTGTTTTGTAGAAAGGATTCTTTTCTGGGTTGTGTGTTGTCCTCACAAGGCCTCTAAGGCTCCTGTCAATTATGAGATGCTGGGTCTGTTGTTTCAGAACTGAGGATGAATAAGACTCATCACGCTAGACAAAAGAAAATTAAATGTTCTCTCAGGCTACCAATGAAACACCTCTTTTTAGTGATTATAAACTTAACAAAAACTAGTAATTCAGATTAAACATAATTGCAGTGTTTTTGTCTAATAATAAATACATTGAGCACTCGTTATGTTTCATCAGTTAATATCATCCATTGGGAGCAGAGAAGACCAGAATTGTCTTTCAGCAGTGTAAATTAGGGGAATGTGTAGCAGAATGGGGCAGCTGATTACATCAGTATCTAATGTTATACACGTGTGTCTTGTTCATTAATTGTTTCATGGCTGTTAATTTTGTTTCCTCAACTATCTTATAAATATCTTGTGGCCGAGCCCCACATCATGTATTTCTTTTGTAATTTGTGGTTCTCATGAAGACAGAGACAGCATGCCATAGGCCTTCAATAATAGCAGCCGCTAATATTTATATAACACATGAAGGTTAGTAAAGCATTTCACCCAAGCTATCTCATTTATCTCATTTCAACAATCCTAGGACATAGGTACTAATATCATGCCCATTTCACAGATGGGGAAAACTTTGGGGGAGATCAAGTGGTTTGGCCAGGATTACACAGCTAATCAATGAGGTGGCATTTGAACTGAAGTTCCTCTGATTCACTGCCCCACCTAGCAGCCTCTCTAGGAAGACTCAGGTTTGAATCTTCCCTCTGCTGGGCGCCTTGAGGCCACAGGTTCCTCACCCCTGGCTTAGAGTTTTCTGACCTGGGGAAACTTTCTGAACCTCAGTTTCCTAATCTGTAAAATGAATAGAATAATATTTATCATACTCACCTTGTAAGGCTCTTGGAAAAATCAAATAATAAAATACATGCAAACTGCAGGTTTTCAAGTGCTACATAAATGTGTATTGTTAGCATGAAGGCACCTGTATGGATCACTGAATCATGTCTTTGTGCTAAAGGAGAATCATCATTTTTTATTTTGTTCCTGTTTTCTGGTGCTGAGCACACTGCCTAGGCCAGGGGCTGAGGAGCCTCCCTTGAGGCCACAGGTTCCTCACCTCTGGCCTAGGACTTAGTAGGCACTTAGTCCATGGCTCTTGATTGATTCACTATTTGACCTTCTAGTTTTTAATATTTTTAAGAATAAATTTTTAAGAGAGGGGCCAGTATCAGATTTGGGGTTCAACAAGTCCAGTCTTCCTTTGGTGCTCGATAGCTATTGTCAGTTACTCAAATGATCTAGGAGTGGTGAATCCCAAAAAGGGAAATCATTTATTTGTTGGATTAGCTTGGGGTCACTGAGATGTAAGGGAATAAAATGGAGCACAGGAAATTTTTGATTTCAGATTAGGAAAAAAATATCCCAAGCCTGGGGATGATTAAACTGTGATGAATCTCTCTTTGGAAGCATCTGCTGCTGTTACTTTAGACAGTCAGAGGAAATGTCTCCACTGGGAAGTTGTCTATCGATATTATTGTCTAGAGACTTGAAATAACATTTCAATTTTCCTTCCAAAAATCTGTGATGTACTTTTAGAAGAACACACTTTTTGCTTATACATTTATTGTTCAAAGCTTTGACTCTGGGTAAATTTCTCATACACAGAATGCCTTAAGGAAAGGCATGCCTATGTAGGGTAATGCTGTGGCAGGTTACATATTTTTCAAGGCAGAACTGTCTACAAGCATCATTCTCCTTTCTTATCACGTGGACTTGAGAAGTTTCTGGAGAGCTTTGTCTACAGAGGCAAAGTGACATTCTTTTTTCCCCCTTGTACTCTGATAAGTGATCTGGTAAAAAGAAATGAAATTGTTTGGGCCTCCGTGGATTTGCACAGTCTGACATTATTTATTTTAAAAAGCTAGAATTGGTTCATATATTTAATAATTAAAAATTTACATTCAAAGAATTCTAAAGTTTCATCTCTCACCTATGTCATAGGCAATATAACAAAAGGAGGAAATAATGTTGGAGGGTATGAGGGGAAACAGGCGCAGAAATGCACTGTTGGGGGTTGGAGGGTGGGGTCGCTGAATTGGCACTGCTATTCTAGAAAAAAATTGGATATTTAATGAAGAAAAAATACCACTCAATTTCCATAAATCTCACAGAGGTCAGGGACAAAATGGAAATTCCTAAACAGCCTAAAATATTTATAGCAGCATTTTTTTTGTTGGTACCCATTGATTGGGAAATGACTGAACACACTATGATATGTAACTGTGTAATGGGATAAATATTATGTCTATAGCATTTACGAAGTAATTAGATGATATAGTAGGTAGAATGTTGGATTTTGAATCAAGAAGACCCATATTCAAATTCTGTCTTACCCACACCCATGGTGTGACCCTGAGCAAGTTAATTAACCTTTCTCAACCTCACCTTCCTCATCTCTAAAATGGGGATAGTGGTTCCTACCTCACAGGGTTATTGTGAGGATCCAATGAGATAAGATATGAAAAGTTCAAATCATAAAGCATTAATAAGTAAATACTAATTATATAAGAATATATAATAATCACTAAGAAATAATAATAAACTCTAGCTATTATCGTATAGCAAGAAACAATGAAATCGCAGGTGTGGTTTAGAGGACCATTGATTTACTTACATGCACTAATGCCGAGTGAAACTGGAAGAACTAATGGGCAACGACTCCTGCAATGCTGACCAGAAGGAAGGCTAAAGTGAAGGGAAACATTGTGTTATTGTAATAAGCAATTATGGTCATGGAGAAGAGATAAGGAAATATGCCCTCCTCCTTTTTTATTAAGAAAGGTGGGGGATGCTGGGTGCAGTTTAGGACCTATTTTGCAATATGTCACAACATAGGTTGGTGTTTGTCCCTAGGGAAGTCTTACAGTGTGGATGGATTAGGAAAAAGGTATATCTGAAAATGATGGATAGGAACAAGTGTCTCTTGCTCTGTGATACCTTTACTTAGCTCAGTCTTTGATCTGTCTTCCAGCGAGAATGTTAGCAGTACAGTGATCTATCCTTGTCGGTCATTCCATGAAAAACAAATGGCTTCTAATCATAGCCAAGAAAAGTCACTGAAGGAACTAGAAACCCAAGTGAAAACCAATACACAAAACAGTTTAATGAGTTGAGTGCAGAATGTACCCTCTCTGGAAGTTCAGGGCACAAGACAGAGCTGGTTTCCCAGCAATCCATTCCAACTCTTCAAATTTGGCCAGATGAGCCAAAGCCACCAAGTATGCATGGTGAATGGTCCCAGCCTTGGCATCAGAATTGGAAAAGAGTCCAAGGCACTCTCCTCCCTTGTGTCCAAGAGTGGATTTCTATTTTCCATTCCTCATGTTAAATCTTTATATAATCTCACGTTTTTATCCAGACCTAACCATTCTACTTGGTCTATTTCAGACTTTGACTTTTTTCCTCATTTAGTTGGCCATAAATGGTTTTATAGTTTAGGGATTTGTTGCTGTCTTTTCCCAACTGCTTTAGCCTCTATTTCATAAAGTGAAGCAGCCCTAGTTTTTCTTTTTTTAGTTCTTTCTTTTTTTCCTTTTTTCGGTCTTTCTTTTTTTTGTGTGCCTTTTTCAGGCTGCAGCTAGGAGTGCATTGCAGAAACTGATACACCCTTTCATTTTTACTGGCTTTGGAGGCAGGACAAATACTGTAGACAGTCGCTGGAATAGCTCATGACATATGGTTGGCAGCGAAGAGACTCCCAGCTCCAGGATAGAGATTAGACTTCTCTGCTGGGCCTGGCCCCTTTCCTAGAGGAGGATTCAATTTTACTCTGGGGTATTTTACACCCAATGTGGCTGAAATGGCTGCTTGCTGATTGCTGTTTTCTTTTCTGGTTGTTCTTTCTTCCCAAAATCTGACTCTTGTTAGGATGTTGTCAACAGGGTTAGAAAAGGAGGGGGGTGGGGGGAAACAACATAGAGTGGGTACATTTGAAAGACAAGAAAATTTGTATCCGATGGTCTACTAAGTCTGAGAGCCAGTACCTAGTTCTGGCCCCTGAAATATTTGTTCTGTCAAACTTTCCTACAGAATGTAAGATGAAAAAACAGTTGAACATTTGCATGATGACTATTTTGTATTTCAAGAAGTTCTGTTGAGCTAGGGGTTACACTTTAGAATTGGGGTTGCTAACCTGGGGTCCACAGATCCCAAGGCATCTATGGGGAATTTCAGGGGAACTTTGAACTTGAATGGGAAAAAATTACATTTTTTTCAATGTAATTATTGTTTTCCTCCATAATCCTATGTATTTTATTATATGCCTTTAAAGACATTGTCCTGGAATGGGGTTCATAGACCTCACCAGATTGCATAAGGGGCCCAGGAAACATGATTAGGACCCTAGTTATAGAACTTTTATATATAGTTTCGATGCAACATGCACGAGCTGAAAAATGACTGCCATCTCTTCTTGTGACAGTAATTATTCCAGGCAGATTCTGTTCATTGTGAACATGACTTCAAATCATAGGATAGAATTTTCCTGTATTGTGAAAAGGACCTAAAGTCACCTCCTTGTAATATTTCTTAACCTTAAAGTCAGGCCTTTAAGAAAACATATTTTGTTCAGATTCAATTTTATACTTAATATGATTCACACCTTTTAAGGAAAAACGATCCTATCTTGTGTTTTTTTTTCCTGTTCATTTCCTTTAAAATAAAACAAAACAAAACCGAATACAATAAAAGTTGTTAACATCCCATTTGTTCATTTATAGAGTCTGGAGAACCCAACAGAACCTGCTCAGACCAACCCATTTCCCTTTTTAATGGGAATAACTCCAAGTATTTCTCTTCAAACAAACTGAAAAGATTATTTTTGCAGACTTCTGTGGAGTCGTTTTTGGACAACACCCTAGAACAGGAAACCACAGTTTCTCCTAAATTTGTACAGGATGGAAATAGATAACATTCTTTATAAAACCATGACCACAATGAGTGTGTTCAGGCTATTATAATAGGTATGGCTCTATTGACTCTTTCTTTTTGGTTTTTCTTTCTCTTACCTGAATATATCATTGGAATCAACAGCCTTGTAGCACGTAATACTGGTGGACACTTTCAGTTGATTTTATTTTATTAACTGGGAAGGTATTAAATAAAATAGCACCAAAGAGGAGAAAAACAACACAGTGAGTAATGCTAATTCTCTGGCATCGTCATTAAAATGGAAATTTTCCTTAGGAAACAGGATTTGGACTGTTACTGAATATTACAGCAAGAATGATTGGGTTGAGATTAATGCATTGGCCTGAATTGGAGCTACAGCTGTCTTTTAGTGAGGACAGAGCAATGGTACTTTAGAAGTACAAGATGCAGAATTATGAGGGACACCTGCTCAGAATCACAGATAATGAAGGAGAGTTTTAGCCGTACAAGTCTTGATCTTTTCTTTAGAGAGGTAATATAGGAATGTGTTTTGATCACTTGCTAGGTAATCCCCTGACCCTTTTCCCACTATCCAAAACAGGGCTTAATGTACATTGTGGCCAAGATCAGTCATCAAGACAAGCCCTGGTTCCCATTGACTGACTCCAGAAGAAATCATGGGGTAGATTATGAAAATCAGATGGTGTATTCTCCAGTAGAAAAAGAGTCAACAGCTAATATTCAAAAGAAGAAAAAGAAACCATCCACAGCCATATTTTAGGAAATGGCAACAAAATAAATGAAAATGCAAAAAAATAATAAAGTACAAATGAAAATAGCTCCAGGGTTTTACCTCACATCTATCAAATTGGCAAAGATGGTAAAATACAGAAACTGTGGATGTTGGAGGCCGAATGGTACAGTAGGAACATTAGTTTTATTTTTTTGATGAAACATAAAAGATAGCCAAGTGGTATTCAGGGATATGGTGATGGACCTGGAGTTAGAAAGACCTGAGTTCAAATGCTGCCTCATATATTTATTAATATATAAATATATTTATATATACGGGAGCTTGAATAAACCTTCTCTGTGTCTCAGTTCACAAAATGTGAGGACTGACTTAATGTCTTCTAAGGTTGTCCTGTTGATCTCATTTCAAATACTGACTGGCTACCACTTATTCCTGGTGGTTTTTTGGGGGTCATTATTTTCTTGAGGTCTCAGTTTTTACATCTGTAATTTAAGGGATTTGATTAAATCCCCTTCTTGAGACTTTTTCTAATTCTACATCTGTAATTCCATAACAGCACATCATTATATATTTTTGTTCAGTCTCTGAATTAGTTCACTTTTCCTAGAAAGCAAAATGGAATCAGTGTCTATGATAAACTTCTCAATGAAAATCCTCAAAGTGCCACGCAGGCATGATCTCAATATTGTGACACAGGTTTTTGGCCCTTCTGGGGTATGGGAGTGGGGCAACAAAAATATACATGGATACATAGTTACATGCAGAATTAGGGAGACCTGAGTTCACGTTCTGTCCTGACACATGTAAACTGTGTGACCATGGGCAGAGCTGAATCTTACCCAGGGAAGGTACAGATGGGTAGCTCAGCCTCATCTTGGAGGGACTTTCTATCTAGAAGATTCCATTGTAGATGGTGCTAAACTTGGGGTCAAGAAGACTTCCTTAGACATCTATTACTTGTTTTTCCTTGGGCAAATCATTTAACCTCTTTCCATTTCCTCATTTATAAATTGAGAGCTTGGTGACTTTTAACATCTCATCCTGGTCTAAATCTAGCATTTTGTCTTCTGTGTTGATGAAATCATAATTTTTCTATAAAAAGTAGAAGAGAAACTCAGAAATATACAAAGGCAAAAAATGAAATAATTTGGACTTTTCTGAAATTTCCATTGTATCTTTGTAGGCATTTTATATTTGCTTTACTGTATCTGTGTTGCTTTCCTGACACTAGAATTTATCTCCTTGAGGGCAGACTTTTTTCTGTTTTCTGTCTTTTTGTCTTCTATCCCAATTGTTAAGCTTAAGGCATTATAGTTTCCTACTTATTGTGATCCCATTCAGGGTTTCTCCTCCTATGCCTTCTTCTCCTTTTCCAATAAAGTAACTTGCCCAGGGTCACACAGTGAGTGTCTGAGGCCAGGTTTGAGCTCAGGTCCTCCTGACAGGGCCAGTGTTCTATCCACTGTGCCACCTCACTACGCCCAATCACTTTCTTGGCAATGATATTGGAGTGGCTTGCCATTTTTTTCTCTAGCTCATTTTACAAATCAGGAACTGAGGCAGACAGGGTTAAGTGACTTGCTTAGGTGCCACACAGCAAATAGGTGTCTGAGACTGGATTTGAATGCATGAAGATGAGCCTTCTGACTTTAGATTTGGGACTCTATCCACTGTGCCACCTAGTGGTTCCCAAGTGCCATACCTAGGTGGTGCTTAATAATAATAGTCAATAAGCATTTATTAAACATCTGTCTATGCCAGGCACCATGCTATGTATTGTTACATCCTTCTTAAGTGGAATTGATCAAATATTTAGCACAGGTCTACAATAGTGACAAACTTTTGTGCTGAGTCTGTGCTTTGGTGTCAGATCACAGAGAGTTAGTCATTTTTGATCATACTGTCTGTAAGAACTTGGCCAAGGTGCCTAGATGTTTGGTCACATTTTAGGCCTTAATGACTGCTGGTAATGGAATACTCCAGTGCTTTCCTTGGTGCAAGATTTTGGGAAGCCATGAATCCCAAGATAATGCTGGTTTAACCCAGATGACTAATGGCTGCAAAACAGCTGGAGATTTTTCTCACCCTCTTTTTTTTCTTTTTGTTGGTTTGGGAGGGGGAAAAGGCAGTTGCTATTTTAAAGCATTGTCCAAGAGGGATGGCACCAGAAACCTACTCTCTTTGTAATAGATGATGAAGGTTCTGTAATGGGTTATTTTCAGCTTTCTGGAGAATCTGCCTCAATTCATGGATCCAATTTTTATAACAGGCTGCTCCACTGCATGCAGCCTATGCCTGGCTTCCCTGTGGTCTTTACTAACATGCAGTGCTAATATCAGCCCAGAAGCTTGGAAGTCAGATACCAACTTGGGTATTCATTCCACTGCCTCATTGTACAGCTGGAATTCTTTGCAAGCATTCATGAGCAGAAACCTTTTTTTTTCTTTTAAAACTCAATTGCCGCTCAGAGTAGGATAGAGAAAAGGTATTGAGAAAAAAGGTATTCATTTTCTTTAATTTATAACTTGTCAGTGTGCCTTGTTGGAAGTCACAGTGATGACCAGAGTTTCAGTTCCTGTCTCTGCCACTTAATGCCTTTGTCAACTGGGTTAAGTCACTTTACCTCAATGGACCTCAGTTTCCTTTTCTATAAACTGAGTGGATTCAACTAATTTTAAAATCTCTTCCAAATCATACAATTCCCCAACTCCCCAGTTTGCCCCAATTTTTATTGTTTTGAGATATAAAATTCTGGGTTGATTTTCTTCTCCCATGTGAGTGAAATGGTTTTGGTTTGATTTCATTGGGGGACCTCAGCAAAATAATTCTTCTATGTTAATAGCAAATGAGATAAATTTTAACTTCATCAGCGAATATTTCAACAAATATTTAAGTTTCTCTGTCATGGCCAGGATGGTTGTCGAACCTAGTGCCATAGCTATAGCCAGAGAAGAAAGAGAAGAAATGATGATGCCAAGCTCTTAGTTATGAGTTATGGTCAAGTGTTAATGCACTAATGACTCAAACACATGATTTATTCCATTTCCTTTATTAACTCATCTCTGCCCCTTCTTTTTTGGAGGAACTTATTTTTACCCAAGTTGTACTGTCAGAAGTATACAGAATTTTGAGCATCTCATAGCATCTTAATGAAAATACTTCTGTAAATATTCTCTTGTCAGTATATAGAGTGTATAGAGGAAAGTTCCTATTATCTTTTATAAGGAAACCCAGAAGAAGAAACAAAGATCCTCATATACAGTACTGGTGGTAATCGTTTCTATCACTTCTGACTGATTTCCTTACAGACATCAAATAATGTGGCCTATATATTATTGGCCCAGACTTGTGACTTCATTGAGGTAGGAAATACCAAAGCTTTTCACACTGAGGATGTGAGCTGTTGGATATAACTCGAGGTCTTGAGAGAGCTAAGTCATTTACTTGGGGTAACACAATTATTATATGTGGGAGATAAGGTTTCAATCTCATTCTCCTTGACTCTAAGGCTAGGCTGCCATGCTAAGTTGCCTCTTAGACACTGGGATGCCAGCTAATCCTAGAGCCTTTTCTATTTTTCTACTGCTTTGGCCATATTATCTAATTTTTCCCTTATCTCAGAAAGACTGCATGGTAGAGAAACAAGTCAGAAATCTAGGTTCAAGACCTATCTTTGACACATACTGTCTGTGTGACCCTGTATGTCACTGACCTTTCTAGTGCTCTCTAAGCCTAGGGAGGCAGCTAGGTGGCAAAGTGAATAGTGCTCTGGTCCTGGAGTCAGAAAGATTCATCTTTATGAGTTCAAATCCTGCCTCAGACACTTATGCTGTGTGCCTAATACTAATCTATACTTGTGGAGGCAATTTCCACACTGGAAAATCCTCACCTGTCTGAAAAAATAAATCACCTCAACAATAACAAAAAACTCCTCCTTCCACAAGCCTGCCCTCCCACCTTCCTACTAGAAAGTTCATCTGATTCTTTAGACTTGTGCCATGAGTATGCTGTCATTAATGCTAATAGCTGGAGTTTCATAGATTTTGAGCCTGAAAGGATGAAACCTATCTATTCCAAACCTCTACTTTACATATGGGGAAATTGAAGGGCCATCGATTACAAAGGAGTAGATTCTGTCTTTGAAATCTTAATGCTTGGTCCAGAATGTTGTCAGTCTTGCTACTGTTGGTGATTTTTTGTGGGCAGAGGGTAATTGGGGGGTAGGGAGTGTTGGATTAATAATCCAAAGAACCCTGCAGTTGTCTTATCATAGATGAACACGTGGTTCTTTCTCACAATCTCATCTGGGTAGCTTTTCTCTAGAGTTCTTTTATCACAGATAAACATGTGATTCTTTCTCAGAATCACTTCTGAGTAGGTTTTCTCTCACTCTTCACTGCTCATGGACTTGTATTATGTTTTTGCCTCTGGCTTATCTACCAAATTTCTCTATTCTAACAGGTTAGATAGGGGAAGATACTATCAGAGTTAGGCATTTCTCATTTTTATATCATTGCCATCTCAATTTCCTCCCCTTCTATCTATAACACTCATCTCTCTCTCCCTTTCCTCCTACCCCCATTCTCATAGATTTAGCATTTGGCACTTTAACCACTTGGGAAGATAAACATTAATGCTTCAGAAGACTGTTTCCTAACCCAGACAGCAGATGGATAAAATATCTTTATTCTCTACTGGTAGATTGCTCTGCCCTCACCTGCTCTAGATCAATAACATCCGATCATGGAGGGGCCATGGAATAACGATTCTCAATGACCCAGAGAATGGGATGCCAGGAGCCATGGTAGCCAATTGGTTTTGGTCATTTGTAGGTTTTTCAAAGAAAGGATGTTTGGGACTATGTATTTTTCTGGTTGGTAAAATTGTGCTATGTTGGTCAAAATTGTATTCATTGTTAGAAAAGGAAAGATGAAAATGAAACAGTTCTTACCTCCAAGAAGCTTCCATTTAATTTGATATGACTACAGGTATTAAAATAACTATATCTAAAAGAATACAAGAAAAATCTCCCAAGTTTGGGTTAAAATGTAACATGCTTTAAGTTGGGTTTTTTTGAACTTTAAAAATTATTTCTGTGTCTATAGTTAACATATTTGGACTGGATGGAGTAAGAAAAGGAGGAAACTCAGAGGAAAATGTAGAGAAAAGATGGGGTGATGTCATCGGGCAGTGCCCCATAAGCCAACAACATAACCAACATATATATGTTTGTGATTTAAAAAAACAAAACAATAGGACATTGACTCCTATCAAAAGCTTATAGCAGATAAATGGTAAAACTAAGTTTATGAAGGATTGTATTTACTAAGTGTTTGCATTCATAATATGAGCAACCAGCTGGTCCTTCAAATGTTGTATCATGTTTTAAGGTGACTTCTGATTATGGTGTTTTATCATTTTAGGAAAACAATCCCTGGTTTTCCATTTAGGTTCTAGAACAGATCCTGCTTCACTCAACTACTGGAAGAAGTAAAGAATTCCAGGGAGGATATAACCTTTATAAATTAACCTTACATTCCTTGTTTTCTTAAGGCAATTTAAAAAGAAGTATAGTGGAAGGCACAACTGATGTCGCCAGTGGGGGTCAGCAAGTATTCAGAGCTAGGTAGAAATGCTTCATTTTGATAAATATCTGCTTTATGTAAATAGAACATGAAACTGTTAATAAAATGCTGAAGGAAGAAATCTAAAGTAGTTATTTAATGGAATTTTGTAACTTGAGAAATCAGTTGTGAAAAGAGTTGTTAGGAGAGACTGTGAGAACAGGGTAAGTGGAGTCACAAGAGTCCTTTTGTTCTAAGAGGTGTAAGATCGTCTTCTTGTGCGGTTGTGTCTGACTTGTGGTGACTCCATTTGGGGTCTTCTTGGACTGCTTTGCTACTCCTTCTTCAGCTGATTTTACAGATGAGGAAAATGAGACAAACAAGGTGCAGTGACTTGCCCAGAGTTACACAGCTAGTACGTGTCTGAGGCTTAATTTGAACTCAGAAAGATGAGTCTTCTTGATTGCAGGCCCAGGGCTCTATCCACTGAGTCACCTAGAGAATCAGAAGGGCCACAAGAGACCATCTAGTCTGGAAACTAAGGCCCAGGGAGACAAATTACCTGCCTTCAAGCACACAGGCTACCAGGAGTGAGTCCAGGATTGGACCCGGGCCTCTTGACTCCAAAACCATCAAGCTTCATGGAAACAATTGTCAATTGATGTCTGGTTACTGTGGGAAAACTTCTTTATTGAATAACAATGACAATTAAAAACCCAACAATGACTAGTATTTTTATAGATCAGCGTTGCCAAGCACTAATAATGGGTTATCTCCTTTGAGCATCATCTGAACTCTGGCAAGTATGTGCTACCGAGCTCATTAATCCCCATTTTATGGATGAGGAAAGGGAAAGGTGGAGAGGCTTGGTGAATTGCGTTATGGATACACAGGTCCTGAGAGTGTGAGCAGGGATTCAAATCTGGGTCTCCCAGACTCCTGGGTCCCCCACCCTACTCACTGTGCCCACCTGCTTTTCCTATTTTGCGGGAGTCAGATAAAGTGACCAAAAGAAAATCGTGGTGAGAAGCTGGCATGAAAGGAAGTCTTTAAAATGGCTGTTTGTAATTATTGACACTGAGGCAGATGGTGGAGGTCAGGAATGGTGAAGTCTATGGACCCCTTCTCAGAAGAATGCTTTTAAACAAAGCAAACCAATTATAATGAAATTTGGTCATTAGAGCAGTACAAATCAAACAAACCCAAAACATGTTGGTGACTCCAGGGTAAGAGCTTCTGTCATAATGGAAAGAAGGCAGTAGTTGGTGTCAGAGAATGCCCATTCATGTTTTTTGCCTTGCTACTTGCTATGTCTGTGACCTTGGTGAAGTCACCTCCCTAGGCCCTACTTTCTCTCTAAAATCTGGGTGTTGGACTGACTGTTAGGAGATCTGGGATTCTGGGCAAGTCACTTTGTGGGTGATAGGTAACTATGAGGTAGTGGCTTCAGGGTCACCTGTGGAGATCAGAAACCTGTGCTTAAAGTCATTCCCTTTGACACAGCAAAGCCATGTTGTGTCTGCAGCAAGTGCCTTTTCTTCTCAGCCTCTCAGGAATTTTCTCAGTCAAATATTCAATCAATCAGGCATTGATTTAGCACCGTCTAAGTGCAAGTCACTATATTAGTCACCAGGACTGTGAGGAGAAAAATAAAACAGTCTGTATTCTCAAAGAGCTTGCTTTCTATCAGGGAAGATAAAATGTATACATGTGTGTGCATGTCTGCATGTGTTTATGCCATACATGTGTATATTTGGTGATATATGTATACACAGTATGTTAGTCATGTTCGACTCTTTGCAATCCCATTTGGGGTTTTCTTGGCAAAGATATTGGAGTGATTTGCTGTTTCCTTCTCCAGCTCGTTTTATATATGAGAAAACTGGGGTAACCAGTGTGACATGGTCACACAGCTAGTAAGTATCTGAAGTAGCATCTGAACTTAAGTCTCCCTGACTTCAGACCCAGATGCTTCTCTGATGGGATGGAGAAGAAAATGATGCTGATGTGTATCCATGATAGAAGGCCTCTACATGGTACTGCCATTCCCATCCTTACAGGCTGCTATCCTTAAAGTGCTTTCTAAAACTTAGACCTTCCTATACAAGTCAACTGTTAATATTCTCAATTTACAGGAAAGGAAACTGAGGCTATGGTAAGTGACTTAATTTGAGTGTCTGGATTCAGATCTAGGTTTTTGAGTCTGTATTCTCCTTCTTTGCCTGTCCAAATTAAAAGTTAATTGTAAACTCTATGGCCACCATTCAGTCCTGTATGCTAAGCCTGATTAATATGTACCCTCTTGTAAATTTTCCTCTAGTAAATAAACAAAGACATGCTTTCAGTTTTGGCTTAGCAGGCTTGATGGGCCAAGCAGAAGGATGTGGGGCCATTCTGCAAGTTACTTAGTGTATCTCTTAGGTTTGATATTCTTCCCTCTTAGAATCTGGAAATCACAGGTTTTATTTTTTACCTGTGATGTATAAAGAATTGATTTTTTAAAAAAGTTTAATCCTGAAAAAAACTAGCAATGCAGGATTCTTGAAATGAATAATAGATGTTCAGAGATACTTTTGTGGAAATTGCCTTACTTTTGAGTAAATTTTAAAGTCACTCATCCCCTTCACAATGTTTCAAGAGAAGCAGGTAGAAGAAAACATATGCTGATGTCTCAGAGCTGTCAGATAGGAAGGCTGGAAGGGAGCCTAGTGCCACCCCCTTACTTTATAGATGAGGGAGCTGAAATTCAGAGAGGTCAGGAAACTTTTCTGAGGACATACAGCCAACAAAAAGCCGGGTCTCTCAATTCCCACAGTCCAATGCTTGTTCCACAGTCCTGAGCGTTCTCAACTCACATAATTAGAAACTTATGATCCATTTTCAGCCAACGTAGAAACATCTCAATCAACATACATTATTTATCCACACATCTTGCGGTGTCTCTTCCCTCTTTTAAAATAAGAACATAAAACATTTATATTAGTCATGGAGTCAGCTCCCCATAAACCAAGCAGTCTTTTTGGAGCTGGAAATTTCTAATTCCTTCACAGAAAACCTCCCACCTTCTGCACAAAGGCCTTTCCAACCTCTCCCTTTTCTCATTTCTGTCAACTTCCCTCTCCCTCAGGTGACCTTCTCTATCCTCTCCTGGGAACCTCTATATGTCTTTATTGTCTTTATACATCTGTGTTATCTTTCTTATTGGAATGTGAGTTCCTTGAATGCAGGTGAGCCCCATTTTTGTAGCTCAGCACTGATATCCAGTTAACATTTAACAAATGTTTGGGGAGGGGAAGAGGCAATGGTTTCAACTTTTATGCTCCAATGCTTGGTGTTTTTCTAAGAAGTTGTTTAGGGAATCAATGTGACAGGAAGATGAAATTCCAGGGACTAGATTCCTGTCCCTGTTATTTGCTAATAAGTTTCAGGTGACAAATTAAGTGACTTGCCCAGGGTTATACAAGCAGTAAAAATCTGAGACCAGAACCAGAGTTCTAACTCTGGTCTTCCTGATTCCAGACCCACTACTCTCTCCATTGTACCACCTACATTGGAAATCAAGAGGATCTGAGTTCAGATTCTTCCTCAAGCACTATGAGCAGTGTGGCCTTGGGTAAGTCATCCAGTCTCTGTAAATCCCAGGTTCCTTGTTTGTAAAATGTAATGATGGGGTACTCCATCATGTCCAACTCTCCATGACTCCATTTGAGGCTTTCTTGGCAGAGATACTGGAATGGTTTGTCATTTTTTTCCCTAGCTCATTTTACAGATGAGTAAACTGAGATAAATAGGGGTTAAGTGTCTGAGGCTGGATTTGAACTCAGATGTTCTTGACTCTAGGTCTAGTGCTCCAGCCACTGAGCCATCTAGATTTCTCGGTATAATAATAGCTTCCTCTTAATGTGGTTACTGTGAGAATTGTATGATATAATATACATACAGTCTTTGTAAACTTTAAAATCAATCAGTTAATCAACAGGAACTTATTAAAGGCCAACTATGTCCCAAGTGCTATGCCTGTGTCTAGGGATCTGCATTGAATAATATACGTACTGTGTGGTATAGTGGATAGGGCATTCTACTTGGAATTCAAGTCACATCTCTTTATTGTGTGACGAAGAGTTAAATCTGGGTCAGTTACATGGTGAAATGGATAGAGCACTGGTCCTCAAGGCAGGGAGACTGGAGTTCAAATATGGCCTCAGACACATACTAGCTATGTGACGTGGAGCAAGTCACTTAATCCTGTTTGCTTCAGTATTTGCATCTGTAAAATGAGCTGGAGAAGGAGATGGTGAACCATTTTAGTCTCTTTGCCAAGAAAACCCCAACTGAGATCATGAAGAATTATATCCATGTTAAGGAAGTCTTTACCTCTGTCCATGCCTCTGTGTCATCATCTGTAAAACAAGAACATCAAACTTCATGGCTTCCAAGGCACCGTCCAACTCTAAGTTTATGATTCTATGAAATGTCAACCTCTATTATTACCTAAAGTCGGCAGATGAGGAGCATCACAAACTTAAGGAGAAGCACGAGGATTACAGTTTGTCCAAACAGCCATGAAATTGTAGAGGATTCACCCTAGAAGACTCAAGGCATGAAGGAATACAGGGTTGAATTCCCTGTTATGTTGCAAAGCAAAGTATTTTTTGCCTTGGGCTCTATTGTGAAATTGAAAGAAAGATGATAAAAGGGGCTTGGACCGATAAAGAAATTCTCCCCAAAAATTTCTGACAAGGCTTGAAATGATGATTTTTCATCTTCCTGACAGGTGGCCTCTGTCACTTGACTGCCAGAAGCTCTCAGATAACTGCTCCATGGCTTGACTACCCTGAGCTCCCTCCTTGGGAGACTGGCAGGGAAGATCTTTTCATGAACTGTGATGTGATTTGATTTTTTTATGGAGAGCACCCAGAAAGGGAATGTCTGTCGAAAAGAACCTGTCACAGCAGGATGTTAAGATTCACATGAATGATTCTTCTTCTCAAGTTTTTGCTCGGTTGTTTTTTTTTCAGTCTCAGGGAAAATTGGCACAAGAGGACCCTGAAACGAGATCTCTTGTCAAACTCCAGAGTCTCAGAAAGAAATCTCACCCAAAACAACACTGTGATGGCTTTGATCAGAGCCCTCCTGGCAAAAAGGGGTCATTGAAAGGGCCCATGGTGCCACCTTGACTTTCCCATCTTGCAGTTGGTAATCTCTTTTGTTAGGAGAGACTCTCCTGTCCCCCTGCATTCACAAGCTTCAGAAGAATTAGGGACATGAAAGAACCTTTGACGTGGCCACCAAAGAGGCCTGTCTTTCTGGCTGTTGGTTCCCAAAGTATTATGATATGCTATTGGTGAAGTAATTTTCAGCTCCAAGTGAGCCAGGATCATTCACAGTGGTTTCTCTCAGACTGATGGAGTGACCCAGAGTGGTGCTAATTAATCAGTACTGGGGAGACCATGTGTCTTCATCCCCAATTAGCACAGCTCTTCCTAATTGGAGAACGGAACAGCTCAATGAGGAGATCATGATGGGGCTGTCTGGAGTGTGGGCTCAGTTCCTGGAGTTTTTCAGCAATCTTTACACCTTCAGACCTGCAGGCTGATGGTACATGGATGTAATTGAATTGAAAATATTTCCCTTACTTCTTGCAGGAGACCAGGGGTTCTTGATTTTTTTTTAATGTCCTAAGTCCTTCTGCCAATCTGGTGAAGTCTATAGACTCCTCCTTAGAATAACATTTTAAAATAAATAAAGTAAAATATATAATTATAGTGAAGTTTAGTTGTCAAAATATAAAAAAAGGAAAAAAAAATTTTACAGTCCTCAGGTTAAGAAACTCCCTATATTGGAGATTTAGTGGAAGCCTATAGTGAAATTGGGTGAAAAAAGTAACGACTCAGCTATCCTGTGGATATATGATGTACAAGGGGGCAGACTGGAAAAATGCCTCTATTTTTTAAAAAATAAAATGGAATTTAAGAAATTCTGCCAATATCTCACTTCTGTCCTGACCTATGATGACAGCAGAGTTTGACCAAGGAGGTTCAGTCCAGGGGTGCTGCTGGTCATGTGGTTGATCCCAGGGTGTAGACCTTCATCTGGCTAAAATTCAGCCTAGTAAAGTTGCCATCTGCCAACCATGGGGAATCCTTGGTCACATGTCAGCATCTGCCTGTGCTTCTCCTCCATCTTCCCCCTTCCTCCTCTCCCCATTCTTTTCCCTCTCTCCCTCCTTCTCCCTCTTTCCTTCTTTCTCCCTCCTCTTTCTCTCCTTTCTCCCTTTCTCCTTCCTCTTTTCCCTCTCCCTTCTTCTCCCTCCTCCCATCTCCTTTCCTTCCCCACACTCTCTCCCTCTCTCTCTTTCTCCTTCTCCCTCTCTGTTGACACAAAATAAATTCATTTGGGGTCTTTGTTGGATAAATGCTAGTACTTCCTGCAGCTTATATTTCTCACTGAAGCCTAGATTTTTCCTTCTTTCAAAAAACATCTAATCAGCTTGTTTGCTTGTAGATTTCTGTGGCAAGTGGACATTTGGAACATGGGAAATTGAGCCTGGTGTTAGAATGATTGGGTCCAAAACTGGTTTGAGATGCAGGAGAATAGTCTTATCTTGAAAATTACTAAGCTGCTCTGGGCCAGTTGCTTAGTCTGTTAAATGGAGTGGTAGGATGATAAAATCTTGGTTATTCCTCCTAGTTCTGGCCTTTTTTGAGGCAAACAGGGTTAAGTGACATGCCCAGGGTCACATAGCTATGAAGTGTCTGAGGCCAGATCTGAACCCAGCTCCTTTTGACTTCAGGACTGGTGCTCTATCCACTGACTCACCTAGCTACCCCCTCTTGCTATCATCATCTGGCCGTGAAAGTGCTTCTAAGGCTTCTTTTGTCTTAGTCTGTCACAGACTTGACTGTCTTCAGAGTAGGAACAACATGTAGTGACTAACTTGTGTGCTATAAGTACATCTTATCTGTGTGCGTTGCTGAGATGCCTTTGGTTTCAGACGGCTGTCTTTTTTTTCCTCCACAAAGCCAGTGCAATCTTATACTGGAGGAGAAGTTAAAGGGAAGACATAAGTTTAAATGTTTAGGGTGCAGAGTACCTTTAAAAATGTTCTGAGTGCAGAGAATGAGTGCACATATTCCCTGTACCTCACATCCGTAGGGGCCTCCCAGGCTTAGGACCACATCCCACATTAGCCACAAAAGCCACAGATGGGTTTCCCTTTCCTCTCTATATCCCCAGCAGCAGCTATTTTGGGAGCACCTGGCCTGGGCTTCCTGGTCAGTGGCTGCCTTGCTGGGAGCTGCCATCCTCCCTTCCTCTGTTCCTACTGTGGACCTTTTGCAGGAACTTTGGAAGAAGTCCATCGGCAGACGAGTGATGTTTTGCAGTTGTCTGCAGAAAATATTGGCAAAACAATTCAGTGATGTTTAAAAAAAACAATGTGACTGAAAGAATTAGATGACTAGGAACGTGTCTTCTGGCCCTGTGTCCTCTGAGCTTTGCCGCAAAGTTGGGTTGGTAACTTGCAATGGCTGTGTCCAGTGCTGCCAAGAGCCCTGCAGGAAGGCATGGGCAGCTGGATCGGCGCAGTAACTTTTCTTGGTGAAGTTTTGGCAGGATACATGCAGTGTCGGGATGTCTAGAGGACAGAACTGTAGTGTAGAGGCCTGGGGAGGCCTGGTCATCAATAATCATTTATTAAGTGTTGTACTCCTTGACAAACAGAACCATTTTAGTGGAAACATTGCAGTCGGTGACTCTATGCTCCTCATCACTCATCCAAGCGATGTTAGCGACCATCTCTAATCCAGAACCATTGAGAACTGGGAGGGTGAGTGCAGGAATTGGAATAGAGCTCTGGGATCTGGATTATGTCTTACTGGGGTGAGAATGGAGGCTTCAGAACCAATCCAGGAGGGGATATCCAGTGGTGCCTAGTGGGAACTGGGCAGTGGAGGGGGTGGACTGGCGCCTGCTCCTGCTGGGAACTTAGGCTGCCCCTAAGCTTGGGCAGCAGATGACCTAGGAGAGAAGGGAAAGGCAATCCCTTAAACTCTCTGGACCTCAATTTCCTTATGGATAAAATGGAAATTGGATTTAGATGCTCTCTACAGTCTTCTTAATTAATAAAGTCTACTATCCTTAGATTCTCTAAGTGCCTCCTTCCTTGTGGCTGAGTGCTTGGGATCCTTGCTGCCCCCAAATGTGACTCAGCCCCATGAAAAACATCTAGGAAATTGAAGGGAAATTTGACCAACTTTGTAAATTTCCCTGTAGCCCTGACCATGATCATCTGAATTTGGCCAGCCTGAGATTTTAAAGATTTTTATTCAACCCCTACCCAACCCCTAATCACTGTCCAAGACCTGGATTAGGCATGTAATGAATCCTGCTGTGGAATTATAATACCAACCAAACTCTGGCTCCCCAAGCTGATTTATATGACTTCCTTCCTCTGGCTATCCCCCAGTGCCTGTCCTCAGCCAGGAACAGCCCTCTGGAGTTGCAGTTGCTGTCCTGGACATCCTGCAGAGCCTTGAAATGCGCCTCTCTTGTGCCAGATGCCCTAGTTAGCTGAAGAGTCTGGTTACCTCCCCTTCTCAATCACAAGGTGAAAGGATCACCTCACATTGGAATTAAAGAGGGAAAAGAAGTACCCTTCTACCTTGGCTTTGGGCATGATTTCAGGGAGCTTCCTAGAACTGACTTATTTTTGTGCAGTTTGCCTCTAAAGCATTTATTATGTATGTATTCCCCTCCCTTCTTCCTCATTTGTATTTTTGGATTAGACTGCCCCCCCTCCCATATGACTATGGCTTAGGACAAGGCTTTGGGATAAAGGCCACCCATTTAGCCAGCCGGAGGTATTTCAAGAGTAAGATTTAAGAGCTCAGAATTAGAAAAGCTCGGGTGAAAGGATGGTTTCATCCTTGACTGAACTCAAATAATGCTGAAGATACAGGGTTTAGGTTAAAGCCTCTAGGTTGGTACACAATTTTGAAGCTATGTATGTGCCAGGAAAATCATATTGTATATTGATTTCATCTGCCTGTTGGCAAATTTCCTGGTCATCCAAACAGCTTTGCCATTTTCCGAATGTTTTTAGGGGTGTACTTGTTATTGGAACTGGGTCATGGATTCGGGTTTGGACTTGTTGGAGGGTCTCAAGCCAGGCTTTCTTTCAGCATCAATGTGGGCCAGCTCTGCTGCAATGCCCGGAGGCTTGCTTGGCTTTCTTCCATGCTGGTACCAGTGACGACGATGAGGAATCAGGTTGCTGCTGTGTTCTGCTTTTCACACTGTTCATTTTATCTTAGTTTAGGAAAAACCTGTCATTTGTCCAGATGATGCTTCCCATGTGTCGCATTGATGGCACCTTGAAAGATCAAATGATTTTATTTTCTCCAAATCATCTCCTGTCTTAGTGTCAGTGGTACTCTGAGTTCAAAAATGAGAGAGCTCACTTCTTTGGGAAAGAGAGAAAGTGAGGTCACTGAAATAGGATCTGGGAATCTTAGTCTTGAGAGCATCTAGTACAACTTCCCACTTTTCCTGATGAGGAAAACAGAGGCCCAGAGAAGTAAGTCAATTACTTGATCAAGGTCATACAGCTAGTATGTATCAGAGGAAGGACCTGAACCCAGATTCTCCTGATTCCTCTACTTGGTGTTCCACGTTGTCTCAAGCTAACATTTATACCTATAATTAACAACATAGTACCATGCTGGGTCTGTCTTCAGAGGACCTGACTTCCAATTCTAACTTGGCCTCTTAGAAGCTTTGTGATTCTGGACATGTCATTTCAAATCTATGTTCCTATAGAATTATGGTCTTCTCAAGGAAATTATATGCAGTATTTTAATTATTTTATTTTTCTTATCAAAAAGCCCTGACTCAATGAGATTCCAACAGTTTACAGAGGAAATATCTGGCTTTTAAGATGACTTCAATTTAAGCATATTTGATTATACTAATTATAGTTATTGCAAATTGTAGAAGTGGCATGCCATAGTAGGTAGAGTGCGGGACTTAGCATTAGGGGAATCCAAGTTCAAATCAGACCTCTGACCCTTACTAGACTGAGTAAATTTTTTAACTCCTCAGTGCCCAAGGCAACCTTCTAAGAATTTAAGCTATAAGATATATATCAGTGGAGGGAGTATCGTTACCAGAAATATTCTCTACACACTAGAGATCATTTATTTGAACCAAGAAAAGAAATGCAATATATTTTTGTGTATATACAAACATACACATGTATATGTATATACATGTATGCACATACACACACAGGTGCACAGACACCCATGTTGTATACACATACACATATGTCCATATATGTATAAATCTACTGGTACATATACAATACATGTGTACATGCATACACATACATGCATACACATATGTGAGAGGAAGGAAGCCATGTTAGATTAATGATGGGATATGGGAGTCAAGAGAGGTCCTCTGAATGACAATCCAAGTTAAGGCTAGTCTACTAAAAGGAACCAGGGTATTCACTTTTGAGGATTATTCAGGAGTCCTCATGAACACAATACTTGCTTTCCAGACAGAAGTTCGTAAAGTCTTTGTGGAGACAAATAAAAATCCACAACTGATTCTTTCTTTAAAATAGACATTAATCTTTAAGGTGAGAAAGTAACCCTAACGTTGTGTTATGTTAGATGGGCTAATGCAAATATAATTCCAAGACTTTTAAAAACACAACCGATCAAGAAGAATGCATGTGGACTGTTCAATGTAGAATATTGGCATTTTTATTTCTTTTAATCAGGAATGAAATGTGAGTACCTTCTGCTGCTTGAATACTGCATGAGCCTTTTTTCCCTTCATTTTGTAAGTACAAATAAATAATGTGTTTGTGCCTACTGACTAGCATTCTTTTTACCTTTCTTTCCATGAGATTGTCTCCCAGGCATCTGTATCTGAAGATAAATTAGATCCGTTTCAGAAAGGTAGTTGAATGAATGGCAAATGTATAAAGACGGTTGGGTAACCATCAAGGATCCTGAAAGAATTAGCATGTTTCAAGCTACAGCCCCATCATATCACATACACCTAGGTAATAAAATGAAAATGCCTTTCTAAAGCAATCTCTTTAAACTTTTAAAAACACTGCTTCTAACATAAGTTTTAGCTCTAATAGAGAACAGTGCAGTAAGTGATTAGGGTGAATCAGGTGATATAGGAATTTGGATTTTATCTTTGCTTGGTATTTAACAATCTTATTTAGCAAGTCATTTCTGCTTTCACTCTCTTTCATGACTGATTTGACCAGATTCACCCCCATACACTCTGTATACTAAGTAAACTGGATTATTTTATGATCATAGTATATAACATTCCATCTCTCACCACTGTTCTTTTGCTCAGGCTGTGCCTCATATTGGGATGTTCTGCCTTCTCACAAGTGCCTGTTGTTTTTTCCCCTAGTTTGCTTCAAGGATCAGCTTTAGTGCCTCTTCCCAAAGAGATTTTATTTAACTTGTGAGTTCTTTTCCTTCTCTTGGAAATTACTTTATATATATTCTAAATTTATTTTGTATTTTCTGTCCCATCAGCATGGTCTCCACTCCTTCCCCAAAATTTGATACTAAATTTCTTTTTTGGCATCCTCAGCACCTCTCCTAGCACATTACCTGGAGCATAGGGATATACATTAGGACTGAACTTTCATTGATAAAGCGAATTCCCACAGGAAACTCCTCCTAATACCGATTGGCACTTTTTCTGCCACTTCAAGTCTGAGATTCAAAACTTGTCTGGAGTATTCAAGAATCAGTGACTTGCCCCGAGTCACATAGCCAATTTGTTAGGTATAAGACTTGAACTGAGGTCTTTCTGGATTCAAGTTTAGCCATTTTTCAGTCATATATCTGACACTCCATGACCCCATTTGGGCTTTTCCTTACAGAGTCACTGAAGTGGTTGGCCAATTTCCTTTTCCAGCTCATTTTACAGATGAGAAAACTGAGGCAAACAGGGTGAGGTGATTTGCCCAGGGTCACACAGCCAGTAAGTGTCTGAAGCCAGATTTGAACTCATAAAGATGAGCCTTTCTGACTCCAGGTGCTCTGTCTACTCTGGTGGCACCTAGTTACTCCTCTGGCTTTAAGTCCAGTTCTCTATCTACCTCTTCAGGTTTCCTGTCAGCTGGAGCATAGCATTAAAAGAATGACTCGAATTTCCCTTTCACTCTTCAAAGCACTTAAAAGTTTTAGGAAACTCTTCCCTTCACCTTTAGTGTGTTGATAGGAACTATCCCATTCATTCCTTCAGCTCCCTCCTCTCTAGATTCTCTTCTGCTGGGTATAAACGCTTGAGACAGAAACATAAGAACAGGACCTCTCTCTGGTAGAGCAAGAGTTGGTTATGTGGTCAGAGGTTTTCAAATACATCCTGTGGTTCACTTTCTGTTGATCCAAAGATAGGGTTCTAGCAGTCAGCTCAGTCTTTGGAAACACAAGGGCCTCTTTGGAATTGGGGATCCCAGCAACATCGACTACTTGCCTTCCTTTGTGAAGGAGATAAATTACCCGGTGTCTTTCTTGAAAAGCGTAGCCATTTGACTTGAAAGGCCCCCCGGCACTAAAGAACCAGAGATCAGTGTTTGAAGGCTGAATGCCCTTAGCCAACATTTCAGAGGACTGGCTTAAAAGCCTTGACAACTGAAGGCCCTTTCCCAGCACTAAGAGATTTAACCCATGCTAACGCTGAACCCATCAGGACAGCAGAGCCTTCTTTGCCCTTCCCTTTGTCTTTTTGGAACACACTAAGTGAGGGATTTTTTAAAAAGTTCTTTTCACAGAACTATTTTTAAAAACTTAATTTGTAAAAAATTCAGTTTTTATGAGTTGAATAAATAAACCTACTGTGGAGAAGGATTTATACAGTGCTGCTGTCTAAATGGTGTTATGATTGCTTTGACTAGAAGGCTTTGAATGGAACTGTAAAGTGTCCCAGGAATCATTGGACTTGATAGAGTATGGTGTCCTCTACCCATGCTGTCTGACTCCCTCCTTTGGTTTTCTCCCCAGATGTGAAGAACTTCCTTATTCCATTATTCTGAGATAGAAAGACTGGCTAATTTACATACTGATCCCTTGAATGAGCCACCTTGGTCTTGAACTCTGTTTCCTAATGAGTGGTAAATGAGCTCATCTGGAAAAAGAGGGGGAAACATGGATCAGTGGAACCTGGTCATAGGATCATGGATTTAGACTTGGATGAAGCCACAGACAGAGGCGGAAACAAAGCTCCAAGGCAAAAAGGAAAATGATAAGAGCATTGGGTCTTTATTGAGGGTACCTGGGTTTACATCCTGCCTCTCATACTTCCTAGCTCTGAGATACTAGGCAAATTGCTTAGCTTCCTTGGGCCTCAGTTTCCTTAACTACACAGTGATGGGGTTGGACTGATGCTCTTGATTCTAAGTATAATGAGCTCTGTGGGTCACAGGGTTACAGCTTGAAGAGACCCCAGTAATAATTTCTTCTATCACTCCTCCCTCCATTTTGGGAGACCACTCATTTCTGCTTTTCTATATTTGTTTTATTTCTAAAATACTCATCTCATCAAATCTATTTCTTATCAGCTGTTTATTTTGAGCGTTATTTGGACTATGTAAGATCTGACACTGACATGCATTGTAGAGACACTATCTG
Source organism: Potorous gilbertii (assembly GCA_028658325.1). Taxonomy (NCBI): domain Eukaryota; kingdom Metazoa; phylum Chordata; class Mammalia; order Diprotodontia; family Potoroidae; genus Potorous; species Potorous gilbertii. The sequence goes on from CM053772.1 coordinate 23,714,657, forward strand.
GTGTTCTCACACGGACCAACTGATTCAGTGAACCTTATTATCCTGTCCTCCTTCAATCCTCCTACTAACTAATTAGGTACAGCCTCTATCGCCCTCTAATTCTAAATGTACTTGTGGAATTGTTCAGTCTGGTTTCTTTGTTTAAGCTTTGACCAGTGTTGTAATTCTCAATTTGTTCTGTCCCCAATCAATGGGGTCAGTTTAGCATTGAAGATCTCCTGCCGCTGGGACGTGCAACAGCAGGGGAGCATAGATCAGGAAAGCAGCAGACCCATGGAGGTCCCAACATGTTTGAGCCAAGGAAAGTGATGCATGGACAGGCAATGCCATTGCTTTCAGTTCTTTTTCTTTTTCTGTGTGTTATTTTTACAGAAAGAAGGGAGAATTAGGCTAGATGAAAACTTCTGGAAATAAATTTCTTCCAGTTTTTGATCTCTATGTCTCTGTCCCAGACCTTTTTCACATTTTTCCTCCTCTCTTTTGGAGCTAGCAGAAATCATATGTTGGGGGACAGACATGCCCACAATGTCAAATACTCTAGTATTACCTGGATTCTCTTCCATTCCCTCCCCTTCTTTTCTTCCTTCCCTTTTATCATAGATTTAGAACTGCAAGGAATCATTGGAACTTCCAGATCCAACTCCCTCATTTTACAGATGAGGAAACTGAGACATGGAATTATTCAGTAACTTGTCCAGGGTCACAAAGCTAGTATCTGAGTCAGGATTTGAGTCTACATCTTCCTGTGTCTGAGTCCAGTGTTCCAGCCACTACCCCCCAACTGCCTCTAGTATTTTTATTGATAAGACTGGGGGAACCCATGAAACAAGGGCACTCAGACTTCATAGTTTAAGCTGAAAGCAAGCATACTTTCATACCATCTGCAGGGCCAAATGCTGGGAGATCCATTCCTGCAATGTGATTCATAATGTTTTCTAATGTTAATTATGCAGACTACCAAGCGAAAATCAGTAAACTGTTATTTTCACACTGAAGGAGGAATGGGAGGTGTTTCAACCAGAAGAGTGTATTTAGCAAGTGGAAGGCTTGCAGAGTGAATATTGTGGAGCTGTCTGACGTGCCAGCTTGTTTTAATCTGGGTTGCTCTGGTGGGACAGTGAGCATCCAAGCCGTTGCATCCAACCTGAAGACCTCTGGCACCCCATCAGGCCATTGCTGCAGGAGGCAGCAGAGATGTCCATTGGCAGCTGTGCCTGGGTCTTTGGGTTCTGATTTCTTACATCCCTTGAGTCCCTCCAAGGCACAAAAGTAGATCACAGTCCTGGGGACAGAGGCAACTTTTCTTTTTTCTTCCCAGAAGTGGGATGAGGTGTAGTCCTCAGTTCCTGATGAGCCCTGACCCAATTTGATAAGAGCCCATGGTGAGATATGTGAAAGTCAGCAGTAGACTGATTGGCTGTGACTGTTTCACTTGAGTTTCCTCCCAGCTGTGTTTTTTTTTCTTTTGCCCAGTTGCCAATTGACTAAAAGCTTTAGTTCCAGAGAGCATGAATTAGGAATTAATTTTACTATTTGGGACTTCAAAATTTAGGCTTCCAGCATCCCCACCACAATGAAAGATGCCACATAAACATAAAAAGTGATTATTATGTTTGACCTATAATCAAGTCAAATGAACAAGGGCTTTCTTCCCCCAGCCCTCTTCCCCAAATAATCTCTATTTGATGTGAGGCAGAAAAAGGTGGTTAGCGGATTGATATTGAGAAATGCATTGGCTGGAATCAAGTCCAAGAAACTCCAAAGTTGCTTTGATTTCAAGAGTTGTTGGTTAACAAGTATTAAATGCCAAATGCATGATTTAAAATGGAGTGAATGAGAGTCTACTAACATTGCTAAGCTGATGAATTGCTCCAGAGAGGCTGCATCTTTTCAGTCCATAAACATTTATTAAATAGCTCCTCGATGCCAGTTAGCATGCTGGATTTCCCCTAGAAGCAGGTGGTTATTTTAAAGTAAGAATTTCACTAGTATAAGCAACTCCCAGGTAACAAAACGCCCTTACCTAGTTCTGGTTGATATCCAATTCATAGGGAGCTGCCCAGGGATGCTTGTGAGGTTAAGGGACTTGACCAGAGTCATACAGCCAATCAGTGTCAGAGGTGAAATTTTAACCCAGGTTATCCTGGTTTTGAGGATGACTCCATCTATTCTACCACACTGCCTTTTAATCAATTTTAGACCACATTTTGGCAGAGAAATTTTGTATTCTTTTATTTCCTCTTGGTCCCAAAGTAGAACAGAGTCATTGCGTTAGAGCTGGAAGGGGCCATAGAAGCCAGCTCCCCCATTTAACAGATCAGAAACTGGAGAGCGTGAGACTTGAAGCAGACTTTCCCAAAGAGTGAGAAAGTGGCCGAGAATGCTGCTTTGGTCCTGTTTCTGGTACCAACTAGGTTTCTAACCAGGTAGATGACTTTTACATCATGCTACCATACCTGAGTATTGGCAGGAGAAAGATAGTCTGTGATCCATATCTTTCTGACTCCAGCTCTTTTTACTTTCATCAGTATCTATATCTCTAATTTGAGGAGGATAAGAAGACCTTATTGTTCGTTGGAGTGTCACCAAGTCGTCTTGGGGGGAGTCATAGAGTCTCAGTTTTGGGAGAGACCTCAGAGGTCAATCCATCCAACCTATGCCAGATCAAGAAAGAACTCATCCCGTGGGCTTCCCCAACAAATGTTTGAAGAAAGGAGGGTGAGGAATTTAATTGAACCCAACACAGAGCATTTTCCATTTGTTTCCTAATTATGTTGACAGCCGAGGGCAGAATAGAGTTTGAGGGAATATCACCAAACTGGTCAGAGCTTCAGAAACCAATTTTGTGTTCTTAAATTCCCCTACCAAAGCTTCGACTCTCTACAGGAGGTTACTAGGCAAACCACAAAGCAACATCCCAGGTGTGCAGATGTGGTTGTTTTATAGTTTATCATTGGTTTGGGGATGGGGGCAGAGAGGACTCAAAAGGCTGACCAGCCATTCTGCAGGAATTTATCATGATTGAGCAGTCAGGCTACTTAATTAAAATGCTAAATGAAACAAAGCTGTATTTTCATTACTTTGGCTATGCTAGGGCTAGAGATAACTTACCATTTAATTGCCTATCAGTACCATGTTAGACTGAAGTCAATGTGTGAATATAAAATCTCCTGATGGAATAAGAGATATCGGGAACTGATTACAAAAATAATAAAGATAGGAACTGGAACTGGGATTTTAATGATATAAAGAACTTTCTTATACCGTAATAGTAACAGTAGTCACAATGATAATTTAATAGATATAATTTTTTGTCTTCTCAACAAAGAGTAACTTCCCTCATTGGGGTAGGCTTAGGGAATATACTAATAATATCTAAATTTCGATCTCTCTTCAGAGTTTGCAACACTCTTAACATATAATCTTTAATTTGATCCTTACATCAGCCTTCTGAAATGGGTACTGTTAGTATCCTCATTTTACATATGAGGAAATTGAGGCACAGAGAGCTTAAGTGACTTGCCCAGGGTCACATATCTATTAAATTTCAGAGAGTTCAGAACTCTTTTCCATTATAATAGAGATTGATGAACTTAGTAAATTTTTTGGATAACTCTATTTCCCTATAAATAGTTTCTTTTGTAATTTTATTTTAGACATTTAAAAACATTATTCTGAGATGAAACTATAGGTTTCACCAAATTGCCAAAGAGATCCAGGATACAAAAAAGTTTAAGAATATTCAGAGTCTTAAAATTTTAGATGTTAGAAATAAATCAGAATTTGTGGAACATGAATATCAGTCTGTGAATGAAAATGTCACATGAGCTCTATAATCCTTCAAACCAGAAACATGATGGCTATATGCGTGTGCTGTTTATTGGGTTGGCCGTGACATCTCAAGGAGTTAGGAAATACAAGTTGCATTCGCCCCTCCTGAAGGCTGTGGTAATTGCTGGAAGTACAGTAAATGTCCCTATCATTCTCTGGGTTTAATCTCAACATAATTAGCTCCTTGTACAATAGAGTGTTTAATTTGAATTGCTGCCAAGGCTCATTAAGTTGGAGAAGTACTTCCTGAGATCTCTGTTGTTAAATTTGGGACTTTTGTATGAGATAATTTCCACTAGAAGTGTCAGAGGATCAGAGTTGTTTCTAATATTCTGGCATTTATCACCAAACCTCACAGAAAACACTTAACATTTTCAGTTTAATTGATGCAGCCTTTTTTTTTTTTTAACAAAGTATCAGGGAATTAAGTGCCTAATACATTTCTGTGGGTGTCAGAATTGAAGGATCCATTTGGCACCTGCATTGTGGAAGGATTCAGGAATAAGTGAGATAGCAGAATGAAGGCCTTTACCTGTGATTTTGGTTCCTGCTTCTAACAAAAACACAGTGATTTCCATTTGTGTGTGTGTGTGTGTGTGGGTGTGGGTGTGGGTGTGTGTAGTGATATCAGTTTTTCTCTGTTATATGACTTGTAGAGGAATCTTTCGTAATCATGGTATCTCAGGCCTAAAGTCCCACCTCTTCCAAAGGCCAATCATTCAGGTTCTTTTACTCCATGGCGTTGTGATGGGGTGACTTGACTTAATGTCAGACATTTAAATCCATCCAGTTATATGCCACTGAATCGGTTCTCCTCTATTTTTAACCTTCCTGACATGATAACAGATAATAATAGATGACATTTAAATCAGTGCTTAAAAGTTTGCAAAGGCCTTCACCAGGCATGACCTCACTCCCAACAAGACTTGGAGGTTTTCTACAATGCATATTTTTATCCCTATTTTCCAAATGAGGAAACCAGGACTTAAGGAGAATAAATGATTTGCCAATGGTCCCTCTGTGATACAGGCAAGATTTTAATTAAGTGCCTCATGGCTCTTCTCTCCTTAACCACTGGGAACATTTATTGAGCACCTAATGTGGCCAAGGTACTGTGATAGGGGATGGGATTGAACCTGTGATGTCATTGACATATAGAACTGTGGGTGAGGAAATGTCAGGGGAACAGACACTTTCTCTATAATTCATAGTCTTATAAATTGTCTGTGGTGCTGAGAGGTTAAGGGACTTAGCCAGAGTCACATAGAGTTGTGACTAGAATCCATTTCTTCCTTACTCTAAGGCCACATTTCTATCTATCCATTGTGCTATGCTACCTGCAAAGACAAAAATGAAACATTTCCTGTCTTCAATGAGCTTACATTTTACGAGGGGAGACCACATATAAATTTATATATGTGTGTGTGTGTGTGTGTGTGTGTGTGTATGCACATGCATACACATTTATTTATTTATTCATTCATTTATCTCTTTGTTCATAGGTCCATCTACCCATTTATTCATCTGTCTGTCTCTGTCTGTTCATGTATCTGTCTGTCTTTCTGTCTCTGTATGCATTGACCTATCTCTCCATCCATCCATCTGTCCATCTGTCTGTCTAAGAAAGAAAATACTATCACAAAAAATCAGAGAGGAGAGATTGTCTGAGAGGAAAGGATAGACAGAAGTTTCAGATGATGCAGAGAGGTCAAGTAGGATGAGATTTACCACAATGCATAGCATTTAGCCCTGAGGTTAGAAGTATCTCAGACAGACCAGCTGTGGCATGAATATCCTATAATAACAGCCTGTAAGTAAGAACTGATTAAAAATATTCTCATCAACAAACTGAAAGCCCAGAACAACATAGAAATTGGGGGGGGGCGGGGAAGATGTTGGACTAGAAAGACACACATACACTAGCTCTTACCCTGAAGCCCATAAAATACCTGTAAAGAAGAACTCTCAACAAATTCTAGAGCAGCAAAAGCCAACGGAGTAGAGGAGATTTCTAGCCCAGAGTGACCTGAAAAACTGATGGGAAAGGTCTGTCCCACCAAACCTGAGCAGAGCCCAGCTCAGCTTTGGCCACGTGGCACTGATAGGAGGAGATCTGATCAGGCTTCAGGGACAGAATCTCCAGCAGCAGTGCAGATCCCTCATCCCTCATCCCACTAAAGGTCAGTGAGAGGTCTTTTCAGCAGGCTGAGAAGGGAGCAGGGTGTCCTCATAACTCAGGCCCCTTCAAGTGGCAGCAGTGGAGGCAGCAGCAGACTGGGCTGTCAAAGCAGGCATCCATTGTTGAAGGTCTCATCTTAAACCCCTGAGGGAATTGAGCCCTGTGTTGTGGACCTGCCCCCACCTGAGCAGCTGATCTTAATCTCACACTGAATATTGGTCCTCCCCCCACCTAAAGCCCCTGAGAGTTTGGAGCAGCTTGTCTGAATCTCACTTGGCAGAACTGGAGGCAAGGTGGTTGTGGAGAGGAAACTCAGAAGTCAAGTAACTGGCTGGGAAAATGCCCAAAAAAAAAGGAAAAATAAGACCATAGAAGGTTACTTTCTTGGGGAACAGATGTCTCCCTCCATTCTTTCAGATGAGGAAGAACAAGGCATACTGTCAGAGGAAGTCAAGGCCTCTGCCTCCAGGGCCTCCAGAAGGAATTTAAATTGGGCGCAGGCAATAGAAGAGCTTGAAAAATGAGTTAGCAGCTTACTAAAGGAGAACTAAAAAAATACTGAGGAAAATAACAGCTTTAAAAAGAGTCTAACTAAATTGGAAAAAGAACTCCAAAAAGTCAATGAGGAGAAGGAGGCTTTAAAAAGAAGAGTTAGCCAAATGGAGGAGAAGGTCCAAAAGCTCACTGAACAAAATAATTCATTGAAAGAGAGATTTGAGTTCAGGGAAATGAATGACTATGAGTTAAACCAAGCAGTTAGTAAACAAAACCAAAAATTTGAAAAAAATAGAAGATAACTTAAAACATCTTATTGGAAAAACAACTGACCTGGAAAATAGATCCAGGAAAAACAATTTAAAAATTATGGGACTACCTGAAAGCCATGATCAAAAAAAAAGAGCCTAGACATTATCTTCCATGAAATTATCAAAGAAAACTGAACCTGATATTCTAGAACCAGAGGGCAAAATCAGTATTGAAAGAACCCACTGATCACCTCCTGAAAGAGACCCAAAGGCAGGAACTCTTAGGAATATTGTGACCAAATTTCAGAGCTCCCAGATCAAGGAGAAAATACAGCAAGTAGCTAGAAAGAAATAATTTGAGTATTGTGGAAATACAATCAGGATAACACAGGATCTGGCAGCTTCAACATTAAGGGATTGAAGGACTTGGAATGGGATATTTCAGAGGTCAAAGGAACTGGGATTGAAACCAAGAATCATCTACTCAGAAAATCTGAGTATAGTACTTCAAGGGAATGAATGGTCATTCAATGACATAGAGGACTTTCAATCATTGATATTGAGGAAAAGACCAGATCTATATAGAAAATTTGACTTCCCAAGACAAAAATCAAGAGAATCATGAAAAGGTAAAGAGGAAAGAAAAATTATAAAGGACTCTCTAAAGCTGAACTGTTTTCATTAGTACAGGGAAAGAAAATATTTATAACTCGAATCTTTTCTCAGTATTTGGGTAGATGAAGAGATTGTATACACACACACACACACACACACACACACATATATATATATATATATGGATAGAGAGTACAGAGTGTGTTGAATCGGAAGAGATGATATCCACACACAAAAATAAAATAAAAAGTAAGGAGTGAGGGAGGAAAATACCAGGAAGAGAAAGGGAGAAATGAAACGGGGCCGGCTATAACTCATAAAAGAGATAAGAAAAATCTTGTCCAGTGGAGGAGAAAAGGGAGAAAGGGAGAGGGGAATAATGAAGCTACTCTCTCCACATGTGGCAGAAGGAGGGAATAACATGCTCACTAAATTTGATATGAAAATTTATATCACACCACAGAAAAGTTGAGGAGGAGGGGACAAGTCAGGTGAGGGGAATGATAGAAGGGAAGGCAAATGGGAGAAGGGAGTTACTAGAAATCAAACTTTTGAGAACGGTCAGGGTCAATTGTGGGGAAAAAATAAAGGAGGATAGAGTAGGACAGAGGGAAATATAATTAGTATTACACAGATTATTATGGAAGTCTTTTGCAAAATGACACATATTTAGGCTGTATTGAATTTCTTGCTTTCTCAGTGGGGTTGGGGAGGGAGTGGGGGAGGGAGAGAAGTTGGAATTCACAGTATTAACAACGAATGTTGAGAATTCTTATTGTGTATAATCAGGAAATAAGAAATACAGGGAATGGGGTATAGAAATTTATCTTGCCCTACAAGAAAAGAGAGAAGATGGGAATAAAGGAAAGATGGGGTGTGATAGAAGGGAGGGTACATTGAGGGAAGGAGTAATCAGAATGCAAGGTATTAGGACACAGGAGGAAGGGAGTGATGGGGAGAAAAATTGGACATGTTACAAAGTGAGGTAAAAGCAATTAGTATTAAAACAATTGAATTAATTACTGAAAATAAATCAATGACATCTTTAGTATGGGGAAAAGAATTTTAGTCTAAATTTCCTAGAGGAAGGTAACTTTGGGTAAAATTTGGCATTGATAGAAAAGTTAAGGTTTTAATGGTAAAATTTGATTTTCTGATTGCTATTTAATCAGGAATTAGAACATGTATAGAAAGGCATGTAAGCCACTTAAGACTTGCC
>CM053772.1:23729497-23777423 GCA_028658325.1 Potorous gilbertii
TGAGATTCAAATGCTGCTCCCCAGCCTCAGGGCTTTTGGCGGCAGGCCTGAGCGCTCTTCAATGGGAGCTTATCTGCTGGTTCTCAGGTGGGGGCAGGGCCGCCTCTCAGGCTCAGTTCCCTCAGGGGGTTTATACAGAGATCCTTTGTAATGGAGCTGGGGTGGAGCTCCAGCCCACTCTGGGAGTCTCTGGCCGAGCTGCCTCAGCCTCTACCGCAGCGGCTGCTTCCCAGGGGGTCCAAGTCCCGGAGATCCCCCGCTCTCCTCTCAGGCCGTCCCTCTCACTGACCTGTGCGTCTGTGGGTGGAGGGACCTTCTCGGCTGCCCGGAGATTCAGGTCCGTGCCACCTGCTGGGCTCTGCTGGCTCCTCTCAGTGCCGCGTGGCCGGGGCGGGGGAGGGGAGCGCTCGGCAGGACAGGACTCCGCTCCCGTCCCGGGGTACCTTTGTGGTCGGTTCTTCAGGGCTCTCTGCAGCAGAAATCTCCTTCACTGTGTTGCTACGCGGCCTCCACTGCTCCAGAATTTGTCAGGAGTTCTTTTTACAGGAAATCTATGGGCTGTGGGTTCGGACCTAGTATAGGTGAGTCTTTCTACTCCGCCCCCCGAAAGTGATCTTTTAATGGATGTTGATAGTTAATCATGATACAGTATATTTGACCATCATCAAATCAATATTACCATTACTCTGGGTCAGAATATGTAGATCTATTCTCTTATGAGTTCATTCACCATCCCAGCGACTTCAGAAAACAAATAACTCTCCACTGGCTAACATTCCTCAATACGTGTTGTCTCTCACTATTTTCATCTGTTGGTCAAAAAGTCCTTATTAAGCACCTGATGCTTACCAAACTTTGTGCCAGGTACTGGGGATATAAATCAAATAAATGAAATAATTCCTAATTCCTCCCAACTGGGGGAGAGGCAGAGGGAGGAGAGAGTGAGAACAAGTCTTTATTAAGTGCCTACTATGTGCTAAGGGATATACAGCCATCCCTGTTGAACCTCACAACCACCCTAGAAGAAGGGTGTTGTTATAATTTTTGTCATTTTATAGATGAGGAAAGTAAGACCGAGGTTAAGTCACTTGTTCAGGGTAACAGTTACAAAGAGTCTGAAGCCAGATTGAATCTGAGTTCCTAGCTTCCTTTCACCCAAAACCAATATAATATAGGAATAAAGTGGGGATGGACTCCCAGTTTTTATTGGAACCCCTAGAATCTTAGCCTTGAACATTGTAAGCACTTAATAATTGCTTTTTCATTCATTCATTTCAAATGATTTGTTGTGCAGAGTGTGTCATGCTCTTCTGACATCATGATCTGAAACAAATCCAGGGCTAAGACAGAACTGTGAGCCGTCTGGCCAGCTAAAGGGAATCCACTTGGGTAATGGACAGCAGGAGTCTGGTTAATACTACATTTCCCCTTACTTTGACCTGAGACTGCTTTCAGCTACATTAACTACCTTTTCCATTTCTTTTTGCCTTCCTATTTGTGTTTTATAGACAAGCCTTTTCTAAATAGAAGGGTTTTATTTTCTGCTTAATTGAGTGTAAACAATTGATTACATGTTTCCTTGGCAGACTTTGGGTGTTGTGGTATTTTTCTGCATTGGGAAATTGATCAACAACAAGCTGAGCCCTTTTGGGGTGGGGGTCAGGGGAGGGAGATATGCAGGAAAGTGAAATTTTGATTTGGGACAAAGTCAAACAGCGCACAAGTGTTCATGGATGATCAAGCAGCCCAGTGAAGTATCCAGTTCACTTGTCAAGAAGAGAAAGAAAATATTGTTCTAATTTTCTGATTACTTTTCAGTTAAAAATTATCTTGATAGCTATATCTATATTTTAAATATACAGACGCCCAATCAACCAGTCAACATACATCGATTAAATAATTAGTATTGCCAGGCACTGTGTTCAGAATCAGAAAGGATTTCAGAGGGCATCTGACTCAACCTATAAATGAAAAGAGAGTCCTCATTACAATATTTCTAGCCTTTTCTGAGGAGATCTTCAATGGGCACACCACATTGGAGGTGACTTCTGCTTTATTTGGATAGCTTTAATTATTAGTTTTCCCCTATGTTGAACTAGGATCCCCCTTTCATTTAATGCTAGTGCATTTTTGTGGATTATTTCCAGTTTGGCTTCTCCTTGACTTGTTAGTACATAGTTGTTTGTGTGTTGTCTCTCCCATTGGACAGAGAGCTTCTTGAGGGCCAGAAATGTCTGTGGCTTCTCTTTGTATCCTCAGCACTTAGCACTATGTCTGGTACTTAGTAGGGGGTCTAATAAATGTTTGTTGACTGATTGACTCTTAGCAACATATACCTGTTTCTTCCAGTTCACTCTTCTGGGACCAACCAGAAGGCTAGTCCCCAGTCCATGTGATAGGGAAGGAAATTTTAGGTCTATGGAGAGTTTTCCTAAAGAGTGTGATTTACCAAAAATCTTACTGCACTTCTAAGCTTTAATAGCTTAAAATTATGTTAAGACTTTTATAGCTCTTTGTATTTATTCCAAATCTTCTTGGCTGAAATTTATAGTTTTTCTTTTTACTGAGCTAGAAACAGAGTTGTCCCCATTGGTGACTGGTTGAAGAGTAGACCTTTCAGCGAGGTCAGCTGGCAGAGGTGAGCATGTTTGATGGGATATCAGAGGCCCCTTTGACTGTTCACTGCTTCCTTCATTTCACTACTCTGGGCCTCAGGTAACCTTTGTAAAATGAGAAGGTTGTGTTAGATTACCTCTGAGGTCCCTTCCATGTCTAGGTCTGCAAGTTTGTGATCCTATGAGTACTGCATCTGGAATCTAAGAACCTGGTTCAAATCCTAGCTTTGATACTACATGACCCTGAGAATAACATCTCCTATTTTTGTACCTCAGTTTCCTCATTGGGGGAAAAAAAGGTGATTGGATGGTGGCTGAGGTCCCTTTCAGTCTTAATTGCTAGTCCTAGAATTTTTTAAATGTTATTTCAGTATTGGACCAATTTCTCTGCTCTTTTAAAGTGAATTAGAAAATTGTTTTGATATCTTGACAAGGGAACTTTAGAGGATGCCAGGTTTTTAGGAACTTCATGAGATCATTTTCATCTTTTTTCTTTTCCTTCATAGTTTCTTGTAGTCTGACTGATAAACAACCCCCTGAAGCTACATAAATCATTTTTTATATCAAGACTGATACTTTTATTTTTGTTTAGTTCATTTTTAGTTTACAACATTCAATTCCACAAGCTTTTGAGTTCCAAATTTTCTCCCCTCTTCCCTCCAAGAATGCATGCAATCTGCTATAGGCTCTACATATACATTCGCACTAAACCTATTTTCACATTAGTCATGCTGCAAAGAAGAATTAGAACCAACAGAATGAATGACGAGAAAGAAGAAACAAAACAAAAACAGAAAAGAGAGAGCAAATAGGATGCTTCGATCTGCATTCAGTTGCCATAATTCTTTCTCAGCATGTGGATAGTGTTTTCCAAGGACTGATACTTTTTTAGGCCTTGCTCTCAAATGTGAACTGGATTTGGCATTTCCATCTTTGGAAAAGGTATGATTTAACAGGATGCCCTTGCTTTACCTTTTAGAACAACCTTTGAGAGCAGGAATTGTTTAATTTTAAACAAATCATCAGAACCTACCTAGCATAATACTTTGTGCATATTAGGTATTTACTTTGAGTTGGATGAATGGATATCTTATGTTTGATTGTGCATGAACCTTTCCTCTGAGTTTACCCCCTCATGATAGACAAGTGAGTTGTAAAGTACTGATAATTATAATGGATCCATTTCAGTGTTTATTTAAGTGTATACTATGTGCTCTTATGGACATAAAAGGGTTTGTAATCTTATCAGTAAGACGAAATACATGCAACACACTCATACTCACACACTCACATGAAATCACCAAGGAACAACTCAAAATACAAATAACTAGACGAGCTAGTTGGATATAGAGTCAACCCCATACTGAGGAAAAATTTTGTTCAAATCTTTCATCTGACATACTGGCTTTGTAATTGATGATGCCATGATTCAGCATTACTTTAAGTTTTTTCTCAAAGTCTAGTTTCCCATAGGATCCTTGTTTTGAGCAAATATACATGTAAAAAGGTTTTATGAGTTGATGAGTTATTAATAACAATAAATGTAACAATAAATAAAATTTCATTTCAAGAATGGATTGTCAAGTGGATGGTCACATTATAAAACAGAGAAAAGCTTTCTCTCAGATTTGGAAATAAACAAATGATATGTGTCATAGAAAGCTAGTGACAATGTTTTATATGTCTAATTGTTGCTAAGTTTAAACCCCAGAGGCTCTTCTGTGTCCTTACAAAGATTATCTCCACTGGGCTCCAATTTGATTAGGAAATAGGTTTTTTAAGAATCATGTAACCATCACACAAATCAAGTTGCAAAAATGCAAGTGATGGGATGATGCGTTAATCTCTCCCCTGAGGACATTGACATTGTCCACAGGGATGACTGTCAAAGATATTTCTGTCCATTTCTACTTCTGCAGTTCATACAAAGCTGCCAGCATGAAACCTATAGCAAAAAGAAAATAGCTAAGGAAGTCACAAATAAAACTTGAAAACGTTCTCAATTCCACCACTTTGAACCAAGAGGAGGGAAAATTAAAGTGAGGTGAATGATTCATGATGGAACTCTATGGGGCAGTCTTTATAAGTCTTTCAACCCAAAGTCAACTACAATCCCTCTCCATAGATGGGGTGGCATAAACAGTCATTGTTTGCTGAAGCCCTGAGATGAAAAATTCAAGTATTGCATACTTGTCTTCCCATTACCTTGGTCAGAGGAGGCTATAACAAGTGATATAAAATGCTAAATACTGCTTAAGATAGAAATAGAATGATTCAGGAATTGTTTATTCCACAGTATAAGTTAGTGTCAAAGTGTTCACAGTACAGTAATTTAATCCACTGGAGAGGCATTATTCTCTGAATTTAAATATTCCTTTTTCACCACGATAGCAATGGATAGAGGTTCAACAGGACTAGACAGGGTAACATTTTGCAAGCAAGGCTCATAAGATCACAGATCCAGACTGGAAAAGACCTCCGAGAAAGTGTAGGACAACCCCCTCATCTTGTAAATGAGGAAACTGAGATCTAGGGAGATACAATAACTTGCCTAAGGTCATATGGGTATTATCAGGTGTGGAATTTGAACCCAGGTCTTCTAACTTTAGAGCTAGTATTCTTTCTAGATTTTGAATGTATAAAAGGTTTCATTAAATGAATGAATGAGAGATAATGAAAGATTTGTTGGTCATGTCATAAAAATGAGGAAATAACCCATAGATAGCTCATTGACCCCCTTGGAAGCCTCGGGAAGCCATCAGAATGACACACATACCCTAGCATGTTGGGCGCTTCCCTTTTGTTGGACTTGGGCAGGATGTGGACAGGAGACATGAATCCTGAATAAGCATGGTTAGGTTGTGATCTACATCAGTTATGGGACTTTCTGTATCAATGAGTTCCACTTGGGAGAATTTGAGGTGTTGATGAGTGACCTGTCTAATTTACAAAGTCATGGCCTCCTTCCTGTGCCTTATAGGCCAAAAAGTAAAGGGGAACTTAGAGGTAAGATACCTCCCAAGGTGCTTCACTGCACACTATTGTTCCTTTCATCTTTAGATAATTTTTTCCTGATTAGTTCTGAAACAAAGCCTTTTTTATCATCTACATTTCACTTTTTGTAGAGTAATAATTTGTAAAGAAGAAAGAATTCACAAATTATAAAGAAGAGTGAGACTCTTCCTATTAAAAGGGAGAGATGTAGAAAGAGATCCCTAGGAAGGAGTTAGAAAAGGCTCAAGTTTCTAAGTCAGTGAGCCTGACTTTGTATCCCAACTCAGAGACCACAAACAAGTCCCTTAGGCTGGGTGAGCCTCAGTTTCTTCATTTGCAAAAGGGGAAAGATGGAAAGAACATTTTCCCTCCTAACCTCATGGTGCTATTTTGTGGAAAGTGTTCTATAAACCTGAAAAAAGCTAACTAAATTTGATTTGTTAACATTAACTTCAAATCAAGTCCAAATGGGAGTTTCATGGTTGTCAGAAACATTTAGAACTTATTTCATTCTAATTCTTTCCCTGTCCTTCTGTAGCACTACCTATTTTGAGGCTGAGATCTCAGAAGGTGACATCCATTCCCTGGGGTGAGCAACATGCTTTTGGCTTCCTGAGATATCTATAAATCCTAGTGATCTGCCAGCCCCACAGTTCCATAGTTGAATGAGTCTTTGCTTACTGCCATTCTGTTCATGTTGAATGATCCATAGACTTTAGATGTAAGCTCCCTGAGGGCAGGAACCAGTTCACTTATCTTTATGTGTCTAGTATAGTGTGTGGGTCATAATAGGCACTTAATAAAGGTTTGTTGATTGATTGACCCCTGGGTAGGAAAACTTCTAGAGATGAGTGGATGTCACCCATTTACAGAGTTTATTCTCCTCCTTGGGTTTCCAGAGTAATTAATCTTCTTCCCAGGTAGGTAGAGACTCTTTTCTCCCATCCATAGTTCTCAGACTGTATAATTCAGGTTTTTGAATTTTTTTGTGCTTATTTTGTAGTGCACTGGAATGTCAAATTGTGATGCTAATTGGAGAATGGAAAATAGAAAGCTGATGTTATTGATGCAAATAACTAGTTTGCTTGATTTAAACATAAGAAGACAAACTGTCCGTTCTCCGTTCTGTGAATGAGATGAGGGTCAACCAGGAGAATTTCATCTCAATTTGTTACATAGGACATCCTTATTTTTATCAATGTTAGTATTACATCCACCCCACCCAACTTTCTCTGATCTCTTCTTTCCCCAAGGTCTAAATAATGGTAACTCAATAATGTTTCAGCAGAAACATCTGGATCCTTTAGCATCACCCAAGTGACAGATGTTCCTTGAAATACTGCAGCATTGCTACATCCTGTCTTTTTAGTTTGAATATGCAGAGGGTGGGAATTAATCTCTCCTTCCCAAACTTTTTAATACCAGGGACAACTTTCAATGTTAAATGAAGGTTTTTACCTTATCTCCACTGAACATCTAAGTCATAAATGTAGCTCTCATTTAATGTTGCCTTAGGAGTCTAATCAATCTCTCCCTATCTACTCTTTCTCTGCTGCCTCCAAACATCCTCATGTGCTTAGCATCCTTAAATATCTCTCACTTGATCTTACCTGGAAGTTGTCTGATATCTCTCCTCTCTTTTGTAAAGGTATATTCTTTGAGAAAACCAGCTCTATTAGCTTTCTCTCCATCCTTTCCTCTCACATGCTTCTAAACCCTCTCCAATATGGCTCCCAACCTTATCATTCAATTCAAACTGCCCTCTCAAAAATTACCAATCATCTCTTAACTGATAAACTAATGGCCTTTCCTCTAGGAGGCCCAGGCATCCTTCCTGACTTCTCTGTAGTATTTGACACCGTTCATCACTTTCTTCTGGATGTTCACTCCTCTCAGAGTTTTTGGGTCAGTGCTGCCTCCTGGTTTTCTTCCTTCCTATCTACCTATTCCTCCTCTCAAACCTTTACTGGTTTGTTATCCAGGTCATGCCCACTAATGACAGGTGTTCCCCAAGGTGCCATTTGGAGGCTCCACTTTTCCTCTATATTTTTCATGCTTGGTCATCTCACTATCTCTCATGGATTGATGTCCACATTGAGGTTCTTATTATTAGTTATTTGAAATCGTGTCCAACTCTTCATGACCCCATTCTTTATTAAGATACTGGAGTGGTTTGCCATTTCCTTCCCCAGCTTACTTTATAGATGAGGAAACTGAGGTAAACAGGGTGAAGTGACTGGCCCAGAGTTACACAACCAGTAAGAGCCTCAGGTTAGATTTGAACTCATGGAGATGAGTCTTCTTGACTCCAGGCCTGGCACTCTATCCACTACACCACATAGCTGCCCCCACGTTGATATCCCTATCCCTAGTCTCTTTCTTGATGTAAAATCACAGTTTAACAACTGAGTTTTATACATTTTGAGCTAGATATTATATAGGCATCCCCAAGCCCATAGAATTTGTGAGTTTATTATCTTTCTATCCAAACTCCTTTTGCTCTCCTGAACATCCTCATTATCATCAAGGGCATCCCTACTCCTGCAATCACTCACGCGGACAGCCTCAGAATGATTCTTGATTTCTTCCTCCCTCTCACTTTCCCCACAGATCCAGTCCATTGCCAAATATTATCATTTTTACTTCTATTACCTCTCTTGTATATGTTCCTGTATCTCCACGCATATAGTCACCACCTCATCACCTTTTCCTGAACTAGTGAAATATCCTTTTCATTGTTATCCTGGCTTTATGTCTCTCTGAACTCTCATGTCTACCTTCACACACCTGCCAGAGTAATTATCCTAAAGTGTGTGTCTGCTTCTATCTCATACACACACACATGCACACGTGCACACACACATGCACACACACACATGCACACGCACACACACACTCCTCACTCAGGAAGACCGAGTGGCTCCCATTGCCCCAGGGTCAAATATAAATTTGGAAGATCTTCATTCTCTGGCCCTTTCTCCCTTCCAGTCTTCCTCCATTTGAACCCTTTTCTCAATCTGCATTCTAGCTTCACATGACTGTTTCCTGTATCTCCACGGCTCCCTCTTCTCAGTCTGACCTTCAAGACTTGGCTTAACTCGTAGCTGATGCACCAGGCTTTCCCTGGTCTCCAGAGCTGCTAATGCCATTCTCCCCTAAACTGCCTCCCATCTCTTCTGCCCGTGTGTGAACCTTGTTAGTTACGAGTTGTCTCCCTATGAGAACATGAGCTTCCTTGGCGGGGGAGGGGGGATAATGTACGTTTTTGCCTTTCTTTTTATGCTAAGTGCTCTACACATAATTAGCGCTTAATAAATGCATTTCAAGTGGCTTGACTCTTAGCAGAATATAGAATTTTCACACATTAGGTGCTTTGCAAATGTGTGTGTGTGTATGTGTGTGTGTATATGTGTGTGTGTGTGTGTGTTTTTAATAACGTGGGTGGAAAAGCAGTTTCCCATAATGGAGAGAATTTGCTCTTTAGAGCCAGGAATTAGTCAGATCTGGATTCAAATCCCCGCTTCTGACACCTCCAGGCTGTGTGATCTGAGGCAAGTCCTTGCAAGTGCTTCTGGCAATTCCCTAGGTCTTGGATTTAGCCGTTAAATCATACATAGTATATATTTGGTAGAAGGAGTTCCTTACTCATTAAAACACAGTGTCATGACTTCAAAACCCTTGAGAGATGCTCATTCATGATTATACAAAACTGGAGACAGCATATTTATACAGGGTGTCCCAGAAGTCTTAGCATAGTTTTGTGCTAAAATATGAAAAAGATCAGTTTAATATTTGTAATAATATGACTTATTAATCATATTTTGAATAAAGGTATCAGAGCATTCCACAATTTGTCCTTGGAACTTGGATAAAGTTGGGTATGTAATAAAAGAAAGCTTTAACTACCTACGTTGTCTCCCTGAATAGAAAGTATGTGCCATGAGGGAAGAGGGGTTTTCCCTTTTGTATCTGTATCTTCAGTGGCTATCAGTAGGCTGGTACATTGTGATCCTAGGCAAGTCACTTAAACTCTATTTACCTCAGTTTCTTCAAGTGTAAAATGGGGTTAATAATATGGCACCTTCTCCCAGGGTTGTCAGTATCAAACGAAATGATAATTATTAAGCATTTAATATGGTGCCTGGCATGTAGGAGGCCGCTCGGTAAACACAAGCTACTATTATTATTAAGCAATGATTTTTTTAAGGCCTTCTTTGTGTGCACCTCCCTCCCCAACTCTGTCACTTATTAGTTTTGTGACTCTGAGCAAGTCAATGAACTTACCTGGGCTTTTGTTTCTTTTATTTTGTAAATAAATCAGAGAAGGACTTCATGAAGCCCTAAGGTCCCATTATGTTCTAGCATTCTGAAATGCATATTTGGTGTGAAAGAACCTAATTGCTTTTAGCTTAATTACATGAAATCCTCTGGTAATACTGATGGAGTATGACAGAAAAAAAAACCCCAACAACCAAGAACAATTAAATTTCTTATCAAAAGCCTGAATAAATATTTATGTCTTTGTACTTGTACCCATTTTCCTTGTGTGCTATGATTGCTCATAGTTTGACTCTTTCTACCAATGGACAAGATTTTCATATTCCCTGTACTGGTCTTTGTCTTCACTGAGGTCACTGGCATTGATATTACCTGCCTTCTATGGGGCAGCTAGGTGGTGCAGTGGATAGAGCACCAGTGCAAGAGTCAGGAGGACCTGAGTTCAAATCTCAACTCAGACACTTGACACTCACTAGCTGTATGGGCAAGTCACTTAACCCCAACTGCCTCATCCTGGATCATCTCCAGTCATCCTGATGAATATCTGGTCACTGGATTCAGATGGCTCTGGAGGAGAAGTGAGGCTGGTGACCTGCACAACCCTCCCTCCCTCAAACAAAGTCAAGTGCAGGTCATGACATTATTTTTCTGATAGCCTGGTCTTCTCCGGCAATGAAGGACAAGCACACATACACACCTACATTCTGTAATGTAATTTTTAAAACACAAAAACCCTTTGTCCTTAAATGTATTGTTGTGGAATTCATCTTTGAGCTTGTTGAATGATGATAAGCAAGTAAAAATCCTATGACAATTATTAAAAGTCAGAAAAACTCTAATATGAGGAAAATCATGCCTGTGGATAGTGTCATAGGATCCTAAGTCTGCAAGCAAAAAGGGCCTCAGGCACCATGTAGTTCAACCCTCTCATTTTACATGTAAGGAAACTGAGACCTAGTCAGATTAAATGAGTTGCCCAGCTTCACAAAGGTTGTAAACTTTAGTACCAGAATTTGAACACAGGTCATCTGAATTCAGAGGCAGATCTCTTTCCATTGTAGAATACTGATTTCTTGTAACAAACATTTATTAAGGTTTCTGATGCAAAAAGCAATGTATTAGGTGCTGGGAACTAAATACAAAACTAAAATAGTCATGTATGGGTTGTACTAGATACCCTTTGAGGTTCTTCTCCCTCTCACATTTGGTGATTTTGTGAAAAAATTTTTCTGATTGTTTATTGGTTGAAACATGTATGCCTTGCCAATAGATGTATAACAGCCATCTATGGTTCCATGAAGCTGCAGCTGCCATACTGGCCAAGTTAAGAGTCACTGGCAGATTCAAGCCTGTTGGTAAGTCAGGGGGTTGTTTATCCTAAGCATGTGAAGACTTCCCTTGGTGGAATGGGCTGATGAGGACAATTTGTTTCAGTGGCCATGAAGGGGGCTGAGGCAAGCACAGTGGAGAACTTAGAACTTGGTCAGACATGAAAGATGCCAAGGTCATCCACTGAACCTCAAGCCGTCTCTAGTTGTCCTGACTTTTGTCTTACCATTGGACTTCACTAACTGTGGAGGAGAGAGTGAGGTTGATGACTTCATGCAACTCTGCCTTATTTAAACTCAGTTCTTTTGCAAGTCAAGATATCACCCTCGTTTTGAGCACCAACATATTTGTAGATACAGAATATAAACAAGTGTAATTAACTCTTTCCCTCAGTCATGTCCCAACTCTACCATGCCTTATCTGAGGGAATTGCTGTGGCCCCAAAGGCAGGTGTGGATCTTTGGACAAAAGTTGCCTCTTGAAGAGCAGACGTAAAATCCAATATCCAAGCTCATCTGGCTTACTTTGGGAAGCTCTTCCTCCAAGGACAGAAACATTAAAAATGTCCCCCAAGGAAACTTTGGAAATAATGACTGCTAAATTTCAGCTGCCATTTTAGGCATGGAAATAGAACGCCTCCTCATCATTGAGTTCACACGCCTTCTTATAGGAATGGACTTCGTTATTTTAAAATCTTTTAAATGATCTCAAGGGTTAATATTGACTCAGAGCTGAACAGAAGGTGTATTGGGGTAATTAAAAGTAAAATTTGATGTGTTCAAAAAGTATGTTCCCAGTTTCCTAACACAGGAGTGTAACAGATGTTATTGCATTCAGGCTGTTATCTTGATAGGTGGCACATTATCATCAACAACTGTTGATGAAGTGCAGATTAATGCCCCAGGGACCCTATGTGTTAGAGGTGAAAAAGTCCTAACTGGAGTGTGCTCACATCTTTCTGGGGGAGAAAAAAATGTAAATCTACTTCTCAGGGGGTTAGGTGCTAACGTATTTCAGAAGGGGAATGTCTCTCTCCATTTCCCCCAAGTTGAAGAACATTCTCAGATGGAAATGTTTAGGGATCAATGAACACAAAACACTAAAAAACATGCAATGGGGAATGATTAGTCAGCCAATAAACATTTATTAAGCACCTACTATCTTCTAGGAACTGTGCTAAGCTCTGCGGAAGCAAAAAAAAGGCAAAAGTCAGTCCTTCCCTCAGAAGTACATTATCTAATGGGGGAGGGGGAGAGACAGTACACAAAAAGAAGCTTTGCGGGGCAGGGATTGTTAGGGAGAAGAAAAGAGTACCCAGTTTGGGGGCATGATGACATCCAGAGGAGTGCAGTCAGGAGTTCAAAGCTGACCTCTGACATGTGAGAGCTGTGTGACTGTGGGCAAGTCACTTAAACTCTGTCTACCTCAGTTTCCTCAACTGTAAAATGGAGATAATATTATCACCCGCCTCCCAGAGTTGTTATGAGGGTCACCTGTGATAATATTTGTAAAGTGTTGTGCCTGGCACGTTGTAGGTGGCTTCCTTCTTTTCTCCCTCCTTCCCTCCCTTCTTGTTCCCTCTTCTATTTTTCTTTCTTCCCTCCTTCCTTCCTTCCTTCCTTCAATTCCATTTGAAGTTGGAGATTTCCCTCAGTCAGTATTTGTTAGGTGCTAGAGCTCCAGCTCTGAA
Organism: Potorous gilbertii; assembly: GCA_028658325.1. Taxonomy (NCBI): domain Eukaryota; kingdom Metazoa; phylum Chordata; class Mammalia; order Diprotodontia; family Potoroidae; genus Potorous; species Potorous gilbertii. The sequence goes on from CM053772.1 coordinate 23,742,404, forward strand.
GGACTTCCTGTCAGGGCAGGCTGCATGTACCTATAGAAACTTACATGAAATAAGCATATACAGAATAAATATGATAAGTACGAGGTGGTGAGGAAGGAAGGACATTAGCTAGGAGAAGGCTTCTTTTCTACCATGAGAATCTTAATGTTGTGAATAATCACATCCTGTGAATGTCTAGTGCTGACTGAAGGCTAGGATGGTTAAAAGGCAGGAAGGATTTTGAAGTTAAAAATGGATCCATTATTGAACCTAGGAAGGTTGGCGATTTCTGCCAAGGCTGAGGGAAGAAGACGATGACCCCATTGAGAATTGGTGATAGCAGAGTGGGAGAGAGTAGGGAGTGAGGTAATTTGCCTTCTCTGTGGACCAGCCTTCCCTTCCCTCAAGGAACCCTTAAATTTTATTAGAGAAGATTTGTGGGCTTTGAGGTAGAGGGAGACTGTTTTCTTGGGGATAGAAGAGAATCGAATTAAATGAGAGAACTGATAAGAACTATCTTCCCATCTGGACTTGCAGAATCCCTGAAGCTCAGATTTGGATGGGAAGACCATCTATTATAACCTGTCCTGTAACAGAAGTCTCTCCAACATCCCTTACCAGTTGGGGGAATCTCTGCCTGAAGGAGAAGCTAAAAAATAGCTCTTAAGGCATTCCATTGTACACTGGAGTGGCTCTCTTTGAAATTTTTGTTTACATTAAACCATAATTTGGTTCTCTGCCTTTAATTCTACTTGTTTTTTAGAATATAGCTAATCCCCCTTACACATGACCACCCTGGAAATTTTTGAAGATAGTAATCTCCTTTTCCCATTGACCTCTCCTTTACCACCCTACCCATCTTCTCATCTTCAGGCTAAACCACCCTGGTGACTTCATTCAATCCCTTTCATTCAGTGTTCTCAAGCCTCTTCCCCATTTTTCCTAGCTCATTCCTGAAAATTCTCTACCTTATCAAAGTCCTTTCTTAAAGATGGCCCCCAGAACTGGTCAGTGCTCTAGATGGTATCTTTCCAGGGTAATTTCAAATTCTGGTATGCTACGGCCATAGCTATTAATGAAACAGAGAATGTTCAAGGTACCAGAGTCCAAGTGGACCACCACAAACTGATATAATTTTATCAGTTGAAATGACATGGAGAAAGATTCACTTCCCCCTTCTTTGCTACTGCACCATGGAGACTATAGAACCCTTCTGTCTGACTTATGACTCAAACCTTTTCTTTGTGCTCAATAGGATGTGAGCTCCTTGAGAGGAAGGGATTATCTTGCTTTTCTGTCTGCATACTCAGCACAAAATATGTGCAAAATAAATGCTTTTCCATTTGGGTAACTGTAAAATTAGGGGAGGGGGTTGACTAGATAACCTTTAAAGTCCCTTCTAGCTTCAAATCTATGATCCCATGATGCTATGAGGTCATCTAAGTTGTTAAGAGAGTAGACCAGCCCAGGACCAAGGATAGATTCCACCAGACATTTCTCCTAAGTCTATATCCACCCCATATTGACTCAGGGTCCAGTCTTTTAAGCAATAAGAATCCAATTAACTTGTACAATAATACGATGAATCAATCTTCATCTTTTCCATAAAAAAAACAGAAAAAGAGATTGTATGAGACCTTTTGTGAAATCTAAATCTGCTATGAATAAGTAAGCCCACTGGGAACCTTCTGTGCTAAGCTATGGGAATACATAGATTTAAAGAAAGACAAAAATCATAGTCCCTGCCCTCCAGAAATAAGGTACAGACTAAATAACTGTAGAATAATAACTAAAATAATTGCAATACAAAGTTAGAATATGATTACTATATGAGTGATCAGACAGAGATGAGAGATTTGGAGAGAGAGCTGATGCCATGGCATGAAAGTGAATTTGATTTAAGTGAGAAAGGGCTGTGCAAAGTCACCATTCTCACTTTCTCCTCCAGAGTCATCTGGGTCCAGTGACCAGATATAGATCAGGACAACTGGAGATGGCCCAGGATGCATTAGATAAGCTAAGGTCTTTAACAGGTCTCAGTTTGACTGAGGCAACACCCATTTAGTGATTCATTTCATTCCTTCATTAAAGAAACTCTTTTAAGTCCATATCATGTGGTCTGCCTTCAGGGGCTTATTTCTCGTCTACACATCTGGAGTTAGCAAACATGTACCATAGCTTGCTACAAGATATTTTGTTCTCATTCGTTATGAGAACAGTAGTTGTTACTGCTCACCAGAAGACCTATCTTCCTATGTGCAGCCGTCTTTAGGGCTTACTGTCAAGAAAGTAGAGTGGATTTGGGTACAGTTATGACTCCAAGGCCACAGCCATAAATCAAAGATGCCCCATCCTCTGTGAGCGAGTCAGCGGGGTGAGAACCATTACCAGTCTCCCACCTTTTGTTGACTCTAGGCTTCAGTTTGTAGGATTGGGTATAAAAATCAGACTGGTGTCTTCATGTATTTTTTCTTCCTGTATTTTTAATCATATTTCTAACTCTGCTTGCAAACCTTTGGAGTGATTAAGTTTACAATCTAGCTGATGATTTGCTCCTGGTTTCTAATCTGGGGAGTTGTGTTACTATGCATACAAATGTATACTAGCAAGCCTTCTAAACTAAATAACAACCAAACACATGTATGAGAGGGGAGGTTACCGCCCAAAGCCCATAAGACTTTAATGAGTTATCAGGAGAGCATTTCATTTCATAGAATTCTACATCTTCACTCTCAAGGCAACATCCATTTTGTTTCTTGCTAATATTTTCAAGGAAACATCAGGTCAGGGTTAGATGTTAAAATTCCAGTTGAAAGTAACACCTGTTAGTTTTGTTTTTCAGTTGATTGACAAGCATTTATTAAGTACCTACTGTGAGCCAGCACAGGGCTCGGTGCTGGAGATGTAAATATAAAAATAATATAATAAGATGTTGAGATTCCACAACAACTGGTAAGGGATGTTAGAGAGAAGATTCCTATTACATGACAGGTTACTGTAAACTTAATAATAATCTGTAGCAATATAGGTGCTATAGATCATCAAGAGGTCATCAAATAATGACATAGCTCTTTTAGAAAATACAAGAAATGTATACTAGATGATGATGCTTCTGCTTAGGAAGTGATCCCTTGTTTTATAAGAGGATCCTAACCTAAGATTCCATTCCTTGGGGGAAATGTTGCTTCTAACATATATACAGTTTATAGATTTTTGTTTCTGTGTAGGTTTTAAGAAATGCTTCAGGTGCATCAAAATCAGTAACCCTGAATAAATAGGACAAGAAACTTCATAGCTACATTTCCTTCACCTTTTGGTTAGCCCAACTCTAGTGTTCTGCAGCAGGCACACCCAGGTGTGTGTGTCTCAGCATAACAGCATCACACTGGAAATCACCCGAAAGAAGAGCAGCTAGTCGATAGTCCATCAAATTCTTTTATCCCAAATCTTAATTTTCTTATAATTTAAGTTCTTTGAGGGCTGGGGTTGACTGTTTCACTTTGTCTTTGTATATGCTTTGCCTGGGGTACATTTAGTAGGTAGGACCATAGATTTTTAACTGGAAGGAATCTCAGCCTCTTACTGATTGATCTGTTAGACTGAGGCAAATCCACATCCAAGTAAATATCCCAAGAACATGCCTAGACCAGAGTGACTGAGGAAAGAAGGCAAAAAACACAGGAAATGAAAAGGGAAGATAAAAGGATGAGAAGGAAGAAGTAGGCAGAGGAAAAGAAAGAAATATAGAGACATTTGGGGGAAGGTTCCTGAAGTTGTATAATGGGTTCTTAAGTGAGAGAATTGAAAGGAAGCATTTTACAGAGAAAGTCAGAATGCTAGGACCACATCAATTTGGGAAATGGGACGATGGGAAGCTAGGGACTTTTGAGGTCTTTTTAAGCAGTTTCTTAATTTGGATTTAGCAAAGAGGACTTTCACTTTCTCCCTCTGTAGGCCAATGACAATGATGAAGATCCTCTTTGTTTTACTGCCTGTATCTCAGAGCACTGATGGCCAGTGGGGGAAGCAAACAGATGTGGAAATCACAAATCCACATTCCAGGGTCAGCTCCACCAAAGACTCCCTATGTAACCATGGCAGAGTCACTTAACCTCAGAGTCTTATTTGACTCAGCTATTCAACAAAAAAACAAGGGAAGAAAAAGGCGTGGGGTGGGATTGGGGCGGGTGGAGGGGGTGGTGAGTAATAACCCTGACCTACTTTACATGGTAGTTGTTAAGAATTACTTAAAAAGGGAGGGAGGGGAAGAAAATTTGAAATTTATGGAAGTGATTGTTGAAAAATGAAAACAAATAAATTAAATTACAAAAAAAGAGAATTACTTAAAAAAATACTATCAAGTACTTGCAAATAGAGATAAATGCATAGGGGAAACCATTTTTGTAAGGCAGTTTCAACTTCTCAGAGCTAATCTTGTTGAATATGCCAGCTCAAATTACAAATATCAAATGACAAAAGGGTGTCATGAGGACCCAAGCTTTTTTTTTTCCTCTAGAGAAAAGTTGAAGATATTAAGAAAACAACACAGGACTGTAATGCCATATTTTATCCATAGTCTCATTAAAAAATAATGCTGACTGTAACCTCAGAAATTCACATTTTCCCATTTGGTTTGTTTTGTATTTTGAAAGGGCTACTCCCACCAATTTGAAAACTTAATTAGAAAAATAAATGACTTCTATCATTTGCTGCTGTGCTATCAATTTCCTTCCCTGCCTCTCAATTAAAGGCTTGCTCTTCCTGTCACAGATCCATCTGTGTATCTGTTAGAAGTCAGGGGATTGATGCACACCTGCAGAGTTTGGGAAGACATTCTCATTCCCACCCTGGTTGAAGGCAAGGTGGGCCATGCTGTCACTCATCTGCAGATGCAGAAGCTTTTTGAGGCTCAGGCAGGATTCCAACATCGTGTATGTAGAACATGGATGTCTTTCCTTTAGGGTTAGGGAAACTTCAGGCTAATTAAAAGATGTGTGGGTTTAGGTTGGGAATTATGGAGTGAGTGTCAACTACTGTCTCAGACAAGTAAAGCCATGGATAGGGGCTGGGGGAGCCTGGAAAGCCTCTGTTCAAATCTAGTGTTGTATGACTCTGGGAAGGTCACAGAACATCTATTTGCCTTAGTTTCTTCCACTGTAAAATGGGGATAATGATACATCTACCTCCTAGGGTTATTGGGAGGATAAAATGAGGTAATAGTTGTAAAGTGCTTTTCATGGTGCCTAGAACACAGTAGGTGCTTTAGAAGTACTAGTTATTAGTCTACTGATGCATTTTCTCTGTACATTTTAAGTCAATAGCATTTTTAGCATTTTAGGCAAAGAAGAGGTAATGTTTAGGTTGTGGGAGATATTCCTATGCAGATACTTCCTTGTCTTTCTCTGTCTTTTTTTTTCATGGACATGGATGCAAGTAAAGGCACTGGTTCTGATAATATTTCCTAGTCATTTTAAACCAATTTAAAATTGTAGCCACAATACAGAAACTTCCCGGACCCAGACAGTACTTCTGCCAGTAAATATTACCTGAATAACGATGAAGATGATGATGGCAGTAAATAGCTGATATTCATATAATATACATATAATATAATGTAATGTAACAAAGATAGTCATAACAAATAGTTCACATTTATGTATTGCTTTAAGGTTTGCGTAGTGCTTTATTAATTTATGCAATTTGGTCCTCAAAGCAATCCTAGGAAGGATTACTCTTATTACTTCTACCTCTACTGTTATTGCCACCACCAGCCCCATCACCGCAACCCCATCTTACAGAAAAGGATAATGAGTTTGAGAAAATTGAAATGAGTTGCCCAAAGTCATGCAGACAGTATCTGAATCATTTTGAACTCTGGACCAAGTCTATAGCTCCATGCCCCTGGCAGCTGCTTTCAGGTGCAGTTGGATGGGCATCTGATTCTCCTAGCCCATCAACACACACATTTCAGGCAGGCATTTCATCTTAACAGTTAATTGGATCCAGAACAGAATGGGAGAAATGGGATACATTTGAGCCCATTTGGGTAAATTTGCTGCATTTTCACTGATTCTGAGCTATGAAAGTCCATCTTCTCATTCTCCCAGTGATTGTAGATGACTCTTATTTGTCTCAGTGATCTCAGTATAGTAAAACTTTCAAGTGAGCTTAAGGTCAAAGACCAGATACATCATATTTGTAAGACAGCTGCTGAATAATAAGTAACACTGATGACTTGGTTATGAGCAGTGATGTAGTAGGTTGGCACCTTTCCTCCATTTGACCCTGCCCTCATCCCACATAGTCCAATTTTGTCTTTTTTTTAAAAAGTGGAACATGTCCTGTTAGAATGAGAAAAAAGTGGAAATGTGGACTGTAAAGTTTTTGCTCCTAGATTTATAGTTTCAAAGTAGCACAGAGGTCTTATAGTCTAAACTTTTGATTTTACAGATGAAGAACTCAGAGACCCAGAAATTGTAAGTGACTGACTCATGGTGGAGCAAGTAACCAAAACGGAATCAAAATCAGATTATTGTTAGAATCAAATATATTTATACATGTATAAATATACACAACATAATATATACATACATGCGTGTGTGTATACATATATATACATAGGGTATTCATGTGTGTTCACTTTATACATATGTATATAGAAGGATAATATAAATAAGAATTCAGGTTGGTACTCTGTCACTTGCCCTTTTTCTCTCTGAGATACTGACATCACAAATGCACAGGCCATTAACTCTAATTTCAATTAAGATCTGCGTGTGGGAATGGGGCAGTTAGCAAAGAGAAGGCTCATGTTTTCTCAGTTCTAATGTGAGAGAACATCACATATCCATTTTCTTAGTTAATTGAGAGAGATTTTGAATAAAAGTTCTCCCCCTTCCCTTTTTAAACTGCCCATCTGACTTTTTGAACTTGGAAGATGTTTTCTGAAAGACAGTATTGCATAATGGGTAGATCACTAGATTTGAGATCAAGACTTGCTTTCAAATCCTACATCAGACTCTTACCAGCCCTGTGCCCTCATGTATGTTAGATAACTTCTTTCAGACCTAGTTTTCTCACCTCTAAAAGGGGATAAAAGAGTTATGAGTCTGGAATATGATAATGAATACAAAGAGCTTTGCCCCCATTGAAATGAAATATTGAACAAGGGGAAGCTCGGTATTTCAACTCTTGCAATAAATTTACAGGAGCAGGAAACATCTCCATTTTCTTCCCCTGTCTTCATACTTTCCTCTTTCTCATTTTCTCTGTCACCTGTCTCTCCCTTTAACATGACTGCCTGGGGAAATCACCACTATTTCAGGTTAGATAGACTATTTCTTTGCATGGAACAATTTCCTTCTTGTAGTTGTTCACAAAGGCACGTTTCATTTTGTTGAGGACTTCTGAGGTCCCTATGACTCTGATGCTATGTTAAATTCACCAGGGCAGACTTAAAGCAATGTAGAGCCTGGCACCATTGTTACTCTACCCCTGAAATAAACCAATTTATCAATTTCTTATCTTGGGTAACAACGGTTTCCCAACATACCAGCTCCATTGGAGTCTCAGCCGAAGCATCATCTCCTCCAGGAGACCTTTCCTGACTGACCCTTCCCCATCTTTACTTTCTTCCTCAAACTTTCAAATCACTTTGACTATATCTTTTTTTCACTTCCCTGTAAATATATTGTATCTCAATGGCCAGAAAGAGAAGTTTATTTATCCGAAAGTAGGTGGGTCTTTCTGCTTTAATTATTGATGTTGAAGAGGGCAAGACTTTGCCATAGGTATTCTCTAACATGTCTTTCCCTTTTTTGCTCAAAGGAACATACAATGCTTCCTTGAAAGTTCGTCTTTCTGACCTATTTTTGGTCACCTTATTACATAAAACATATCTTGTTTATATCATTTTAAAAAATGGAACAGATTTAGCAGGAAATTATATTATTTTTTCCTTAGATGATGCTATTTTATATTTAAGATTTTCTCTTTAGATGTCCATTTTCTCCAGGGAAGATTTTTATCTGGTAATAAAAAATGACAAAAACCATATTTTGATGGACAATTTAAACCATAAAGTCTTCCATCAACTCAGAAAGAAGTAGTGGTGGTAGAATCATGTGATAGAGTAACAAATTCATGATCACATCAACATGACATTCTCCTCCATTGGCATGGATGGTGTCCCTTTCACACCTTCTCATACATTTGTCTTGGATGCCTTCTGGTCAATATCGAACAAATATCCATGTGTGTAGGTACCTTCTTCCAGGCCCCTTATACAACTAGTGTTGTATGGGGGCTTTCCACTAGATGTACCTCATTCTTAATACTTGGATAGAATAGACCAAATTTGTAAGTTACATGATTTCCCACTGGCGCCCAGTTGAAGATTGCTGTCCTTTAATGAGAAGAAACCCAATATGAATTGGTTGTGAACCTAAAGACTGAGAAAGCAAAATGTAAAACAGACACCAAATACCTTTTGATTCTTTATTCTATGCCTGGTGTTGTTTCAGCTGGCTTTATTAATAAAGATAATGGTGATGGCCACAATCATAATAAGCACTTACATCGTGCTTTAAGGTTTACAAAATATTATCTCATTTAATAGACAACCTCAGTCGCGGGTTAAGTAATAATTATCTTCTCTTTTAACCTCAGAACTTCCCCTTTCACGGCTGTTCAGTGTCTGAGTGGAGGGGATAGAGTCTAGCATTTAAGCTCTAACTTCCTAAATGACTTCAGAGAAATGTCAGAACCTAGATTTAGAGTTCCAAGGGAACGTTAAGGCCATGTAGTACAGAGAAGAGGAGACTAATTGGATAGGGTCAGTAAGAGTCAGGAGTAGTAACATTTGAACCCAGTACATTCCTGACAACTGTCCTAGCCTTATTTCATTCCATGAGATGACCTTTGCTGAATTACTAGATCATTGATAATCTTACATTGTCCTGGTAAAAAGTTGTGTGTGTGTGTGTGTGTGTGTGTGTGTGTGTGTGTGTGTGTATTAGTAGTTCTCCAATCCTAATGAAATTACAGATAGTTCATTATTTGGATATTTGACTAAGTAGTGGCTAGATGGGAGATGAACCCCACCCGCTTGTCTCCTGCCTAGCAATCCTATTAAACATGACAATAGAGAAATGCAGGAATAAGATGTACTTTAATTGTTTTTTAAAATAAAACCACACTGTTATTTTAATAATAGGGTCATAATCAGAATGTTAATGAAAATCATGGAATTGATTTAGAGCTAGAAAAGGGACCTTGGAGGCCCCTGAGTCCCATCCCCTCATAGTACACATAAGGAAACCTAGGTGAGAGAGACAACAGTCAAATAGCTAGGTAAATATTGGAGACAGGATTTGAACTCAGGTCTTTTTGTCCCCAAGTTCAGCATATTATTCATTATATCATCTTTGTCCTTGTTCATTGTTTGGGTCCAATTCTTCTTAATGACATTTGGGATTTTCTTGGCAGAGATACTACAGTGATTTGCCCTTTATTTTTCCAGCTCATTTAACAGATGAGGAAACTGAGGCAAACAGGGTTAAATGACTTGCCCAGGGTCACAGAGCTAGTAAGTGTCCCAGACCAGATTTGAACTCAGGAAAATGAGTCTTCCTAACTTCAGGGCTGGCACTCTATGCACTATGGCACCACCTAGTGCCTCAAAATATTAGATCTCATTGAACAGCTCTTGGAGCAATACTGTGATTACCACATATTGTCTCTAGTTTTAAAGGTTGTATCATGAACAGGATGTGTGTAATCAAACTCTGCACAGCCTTTCCCCTTCCCCCAGCAGTGCTTTTTATATCCTTTGGTTTGATCTTCTCACATTGCTAGAACAACCTAAAGCTGTCAGCTGGAAAGATGGATGTCACTCAGGTATTGGCAGACTGAGCCGCTTCTGTAAATAGCCCCGCTCACATCTGGTTGTTCTGGTTGCTCCTGCCGGAGCTGAGGGAAAGTGGATGAGCCTCCAGATTTGTCAGAATCAGGGCCTCGGCAGTTGTCTTCTCTCCTGTTCCCTCTGCTGTATAACCTGACCCTGTCTGTCCTTGTGGCACCTGCAGGTCCTCCGCTGGGTTCCTCCTTGCCACCAATCACCTCTCAGAATTAGGGCTTGTAGAGATTGTATGTTTCCTTCCTTTGTACTGAAGAGGAGAAGGAAAGGAAAGGAAGGGAAGGGAAGGGGAGAGTGAAAGATATATAGAGAAAGAGAGAATAAATGAGGGAGGAAGAAAGGGATAGAGAAAGAAAGAGAAGAGAGAGGACTAGAGAAAGGGGAGAGAGAGGGAGGAAGAAAAGAAGGGATAGAGGAAAAGAAATAGAGGAAAAAGGAAGAGATAGAGGAAGGAAGGAGAGAAGGATGGAAGGAAAGAGGAAAAAGAGAGAAGGCTGGAAAGAAGAATGGAAGGAAGAAAGGAGAGAAGGATGGAAGGAATAGTAGAAGGAAGGCAGAGACTAACTTAATTGATTAGGAAAGGCTTGGTGCCAAGAGAGAGAAGTGCGAACAGTTGGTCTCTGTTCTCTTCACCTCCATCGGTGTTTGTGGTTTTCTCTGGTCCGTCTGTGTTTCTTGCCTCTCGCTTTGCTGCCTCTCTGCAGGGTCCCAGACGGAATGAGCAGTGCCGATCCAGGACCCTGGGAGGCTGGTGAGAGCTGCTCTTCTGCACGGTTCCCTGAAGGCTGTCCACAATCTCCTAGCTTGACAGGGATTAGAAACATGTCTGTCAAATACAAGAGGCTTCTGCCTTCTCTCCTCATACTTTCGTGGTCAGGTTCCTGCCTCCTTCATAATCCCTAAGTGTACATCTGGTTTCTTCACCACATTTAACTGTTCCTCAGAGTTTAATGCTCATCATTAAAAGTGGCTATTCCTTAGGTAGTTTAGGAAAATGAATATATTCCTACATGATAAAAACAAAAAAATGAAAGCAATATGGAATACCTTAAAAAGCCTACTTGGAATCTGTCTTCATTTCCAGATTGTGAAAACCTTTGCAGGTAATTAGATGTTGCTTTACCATCCTGGTGATATAAATTGTGAAATATTTTTAGAGATTTTTTTTACAATTGCAGCATCAAGATATATTAATTACACAAAGGAAGAGGTAGATGGGCCAGATTTTTGAGTATTGAAATGTTATTTCCCATAATGCGAGGAATAAGATTACCTTGCTTTTCCCTTATCAGGTGAACATGTTCCCCCACACACATACGTGTATTGACATGAGACAGAGAGTTGTGTGTTAGGACCTGCAAGTAGGCCACAGCTTTATACATTGTCAAAAGGGGAATAATGTGTAAAAGAAAGGAAAAGGTAGGAAGTGGCAAACAAAGAGGGTTTAGTGGAGTATAGATTGCTTGTGGGGAGAGACTTGAGGCAGAATGACCAATAGGAAGATTATTGTGATAATCCAGCTAGGGTGATGACTGTGTAAGTAGAGAAGGGACGCAATGTGAATCAATCAATAACCATTTATTACATTTATTAAGCACCTGCTTTGTGCTAGGACCAATGCTAAGTGCTAGATTGGACATGCTGCCTCAATGTAAAGAAGGGCTTAAGGATGGCTCCAAAATCATGAACTAGGGAAAGTAGGAGGCTGGTGGTGACATGGACAGTAGATTGAAAGAGAAGTGAGTTTAGGGAAAAGTTAACGAGTTTTACTCTGAACATAGTGCATTTGAGGTGTGTGTGTGCAGTGGTCTGCTGTAGCCAGTTTGTAACAGTTCTCAGTCAACTGTTATATTTTCAGTGTGAGTAAACATTACAAATTCGGTCTTGATTTATCATTTTTATTGATTTTTTTTTAAAAAGTGATGGAGAAAATGTTGATAATTCAAGTGTGTCACATGTACATTTTTTCTTCAGAGAAATGGTTATTAACGGGGCATCCATTTCAAGAAGAAAACTGGCAAAAAATTACTTCTGAGGATATAGTTCTGTGAATCTTCAACATGTAGATTATAATTAAACCCATGGGAATCTGATGAAGCCACCCAGTGAAGTAGTGAAGAATAAAGGTTTTTCGCCTTTTTTGGGTTGTAGACCTTTTTGACAATGTGATAGATCCTATGGACTCATACTCAGAATAATATTCCTAAACGCATAAAATACTAGATATAGGATTACAAAGAAAATCAATTACTTTGAAGTAGTGATCTATCTGCCTATTAACCTGTCTATCTATCTATGTGTGAGTATATAATCTGAATTTGTTTATACAAATGTGAATATAAATAATATATGATATAAATCTGAAATTATATTATGTGACATAAAACTGACTAATATAATTCTGATTTGTCAACATTCTTCTAATGTTCTAGTGTTTTCTAGTGATTACAGTATTGAAGCAGCATGATATATCTACACACATATATATGTACATCTGTATATATGCATATGTATATGTACACACACACACATGCACACAGACACACACACTCCAAGTTAAGAATTCTAGTCTTAGAATTCAGTACAGCACAAATTGACTATCTTGCTTGAGGTCACTGAGCCAGTGCGTGCTAGTAGTGGAACTGGAGGCCACCTGGCTTTCCTAGGTTTGAGACCATCTTTTTTGTCCTATATCACACAGCTTCAGTATTGCAACCAGATCACTAGAAATATGGGTTTGAAATTTGGGCAACATGCCTCTCCCAGCATCAATGAACATGTTTTAGAGTTTCTGTGGTAAGTCATGGAAAGTCTTAGATGATCAAATAATTCTCTATTTGTTGATCTTGATGGCAGGGGGCATGGGCAGCTGAGAGACACTTAAGTTTAGATAACTTGCCACCAGCTGGATGAAATTAAGGGAGGAGGCAGAGGTTTCCCACCCCTGACTGCTGCCAGATTTAGCTTTCCCAAGCTAAATCCTCTGAGCCTTGGATAGGCTCTTTGGGAAGCAGCCCATGGTATCCTTCATTTTGTCACGCTCCTAACTCCACATACACAGAGGTCTCCAAAAGGAGCCATGCTTTTATTTTGAAGAAAACCTATGCTAGTTTCTGCTGGATTCCTGAAAGTGAGATATTTTTCTCCCTCTAAAGAGCCCACAGAATTTGTCTCTTGGCTCTCAGCTGAGCTCCCAAATGACTGCGGCTCTGTAAACATTCAAGTTTTGTCATGGGAAAAAGTCAAGTCAAATTTGAAGAAAAATGGTTATGCACTTTTTAAGACTGAGGATTTTAAAGTTATGTGGCTGAATATATACAGTAGAATATTTCCTATTTAGCTTTTTTAAACCTCTTCCTGGTTATGGATGCCCCCAGCTAAAATGCTAACAAAATGTTATTGCCTTCGGTTGAGATAAGCCTATATTATATATATTTATGTATTTTTTCTTCCTTAGTATACACAGGATATTATACTGAAAAATGCAGCTGCTGTGATTCTGAAGGGAAACTTTAAGCGCCCAGAAGGCTAGAAATTCTAACAGCTAAGTTTTGTGACAGTTATAACTCAACCTTATTGGCATCCAGAGGACATAATACATCCTTGTCTATTCTTCTGCTCAGATTAACATGTTAATGTATTTTTTCTGATCTCATTTGTGCATTATGAGGATAGACGTAACTTCACTGTTCTTTTATAAAGTTTATTGCTAGGTCTTCTTTTCGATCTTTGAGTCCATACTATAATAGATGCTGAAACCCAATGCCTAGATCTGACACGAACAAAGAGGTCTTTCCCCCTCTCAACCTTTTCAAATTATGGTGTTCAGTAATTACCACAATGGTTTGACATCAGCTATCCAAAACAGAAAATATTTTGTTGAAAATTCACGTTGGTACTTATGGGAAAAGGTCATAGATTCAAAAGTACAATGATTTCGAGTTGGAAAGAGTATCTTTGAGATTGTCTAATTTGACTTCCTTTAAAAAAAAAAGTTAAAAACCACTGATCATGGAGACAAAGCCCCTAGAGGTTAGTTGAGTTGCTGAGGGGTCCACAAGTAGAAAAGAGCAGAGCTGAAATTCAAACTCATGTCTAACACTTCCTTCTCTACCATTCAACGGCACACATCCAGACTGGGCAAGAGACAGGATTAGCCTGACACATCCCAGCAAGTCTTGGATGGACAATTTTATATTTTGTACAAGATCAACACATTCAAATTGTTCTGTCCTCACAGTACACAGAGCAAGGAATCTCTTGCTTCCATGTTTCTCCTCAGCAGGAATTAAGCTCGATAGAAATAAAGCAAATAGAAATCAATTATATTTTATGAGCTTAAGCAGGCATAATGAGAATCCATTGGCATTGTACAGGTTTCCTCTCATCTACATAAAAATGAATAATGCTGATGTAGAAATAGTATATTAATGTGCCTCCAGAAGTCAACCATGCCAGGGGGCTTTTGTTGTTGTCGGTGATGACATTTAAGTACTGACTGGCCCAATGGAGGTTGGGGTGGTGGTTGGGAACGAATGCAAATGTGAGTGACCATACTATTGCTGCTTCCTTTTCTTCCTCCTCCTCATCCTTCTTTTTCTTCTTTTTTCCCCCAACTTTGCTGAACTGACTTTCTTAACTACAAAACAATATAATCTCCCGCTGAGCAGAGCTTTCAGTGTTTTCAGAGTAGAGAAGGAAAAAGAAAATAAGGTTTCATGTCCCTTTGGAACACAAGGCATTTTTAATAGCGAGTCATTTGTTCTGTGGTTGGAATCATGCCTTGATTATCACTGTAGCAATTTTCTGAACACTGTAACACTAACATTCTTCAGTGGCTGCTCTGAGCAGAAAGTTTAAAGACCAGTTACCCATAATTCCGGTCGAGGGTCACGGGAGGTTGAGCAAATGGCAACAGTTATGTAAGCTCTGGTTTTGATGAGTAAAAGGAGTGTCCTCTCCGGCCAAGATTACTCTTTCCTAAGCAGGCTAATGGGAATCACTGTCCACTCATGGGTCTGTTCCTTAGGGTCTGCACATGGAGAGAATGAGAATTCGATGTCTTTATCCTTTCTTTTTTTGGGGTTGATAACTTCTGTAAAATTTTTAGTAACTCCTTCAGGAAAATCTAACAGTTAATATTATAGCTATGACAACATTGGCATTAAAAAAAATTAATTTATGACAGTCATTTCAGGGGTTTGAAAAGTCCTGGAATGGGCAAGAAGACTTGGTTTTGACATTTGTGCTTTCTATTTACTCCATATAGATCCCATCCCGTTGTATCATTTATAGAGCATCATATTGTTATAAAAAATGCTTGTTTCATCCCATCAATTAAACACTAAATAAATAAAAAGTTCTAAAAAAAAGTTTTAACCTTGGTTATCCTCCAGTCCTGGGCCTGCTGCCCTATGATTTATATGGGGCTATATGATTTGCGAAGCACTCTGCATACATCATCTACAAAGCAGCTAGGTGAGGTGACCCAGTGCAGAGCATCTGGCCCAGAGTCAGAAAGATCTGAGCTCAAATCCAGCCTCAGACACTTACTAGCTATGTGACCCTACCCAAGTTACTTAACCTCTGTTTGCCTCACTTTCCTTTACTCTAAAGTAGGAATAATAACAGCAACTACCTTACATGGTTGCTGTGAAGACCAAATAAGAGAACAGTTGTAAAGTACTTAGCACAATGCCTGGCATGTATTCAGCTATGTTGCTATATAAATGTTGGGGCAGCTGGGTGGTGCAGTGCAGGAGTCAGGAGGACCTGAGTTCAAATCTCACTAGACATTTGACACTCATTAGCTGTGTGACCTTGGGCAAGTCACTTAACCCCAACTGCCTCATCCTGGGTCATCTCCAGTCATCCTGATGAATATCTGGTCACTGGATTCAGATGGCTCTGGAGGAGAAGTGAGCCTGGTGACCTGCACAGCCCTCCCTCACTGAAACAAAGTCAAATACAAGTCATCTCATTATTTCTCTGATGACATGGTCTTCTTTGGCAATGAAGGATGAACATACACACGTATAAATGTTAGTTGTTGTTATTTTAATATCATCTCATTTGAATCTTACCCTGTGAGGTCGATATTAACTATTAGCCCTGTTTTGCAGGTGAGGAAATTAAAGCCAGGTGAGTTGAAGTGATTTATCATCTCAAAGCTAAGAAATGCCAAAGGAGGTGTTTGAGTCACAGGCTTCTAAACGCCAGTTCCAACAGTCTGTCCCCACTGGACCCCAAGGGTGTTGGAGACAAGGAAAGGCCTCTCTATCGAAGTATTCATTGCAGCAGCCACTTTTTTGGTGATAGCAAAATGCTAAGTGGGTACTCCTCACTTGGAAATTTATGATGAAGATGTGACATGTGAATGCAGTGGTGCATTTCTCCAGCCTCAGAAATGGTGACATTTAACAATCATAATAGCTAATATTTATATAGACCTCACGATGTGCTAGGTATTGTGCTAAACACTTGACACTTATTTCATTTGATCCATTTAATAACCATGGACGGTAGGTGTTGTTATTATGCCCATTTTACAGATGAGGAAACTGAGGCAAACAGTTTCAAGGACTTGTCCCATAGCTGGTAAATGTCTGCGACTGTAATTGAATTCATGTCTTCTTGACTCTAGGCTTAGAGTTCTATCTACTTAGAGTTCTACCACCTAACTGCTCCACACTAAGTACCTGTGTGACTTTGGATAAGTCATTTAACTTCTCTTCATGTCAACTTCTTCATTTGTGAAATGATAACAATATAAGTATCGCTTACTTCTTGTAAAGATCGAATGAGGCAGTATTCGTAAAAAACACTGAGCACGGTGACTGGCACATAGTAGCCATTATTTAAATGTCAGTTATCCTCTTCTTCCTCTTCCTCATCCATGTCCCATATGAGACCTGGAGAACAGATGGGGAAGCTGCCTCCTATCTTTCAGTGGAGAGCTAGGGGAAAAAGGAGAAATGATGATAGGCATTAATACATTTTCAAATAGGTAGATGGTATATCCATCAATAGATAGGTAGATGACAGGTAATGGATGATAGATAATAGGATAGATTTATCGATAGATGATAGGTATTGGATAATAGAAGATGGAAAGATAAATAGCTAACAGATATGAATAGGAGATAGATCAATAGATGGGCTAATAGGTAATAGATGATAGATTAATACAATCTAGATAGATGGAAGGATTGATAAGTAATAGATTTTAGGAAGGTGATAGGTAATAGATGATAGATGAATGGATGGATGGACAGGTGATAAATTGCAATAGATGGTAGGTGATAGGTCATAGAGAAGTGATAGATGTTTGATAGGTCCTAGAGACAAAGGTGATAGATGGATAGATAGATGGTAGATGATAAAGTCAAACAAATGTAAAGAGATAAATCTGGAGAATCTTCTTCATGCTCTCTACCTCCCAGGATTTCTCTAACCACTTGACATCATCAATAGGAAATTACTTTATGCTGTAAAGTACCATAAATGTGAATTCTTCTTACAGCACAAAGTTGAATCAGAGGACAGAATATGTACCTTTTACTTTCCTTCCTGTCACTCAATTTATCCATCTGCAAAATGGGAGTGATATTTTAAGTTAATGGTTGGAAGATAGATAAAAGACATTATGGCAATCTTTTTTTTTTAAATCTGGTTTTCTCGGAACATACTAATATTTTTTGAAACTTCATTTTATTCTTGTAAGTTGCAAAAACAGACAAAAGCAAAAGCATTACAATCCTTGCCCAAGTGTAAAATTGCATCTAGGGTAAGAGACTGTGGAGAATCACCAATTCTGTTCCATTTAAACTAAGAAGGGATATTCTTAGGGTTCCGGATTTGATGTTTTGATTTTAGAAGTGTGACTTTGTAGAATTATTCCCTTTATGAATGCTCCATCATAGAAATAGCAGTTCACACTTAATTATGATTGTTTCTCAAAAAAAAAAAGCGAAAAAGCTTTCTTGAATTGTGTTCAGAACAAGATTCAATTGACGAGGGCAATTGACATATTATGTGTAGTTTGTTTTTTCTCACTCCATTCTTTAAATTAAAATTTAATTACAGATTTGCATTTTCCATGGTCTCTTAATATCTTCTAGAATTAGGTTTTGCTTACTGAACCAGAGCAGAAAACTCCACTTAAGCATAAAACAATTACCCTTTGATGTTTAGAAAAAAAACAAATCAAAACACCTTACACGAACCCCTCAGATTTTGTCATATGATTGATTCCAGTGTGCAAAAGACCAGAAGAGCCTCATGAAACTTTTCTCCACTGTATTTCATCTTCTGTCTTTTCTGTTTGATATGCTTAAATAATATGTGCTGTTTTGATATTCAATTCTCCTTATTCTTCTCAGTTGGGAATCTGGTTGGAGTTGGAGACATTTGACTATGCTGTATTTAGGAGTTTCTTATAAAGTATTTCAAATCCCACTACACAGAGTCATTCTGAGAGCTTGGGTGAATCAAGATGATACAAGATGTAGATTTCTCCCAAATGGCCTTTCTTTGTTCCATACACAACCCACCTGGCCTCCCAACTCTTCTACATTTTCTTCCATTCCTAATGACTCAATTTGTCAGCCTTCCAAGCTGGACAGAAACATGTATATGGTTGCAAACTATAAACTACTGACTATAAAATTCTGTAGATTTAGAATAGTGGTTAGAATAGTGGGCCTGGTTACATTTTAATAGGGATTTGAATATATTTTCTTATATTTTCTAGTTCCATAGGCATAGGCAAGACCTGAGTTAACTTTTTTGAGTGTTTTCTCATGAGTTATACAGAGATAATGATACCTGGGTTACCAACTCATTGAGTTCTTACAAGGTTCAAATAGATGATGCGTGTTAAATACTTGAAGACTTGAAAGCACTATGTAAATCACTACCATCACAATCATCAGCAATTTTCATTATCACTCTCCTTATCTTGTTTAGTGGAGATGTCTCCTTGTCTTGTTCAGTCGAGATCAGCTCAAAACAATCCGGGGAGAGCTCACTCTTCAACCACCAGTCTTTTGTGTTTAATGTTGAACAGACTATTTATTGCACAAAGATGTGTATTTTTGTTACTTTTTATTTTTATTTTTTGGTAATTGAATGATAGTATTGCTATGTAAGCCTATGTTCCATAGACTCAAGGAAGGCATTTTGTAGACAAGTATGCTAACAGATAAGAATTATAGGGATGATGCATTCCTCATCCTGCTCCCCACAGGGTTTGATTTTTCTTACTAGGTTTCTTTTTATTTTTAAACATTCCTTAAGCAACTGGTATGTATCAGGCACTGTGCTTAGTGCTAGGGAAACAAAAAGAGGTAAAAAACAATCTGAGCTGATCAGGATCTTAGTCTAATTAGAGAAATGACATGTAAACAGCTATGCACAAACAAGCTATATACAGAATAGATTGGAGATAATCAGTAGAAAGAAGGTGTTTACATTAAAAAGGGATCTCTCTGTAGCATCATATATCTAGAAGGCATTCATTAGCATTAAGGAGGATCCATCTATAGAGTCATGAACCTAGAACTGGAAAGGAACTTAGAAATCATCTAATTCATCTCGTTCATTTAACAGATGAGGAAACTGAGGCCTATTGGGTTTAAATGATTTGCTTTAGATTATGAAGTTAGCAAAGTGGAGGAACTGGGAGGCAAACTTAGGTTTCATGACTTCAAGATCATCACTTATTCTACTTTTTCCATGTTTTGGGAGGTTGAATCCTGAGTATGATGACAGCTACTAAAACTGTGGTTCTCAAGTTTTGATGTGTCAATATCATCTCCAAACAAATATAGACAACAGTTTTTCTTGAGAATGCCAAAGTTCCAGGCAATTTAGTGATAATCACTGTAACTGTGAATGTAACATTTATTGTGGCTTTCTCTATGCATTTTTGCTTTTTTGTTCTTGAGTACCTTTCATTACATTATTTGTGACTTTTCCAGGGTATAAATAAATGACTATGTCCATAAGAGGGTGGCCAGATTGTGAGTGGACTTAAAACTATGCTGTCCTCTACCAAATTTGTAGGATTTTTATCTTAGAGAAAAAAAAGAAAAGTAATTGTGGGGCGGGAGGCGGGGCGGGGAATGGGACACAGAAAGGATGGGATAGTATTGATTGCCTTCTTTCTGCTTTTTCAAGGATTCTCATGAAAAAAAAGCATTAGACAATCTGACTGAGCTGACTGAGCATCAGTTGGACTACTTAGCACAAGTTTCTAGGGGGGAAGATTTTTGCCTCTCAGGAAAATTGCTGTCCCAAAGTGGAGTGAGATGTCTGGGCTGTTTCTTTTTCCTGGAGGTCTTTAAGCAGAAGGGATCCTTTACTGGACGTTTTCTGGAAGGTATCCAGCAGTTTTGCCTCCCAGTTGGTCAGGTTGACCTCCAAGGCTACTTCTAGCCTTTAACATTCTAGGATTTCAGTGGAAACACTTGCCTTCTAAAAGACAACCCTTGGCCGTCCTGCTTTCCTGCTAATGTTTAACACTCCTTTTGTTACAAAGGATAGAAAGAAAGGGAGATCTTTCATGTGTCTTTTAGTTGTGGGCCACTTTCTCCTCCATAAGATGTTTTCTTTTTGCAAAGTTCCAGAAATGGAGAGGAGAACAGTACTATAGAACACAGCAAGATTGCCTGAACTAGCTGGCTACATGGCCTTTAAAAAAATAGAACACATAACTTGAGGGTAGGAAAGAACTTCAAAGATCACCCCATGGAACTCCTTCCCTTTACAAATGAGGGAACAGGCTTAGGGGAGTGACTCTCCCAAGGTCACACAGCTTGTTAATGTCAGAATTACCTTTCGTGTTTCCCCCTGGGTCCCATGACCGTTCTGGATTTAAAATACACCTTTTTTTTATATTAGAGCAGACATCAGTCTTGGAAAGCCTGCATTCAAGTACTACATCTGACTCACTGTTTAGGCATTTTCAGTTATGCCCTTCTCTTTGTGACCCCATTCGGGATTTTCTTGGCAAAGATAGTGGAGTGGTTTGCCATTTCCTTCTCCAGCTCATTAAACTAAGTGAAGAAATTGAGGCAAACTGAGGCAAACTTGCCCATGGTCACACAGCTAGTAAGTGTTAGAGGCCAGATTTGGACTTAGCAAGATGAATCTTTCTGACTCTTGCCTGACAGTTCTATCCACTGAGTCACTTTGCTGCCCCAAATTTCAGGGTCTCCAAGAAGAACAACAGCATGCCAAGGTTCCACTGAGATCTGAGTAGGGATCACTATTTAGAGTCCTAACTCTATTTAGAGTGCTAACCATGGAGCCAACTTCTGACACATATATACTGGCTGTATAAAATCACCTAACGCTCTATGAGTTTAAAATGAGGATGATGGTACCTCCACTACCTGTATCACAGACAGGCAGCTTGGTGGCCAGAGAGCCAACCTTGGAATCCAGAAGCCCTAACTTCAAGTCTGACTTTCAGAATTTATTGGGGACACGGTCTTGGGCCAATTGTGGAACCCCCTCACTCCCCTCTAACTCTTTAAGGGTATAAATTGCTGAACCATTTTCTACCTGCTTTGGGGTAGGAGGTGAAATCACATGTCTAGAAGGGGAAAAGGAGTGTTTGTTTTTCCTTACCTTAAAAGATCATCAACTTGACCTGGGAATTTGTAGTTTTTAGCCTGCATTGGTAGATGGAATTTCCTTCATCAATAAATCATAGATCTTACTTTATAAAAATTTTAATTCTTCATGTTCAAGGGCGAATCATTCATCCTTTCAGTACCTGGGGTGACATCCTCATTAATGGAAGGATTCTTCAGCTTGGGAGTTATTAAACACCGACTCTGTAGATCAAAAGAGCACCCAGGTATTCTTTCTAGTGTACCACTCTCTGTGTGTTAGGACAAGATGGAATCTTTTTGGACCCTTTGTGTAGGCCAAACATCCAGGACAATATGGTACAGACTGCTCATACCCACAATATTTTTCTAATGCCTTCAGAATCACGGGATTCCAAGACTCAATTTTAATCCAACTATTGATAATCCTAATTGCTTCCTTTGAACATCTAAAATCCTTCAGCCTCTTGATGACTATGTTTTCATAAATAATCTTTATCCTTTCATCTTGGACCTCAATTTACAAAAAAAAAATATGCGAAAGCACATTTTGCAAAACTATGTAGGCCCTGCCCCCTTTCTCCTACCATGGGCTGCAAAGATCGTATAGGTAAAAGAGAGTGGAATAGGAAAGCAGCAGCTGTGGTTCCCAAAGATCGGTTTGTCTTTTACAACCAGGAAAGAAATGGAATTAAGCAGTAAACTCTCCTTCGCCCTCCCTCCACTTCAAGTGTGGATTAAATTCAAAGGGGAAGTGGGGACAGTTTTCTGAAGCCAAGCCCACAGTAAGTATATGACTATTTCCTACAGGTGAGGGAAATGAAGGGAATGACCATTTATGTGCCAGGGACTGTTCTAAGCCCTCTGCAAACATTACCTCATTGGAGCTTCACCACAATCCCACTGGGTAGGTACAGTTATTGTCCCCACTTTACGATTGAGGAAACTGAGGCAAAGTCAGATGATTTACCAAGGGTCACATAGCTAGGAAGTATCTGAGTCTGGATTTCAACTCAGGTTTTTCTGACTGCAGGCCCAGCTCTCTATCCACTGCCTTAAGGTGGCAACCTCAAGCTATTCCATCCTTGAGTCCTCAGTATTCCATTCTATTTGTGGGCTGAGGTCAGGAAGGAGGCTCGGCGCTTCACATGGATTCAGGGCGTGACCAACACTTAACCTCTTTTTTATCCTGTCTTCCTGTTTGTCAGGAAGGATTAATAATACTTGAAGTACTGTTTCCTTCCCTTGATCCCTGCTTGGCAGTTGAGTTGAAGCCTACTATGTTTTGAGAGCCTCAGATAATGGTCTTACATAAATAATCATTTTTTTTGTTGGGGAGGGTCAAAATGAATCCAGGAAACCAGTGCTACATTGTGATAGAGATAGAGGACACCTGGGTTCAAAGCTTGGTTCTGTCACTAATTAGTTGTGTAACCAATGGATACATCACTCATTTTTAAAATAAGGGAAATTACTTACATGATTTCTACTGTCCCTTCCAGCTCTAAATCCATGATCTTATATTTAAATGGGTCTATGATCTCATCCATTTCGGTAGCATGTGGATTGTAGCCCATCCATATCTGCCTATTCTGTGTAATTGTTATATATGTCTTCTCATTGGTTTATTTCAGGAATGGGATGGTGATGGAAGAGGGTGTCTTCTAATCAACACTCACAGCATTTAGTTTACCTGAGATGAACAAAGACTTTTAATTCTTGCTTCCATTTTCATATTTAGTAATATCTGCGTATCACTTTACAGTTTACAGTGTTTTTCTTATTATCTCCATGTGAAGTCAATTCTGTAAGTTTCATTAGTCTCGTTTAACAAATGTGGCAACTGTGACTCAGAGAGGATGACCTGCTCTGTGTTAATAAGTGTCAGAGCTAAACTGTATATCCAGCTACAACAGAGAAATGCAGACCTCAGTTTTTAAGACTGGTACCCTCTCCATATTTCCATTTTGCCTCTGGAAAGTTAGAAGGAAGTCTTGACAAACTGCCAATAAATTGTGTCGGCCATTGTCTTTCTATGGCAATTGATAGATCTGTCAATTTCATTGACATATCTAAGAGTCATTTTTATTCTTGACCTTCAGGATTGAGAAGTTTCCGTTCATCCTCTAGTTTCTTGCTTCAGGAATTGAAGGAACTAAAACAGTCTTACAGTATTCACAACAGTGTAATTTTTTTAGCAAATGGAGATATATTGAGGGACAAGTGTTGGTGTTTTAAGTTTTGATTCTATTTGAAATTGAAAGGTCAATTTTTCCTAGCCTATCTCTTGTTTCCCATGTAATCTTCTACTGGCAGAGTCAGTTCTGCGGAAAAGTGAAAGCAAAACTGACTTAATAAATAATCTAAGTACAATAAAGATTTCAAATGCTTGAATTTTATGTTTACAATGAAAAAATAATCTCCCCCTTCCCCCTCTCCCATAAGAAAAACAAAATCTTTTTAACATGTACATAATCAAGCAAAGCAAATTCCTGCATTGGCCATGTTAATAAAATGACAAAAATGTGTCTCATTTTGTATATCCAGGCCATGATAAATCCATCAAGAGATTGAGGTAGTATGCTTCTACCTTCATCCTTTGGAATCATGGTTGGCCATTGTGTTGATGTGATTCCTAAGTCCTTCAGAGTTATTTGTTTGTCTATTGTAGTTACTATATAATTTGTTCTCCTGGTTCAATTCACTTCCCTTTGCATTCTCTACAAGGCTGCTCAGATTTCTTACAGTCCTGCCTTATGCAAGAAGCCTTTCCCAAACTCACTTGTTGAGAGTGCCTTCCCTCTGAGACTATTTCTGATTGATACTGTCTTCATCTTGTTTATACATAATTGTTTGTGTGTTGTCCCCACCTTTAGAATGTGAATTCCTTCAGGATAGGGAATGTTTTTTGCCTTTTTTTCTGCAATTCTACTGCTTAGCATGGTACCTGACACATAGAAAACACAATCATAAAAAATACTTATTAACGTACTGACACTGAAACCATCCCCTTTGTCATTTCTTACAGACCAGTATTATTTCATTTTGTTCATATGCCATAATTTGTTCAGCCACTCCCCAATGAATGGGAGCTCTTACAAAGAGATGTCATTAGCCAGAACTGCATTCATTCAGGTTACTTTCGAGGGCTGCTAATGTTTTTCTGATGAATGGAAAAGCTATCCACATGGCTTCCCCTGCTTTCCTTCTCCAAAATGCCTTGCATTGTCCCTATGATTGGACTGAAAATTTAAGAAGCAGAAAAGTCACCCTAAAATTCTGATCAGAGCTAAAGCACTCGTGTCCCATAGCTGTTTTTAGTATGAAAAGGATTTGAGCTTGAGAAAAGCATCACTCTGTAAATAGAGCTGTGGAACATCTTATTTGCCATCATCTCTTTATTCTTGTTCCCTCTCTGCTGAGATAAATGCATAAAGTTTATGAATTCTGTATCAGACACCGTTGCGGGAGCCTTTGATGAGTGATGGCTCTTAGGTATTTTACCTTTCCACTTTCTGGTCTCTTGAAATTTTGAGCTGTGTAGCAAATGTTCTCTTTTTTGATTATTTTCAAAACTTTAAGTGAAAGGAAATTAATTTTTCTGCTAGAACACTGGGCCTTTGGGGGAGATTATCAGAAATTGTACAGCATTATATTGTCACTTGATTTAACGTCACAAACTTAAACTTTTCATCAGAAGCAACAATTCAGGAAGGCACCTGGAGAGACCCTGGGTCCTAAACAACTCTGTTTGCTTTTGCAGCTCTTAATGACACAGTAGATCAGATGACACAATTTCTCTTCATAGGTCTGTGCAGATGAGAAAATGTGGCAAAATGAAGTCCAATAAATTCTTCAACTTTAATTTTGTTGATAATGAACATGAAGGATAAAGTTAGATTAGATAGCAATATTAGAAAATGTTAATCTCTGAGAAATTAAGGGGTTAATTTCTAAGGGATGATTAAAAGGACTCAAGTGAATGTAAACTTATTAGGCATTTATAAATTGGAAGGAGGTTTGATGTGCTGTTTGCCTAAGAAACCGAAGAAAATCACCCTATTTAGATTTTAAAGAACTGGTACTTTCCTGTCCCCCTCCATTCCTGTTCTTTGCAGAGGTGGGGGACTGTGGGTATATGAATTTTTTGATATACTGATTGACTGGGTTGAACTTCTTTTCTCTTTTAAAAATTCTTCATTATAAGTAATAACTCTGGAAAAGGGAAGAGAGCGATACATTGGGTAATCCTCGTATAAAACTGAAAGCTGTCAACAAAATTTATTTTAAAAAAATCAAACTGGCTCTCTGTAAATGGTGTCCTTTACCTTTGTTTCTCTTTGTGTGGTAGTCACATTTAGAGAGAAATTGATTAAGTCAGAAGTGGACTTCTGATATTGAGCATTCACAGTTCTATCAATTTAGGGAGAGCTGTAGAATCTGATTTTTAGAGTTCAAAGAACCCTTTGGTGGTCATGTAAGAAACGTATTTCAATTCCGCTCATTTAATTAATTAATTTAATTAATGAAGAGCTGTACATCTGTTCTGCATATACTGCATACCTAATATACATATTTCTTGTATGAATTCAACCAATGCTATCCCATAAACATATATTAAGCACTCCCAAGGTTCTAGGGATTTAAAAAGGAAGTATTCCTGCCTTCAGGTAGCTTGTAATCTCCACTATGAAAGCTGCATACACAGTTAAGTAAATACTGGGCAATAAAAAGAAATTTTAAGAGAAGAAGCATTGTGGCCTAAATGAAGAAAGATCCGATGTTGGAGGTGGATGCCTGTAGAGATAAAGTAGCCTGTTTAAGATCCCCCAGATGGTTTGGCACTAGGCCACTGACTAAGACACAGATCTGCTTCCCCGAGTCCTACGTCCTTTCTGTGACTAAAATACAAGATTAAAATGGGTAAACCAAAATGAAGGTATTCTTAAATATGACTTAATTCTGCATCTTTAAATGTCTTAGGGAACAGTGGCCAGAGAAAGATAAAAATACAGTTGTGAGTCATCGGTAGTTTTTCAAATTTGTATGTGATAACTGTGTAAATGAAAGAGAGAGGAAGTATGTAACTATCGATTATACTAACTGTCAGCAAAGATCCTTTGTGACACCTGGAATCTAAAACCTTCCAACAGTTACAACCCCGGCAGTGGTTTGAAAGTTGAAACACTAAGAAAATCCTCTTATTTGCCCTTTTGGCTGATGGCAGATACATTTTGGGTCAAGGCATCAGCCACTGCTTTGTGAGCACCCTGCAGCTGTTGAAACAATATGTATTTGTGGGGTGGAGGCTTGCCAAGTCAGACTTGCGGCTCCCGATTATGCTTTGAGAACTTGCGTTTTCCACCCGCCCATGCCCTGCAGTGTCTCTGATCATTGCATTGCTATGTCATGCTGAATAATTCGCAGCATTTAGCACTTAAATTGGCTCATTGCAGACAATCCAATTAGAATAAAGTCTATTATCGTTTTTGGTACCTTGGAATGAAATGGAGTGTTTAAGTGATGAGCACACCATGCAGGCAGTCCCTTCCCCTCTAACTTTTCTGTCTTAGGATTTTCTTGTATCCTGCGAAAGCAGAGCTGGATCCCAGTGTCGGTTCTACACCTACATTAGGGACACACCTTTCTGACACAAGCACTCTGGGTTGCTCTCTCCTACCCCTAATCCCTTCCCCTTCCCCCTCTAACACCTCCCCCCACTCCGCCCCAGTTGATATTTGAAAGCCTGCAAGAGCTAGACATGCACATCTTGAACTCTTTGGCAGTTTGGTGTCTCTCATGTTGAATTTTATTAAAGACAGTTTTCTGGGTCAAGGGCAGGAGCACCTGAGTCCTTTGCAGCTGGGTGACATAACACCCCATCTGGGCCATCATGCAGGAAGGCAGTTCTTATCAAACGGTTCAGAGGCTGCAGAAAAAGAGACCATTTGAAGAAAGGAAGGAAGGATGTCTAATGCTGCTGCTCTCTAGCACACTGAAGGGCTTTATTCTGGTCAAAACACTTGCTGTAATAGCATAGGAAAAAAGAATTCCCCTGAGATAACCTGAGAAATAAAGATCACACTGAAAGAGTGCAGAATGGAGAGGTGGATTTATTGGTCTGTCTGTCTTTCTTTCCTTCTTTCTTTCTTTCCTTCCTTCCTCCTTTTTTCTTTCTTTCATTCTTCCTTCCTTCCCTTTCTTTCTTTCCTTATGACTTCCAATCTCAGAGATTTAGATTTACTAAGATGTACATGACATCCCTCAATGAGGAAAAATGCTGATGTGTCTTGATATCCTTCACTGATAACCCATTGTGATTTTTCATTGTAAAACAGAAGTGATCCTGAAGTTTACATTGTGGAGTCCGGCTCCTAGCATTTCCCACCAAAATGGGAAGGCATGAAATATTGCCTTGGTAAGAAGAGATTCTGTGTCTGTTTTATGAAGACTAGTCCAGTCAGGTTTGGAGAGATTCATCACCAATTTTGTCACTGGATGGTGCATTTTTTCGCCATGATCTTTAAGGAGAATCCACTAGATTAGCAATCAATAAGAATTTATGAAGTATATATGCCAGGCATCATGTGATACACTGAGGATACAAATACAAAAGTGAGATAGACCCTCCCCTCAAGGAGTTTACTTTCTAGAACTAGGTTATAGAGGGATTGAAATGTGTATCATTGAAGAAGGTACTCGCATCTCAGAAATCACAGGTCCATGGTACATTAAAGTACATCTACATGAAAATCCAGACAATTCACAAAACTGATGAATTGGAAGAAGATTTTGCAATACAAAAGCATTTTGTATAGCATATATTAAATGCAACTAAAATAACATTGTTTATAATTACTATAAATTAGAGATTTGCAGCCAAGTGTGATCCCTCCTTTGTGTCTGAGGCTGGTGGATTCTGAGCTTCAGTTAAACTAAAGCAGATTATATGTCTTCTTTAGGTTCATTGTTAATACAGGGAGCCTTGAAATTGGGGGGGTCATTTGGCCCATCATATCAGCATGTCAGAATCACTTTGCATCCTGACTATCTGGTCTAGTTTGTTAGCTTTTTGTTGGTATCTCTTCCTACATTTGTTTCCTGGAGTTGTGTGTGTATGTGTGTGTGTGTGTGTGTTTGTGTGTGTGTGCGTGTAACTGTGTGTGTGCTTATGTTGCATATGTGCACAAATGTGCTTTCAAAGCCTTTTTCTAAGTAGCCTGCTCACTTCCTCTGGTGCAGTTCTCCAAGATCCCCATCTGGCTACCCTACCTCTGAAAAATCTTCATCCTTTTCTGAAAGTTTAGTAATTATGTATGTAGCAAGAAAGAATTGTTTGTGTCTACTGGCCTTGTATTTTAGATGTTTGTTTTTCTTTTGGACTTTCTTTCCTGTTAGACTTAGATCTCTTCAAGGGTCAGGGCCCACAATGTATATTAAAGGACCGAATGGTTGCTGACTATGCCTTTATAATAATAGCTTGTTAAGGTTTGGAAAGCATCTTAACTTACCGTGTTTCATTGATTTAGAGCCAGAAGGGACTTTGGGAACCATAGAGTCAGACCTTCCTAATTTTATTGATGAGGAAAGTGAAACACGAAGAGAACGAAGGATTTAGGGTCATTATGTTCCTAGTGCTGGAGCTGAAGGGGGACCTCTGAACCTTCTAAACTAAGCTCATCATTCTCAAAATGAGAAAATGGGTTGAGGGGAATGAAGAGACTTGGTGAAGGTCGCACAGGTAGTGAGCACCAGTGTCAGGGCTGGACACAGGCCCTCTTTCTCCAGAGGAAGTACTCTTTCTCTATAGTGGGCCCGATGTCATCCAGAGAGGGCTAGAGGCAGGATTCAAGCCTAACTCCTCTGGATCCGAATCCAATCCGTTTAAAAAAAAAAACAACTGTATGATTTCTTACCTCCCTCCATTTCCTTATACAAGTAATATTAACCATCATGAGCTTTGCCCTGAGAGAAAGGGCAAAAGAGAGAATATGTGCCTCTATTAGAGGTAAGAGGGGAATTCGCTTTCATTCAGTTTGTTTCTTATTTTAGCCATTAAGACACTCACTGAGATAAATCTTTTCAGTCCCTGGCTGACTAGTGCTGAGATGTTTCACAGAAAACAGTCCCAATTTAGTGAACAAGAAAATGAACGATGCCTTCCAGAGGAAGGCCAAAGCAAAGTCAAGCTAGAAAAGTTGAGAACAACATCGGTAGAAAGTGAGATGTGGAAGGAGGTGAATGTTCTATGCTTTTGGTGCATCAGGGTAAACAGATAACTCTGACTTCTTTTCTCTGATGGCAGTCGGTTGGTTTAGCACTGTGGGGCCAGGGATTACAAAAGCACACCCAGCATGGTCAGAGCATAATGAAGCCTGCATGTTGATATCTTAATGTGTGAACAGTGATTCCCTGCCTTAAGCTACCACCAGGCTCCAATGCCTAATGTGGTAAATTGTACACCCAATGCCTATTGATTAACAGAAGGGGCACCCCTGAATTTAGCTCAAAGGGCATTTTTTGAAAAATCTATTATGATCTAATGGATAGAATTATGGCCCTTGTTTCATTTCTGGACGAATTGAATCTGCCTATTCATTTGTTCCCTTATGTAACAAGAACTCACTAAACCCCTTTTGTTTGCAAGAGACCTTTAAGAGTCAGAAAACTTGGATACAAACCTGGTTCTGCCACTGATCAACCTGTATGTATGAACTTGGACCTGTCTTTTGACCTCTCCTGGCTGCCATTGCCTTTTCTGTACATCAAAACAATTGTACCAGAAGCCCCCTCCAGGTGCCTTCAGGGTTCTAAATCTGTGGTCTACCTACAGAAGCCGCAGTAGTTTAACTCTGTCCCCTTACTTCCACTAGAAGTTGTTAATGTTCACTTCAACATTTTTTATTTTCATAGCTCCTCCTTTGCAAATTGACCCCAAGGAACATTTCTTGGTCAGACTCTGTGAGCCTCAGTTTCCTCCTCTAAGCTCTAAATCTAGGATCCTATGATGCCTTTTATTTATTGCTTATTGCTTTTATATATTGCTTATTTGCTAAGCAGATATACCAAGCTATTTAGAATTCAGAGTTTGTTTTCCTTTTAAATTTCATTTCTTGCTTTTAGAGGTTTTCCTGGTAAATCCCCTAGTTTGGAAATATTAGAACTGGAGAATATTAGAACTAAACTGGATGGTTTAGTGACAGATAGCAGACTTGGAATATAACTCAGAGCTGAATCAAGAACACCTGATTGTCAACACTAGTTAGGACATGATGTTTCTGTCTTTCCACTATGTCTAAAAGATGGAAAATTGTTTGAGGGAAGCATTTTGCCGGTTAACCCATTGTTAGATTTTTTGTTGTTGTTGAACTGTGGGCAGTTGGAATGTGATGGTTGTTATAGATATGTGGAGATATAAAAAACAAAATATATCCATGTATGCTTCAAAGAAAGCACTAGTCACTAGCCTTCATGTCACCGAGTCATCACTGGGGGTATAACCCTCAGCATCACATTCCATTTACAAAGAATTCCACATACATGAACTTCATGGATTCCAACACAGTAGCCTTGTGAATGACATCATGCTATCTTTATCGCTTCCATTTTTGTAGATACTTTTTACTACTCTTAGTACGACCAATAGTATTTTAATGCTGTGACTACTACTAATAGTAGCAAAATTACTAAAGTAGCAATTTTAGTCATAGAAATCTTATAATGATTCAATTGGTTGGAGTCAAAGATGTAACTGATTCTCAAGACTAGGTCTTTTGGGCTCAAATGCTCTGTGCGCTTCTCACCCTGCAACATCGTGCACTCTTGAGATCAACTTGTTTTGTCGGCAAATTGCTCCTGGGGCGTCCATTTTCTGGAGGTGTTGAGCACGGTCATGCTTCATTCCCCTCCCAGCTCTGCTTTGGACCCTCCATGAGTCCTGGAGCATGAGTGTCTCTCCTCCTCCTTTTTCCGTTCCCTTTCCTGCGTTGTCTTCCACCATGAAAATATAAGCAACTTGAGGTCAGGCTCCTTCTCTCTATTTGGATGCCCAGCATTTCGTACAGTTCCTAGCTTCATAAATGCTTGTTGACTGCCTGCCTACTAGGCTCTGCAACACCCCTACCCTCTTTTTATCACACAGCTGAATTAGTTTGTGCTAGTTAATAAGAAATCATCCTGCGCCGTCTTCTGCCAGTTTCCATGTATGATTTTCTGGTCTCCCCTGTTAGGTTGTACAGTTGTTAAAGGCAGGTGGCATGTCTTTTATTTCATTTTCTTTTATTGTATTATATTTCCCACAGTGCCTCATAAAAGGCTTTTCTGTATGTCGTGGTGGTTCAGTCAGGGCTGTTGACTAAAATTCAGATCCAGACAGGCAAAGTCATGCTCAGTTTGTTCCATAACTGCATGGCGTATAGATTGTGACCTGGATTTCCAGGTCTCTGTGTTTGGCCTTTCAGGAGGGAGTGATGCTAAGTGGACTCTTACAGACTGGGACATTTTCTAGTTTCTTTGTACAGGTTCCTGTGAAATGTAGGAAGGAAGTGAGGTTCATTTAGGGAAAAAGTCATTGTTATTGCAGAGAGATTATATTTAGAGCCGTTTTTTTAGTGCCCCTTAGATCTTCTGAAACCAGGGAAGGAACTCAGATAAAGGATCTTCATTAGTAGATCTTAGGGAAAAGGGCCAGACCTATGAATTTTTTAATAATAGGATACTCCCTGGGGAGGAAACTCCAACAAATTCAGGCAGACACGCTCTGCAACTTAGGATCTCAAGAGTGTGGCCAAGGGCATTGAAAGGTTAGATGACTTACCCAGGGACACACAGTCAGTATACATCAGAGGCAAAACTTGAACCCAGGTCTTCCTGGCTTCGGTACTGCCTTAATAGTAAATGGTAATAACATTAAAATTGGGGTCTCTTTCCAGACTTAACTCAAACTTGGTTTTGTGTCTCTGACAGCCACTTATCAATACAGCTAGTGTTCGTTTTATACTAACAAAGAACAAGCCTTTGAGGATTCTTCTGAACTTGTTGGGAGACTGAGCATTTTTGTGGGTTTATTCTAAAAAGAGGCTTATTGAGTAAGAAGTAGATGACAAAGAATGCTTTCAGTCATTAGCCTGAACACATTAGAATGAGTTTATCTAGCATGATAAACTTGGCGTTTTATATACCTTGGGTTAATCCCATTTTCTCAATGAGAAAAATGATCCCTAGGTAAGTTAAGTGTCACTTACCCATGGCCACAGAGTCATCACAGACCCAAAGTGAGATTTAAACTCCATCACAGGCATTCGTGACTATTTTCTCTAAGATACCATATAGGACATCTAGGGTCTAAGTTTTTCATCTCTCTCTCTCTCTCTCTGTTTCTATCTTTTTCTATCCCTCTGTCTCTCTGTCTCTGTCTCTCTCTCTCTTTCTCTCTCTCTCACTCTCTTTCTCTCTCTCTCTCTTTCTCCCTGCCCCCTCCCACTCTCCCTCTGCTTGTCTAGTAATTGGTTTGGATCCAAGTAGTCAGGTTCTAGTACCTGAAATAAGTTCCTTCCTGCACTGTACATCTACAGAGTTACCTTCTCAGAAATTTTATTACCAGGTTTCAAAGCAAGATGACTCTTACTTAAATTCACTTTGTTGGGGGAATATGTAATCATGGTTATATGTATGTAAAATCTTTCCCTAAGGTAGACTGAGAAGGCCCACATAATTTTCACTCTTTACCCCCACCCTGAAAAACAGATTTCAGGATTCTGCTTATCAGCTTTTCCTTGACCTTTAATTAAATGGTTCTAGCACTGTATTCTGAATGTAGGGACAGTCCTACTGAATAGGGAACCTGCCAGCAGAGAGCCATGACTTTGTACTGGGCAAATATCCCAGTTGGCTGTTTTTAGAATACTTGTATCCTGTACCATTGAAACAAAATGAGTCCAGCCTCCTCAGTTGTCAGCCAAAAGGGGGTTAGTCCATTTGTGCTTCCTTTTTGGCTGGTTCTTGAAAGGTACAGACTATCATTTGGGAGCTCTGGGTGTCTGCTGTTCCCTGTATTGAATTTGCCCCAAGAAACCTTTTAAAAGGATAATGGTACAAGATCACACTAGAACTACATGATGTATGTAATAGTTTTATAGACCAAATGATGACCAAAAATGATTGTTACAGTCCTTTTCCTGGTAGTCAAAAATCAGAAACAAAATGAGTACACAGAATTGGAGGATAATGAAACAAATTATTGTATATAAATGTAATTGAACTTTTTTTGCACCAGAAATAGCGACAAATAGGAAGAATTCAAAGAAACATAGGAAGACTTTTAAGAACTGATGCATGGAGAAGCAAGTAGAACCAGGAAAACAATGTACACAATGACTAAAATTATGTAAATAAAAAGTTGGAATGAAGTTGGAGACTATGTGATTGTAATGACCAGTCTTGGCCCTCGAGAAGAGATGAAAAGATATGTTTTTCTCCCTGTACTGAGAGATAGAAGACTATGGTTGCAGAATGTTAGGTAAATTGCAAGATATAGTTGTTCTCTCAGTTGAACTTACTTAATTGTCTTTGTTGATTACAAGAGAAGGAAGGCTAACTAGGTTGGAGGGAGAAAAGGAGTATGTTAGAAAATGACTATGATATAAAAACAAAAGCAATGATTAAATAATAAATATAAATGTGTAATATATGATATCTGTTATAAATCATAAAAAATATTAAAACAAAATGGTTGATTGATGGATGGAAAGATGTGTAATGGCATAAGAAGACTTTACAGCTACAGAATATGTAGTCCATGTGGAAGGAATGCAAGGTTAATCAAAAATACTGTAAGTAGTATTAGTGATTTCCCTTCCATTGCACCCAATACTTGGGTATATTGAAAAATGAAACACTTATTAAATGTAGAATTAAATGTCATCATGTAGCAAGACCATGAAGGGATTCATGAACAATCTTTCTCTCCCTTAAAATAAAGCACAATATATATTATGAATTTTGTCCAAATAAACTCATTGGGAAAAGTACTAGCAATATTTGTGAAACAATGATTCATTTCCTTTACTTATCACCCATCTTTCTATGATGGAAATCCTTCTAGGAAATTGGCCTGAATTTTAGAAAATTGTCCTTGGAAATTGACTTAGCTCATAGCAATTGATATTCTCCTTCACCTTTGATAGATTAGGGTCTAAGTCACTGACATAAGGTGTCCAAAATGGGTCTTCTGGGCTCTGACTCCAGAACCCAAATCTTGCTTGTCCAAGCCTGAGTCCATGGGACCTAGATACAAACTGCTTTCCAGGCCTATCCTCAGCCATTATGATTTTGTTTTGTTGTCACTAAAATCTTCTGGCTTTTTTCCCTCTAGTAATGAAAGAGTCATCTTGTAGGCAGCTAAATGACAGTGGAAAGATTGAGTATTGGGCCTGGAGTCAGGAAAACCTGAGGTCAAATCCTGCCTCAGATAATTCCAAACTGTGTGACCCTGAACAAGTCCTTTAAC
>CM053772.1:23777923-23857819 GCA_028658325.1 Potorous gilbertii
CCTTGAAGATGAAATAAAATGAGTTTATAGGAAGAAATGTCACAGCAGTTGTTGGAATATATGAAGAGAGAATTAATTTATCTCTTGTGGATAGGACCAGTATTTTCCAGAACCAGTCATGGAAGTTTATGAGCTTTTAAATTACAGGAAACTGTTCAGCACTAGTATACATAAAACTGAATTATTCTCTAATATCACCAAGGCACTCTGTCTGTGGAATGACAGAAATACATTGTCTTTTGTTTTTGTTTTTTAAAGACATGCTTGGATTGCATGGTGGGGAACTGAAATGCTGCTTTCTCTTCAAGCCTTGTAAGTTTCTATCAGGGTATCTACTGTACCATGACATTTCCCAGGTATAATAAAATGCCATATTATTACCAAACTACATGATTGATGCACCTGTAATCAGAAGCAATGTACACACCTGTGTACACACTTAGAAATCATTTTTTTTCTTTCAGCTTTTCATTGTTTAACCTGACATTTACTCTTACCCATATCTAGACATGTAAAATGTGTCAGTCTTATAATGTTTTAAAAAAGTGCTATTTTTCAAAACAACACAAATCAAGTGTGCTTCTTGTATATAAAATAGTTTCCTGGAGGTTATTCACTCTTTTCTGTGTGTGTGCTATCACACATTTTAAGAAAAGAATTTTTTAAAAAATAAAATCTTGAAATGCAAAATACTCCTTGCTTTTCAAGAGGTAGATGACTATTTCATTATCATTCTTACATATTTAATCGTGAGTTTTCCCCAATATGAGATACTCAAAAACAGATGACCTTTCGTGGTCTCACACAATTTTTAATTGTTCACCTCTTTTCAGAAAAGATCTTCTATTAGCCCACATAGTCCTTTGGATAGAATTTCTCAGTGTGGATCAGTGCCCAAAAGGTGATGATGAATTAGACTCTTCAACTCATTTCACTTGTGACCTGAGATGAATGTGAATACATTTTTTTAGGTATGAGATAGCATTGATGAGATAGCCTGTGATGTTCACCACATTTCAGAATAAGTGGAGGTCTCTATTGATTGTTTTAGCACTTGGGTTTGAAGTGACTGGAATCTCAAGCAAGAGCTCTGGTTTTTGCTGAATGACAGTCTTTGAATTTTAACTTAATTCAACTTAGAATGCCAAATTATAGGAAAGTGATGGTTTCAGCCTTCCTTGGAAGATTCAACTGTAGAATGCAAGTAGGTTTCATCAGAGAAACAAACTCATGGAGAGCAGGGGGGAGCAGAGAGGAGGTAATACTTTAATTTCAGTGAAACCATGATGAAATACAAGGTTTTAATTAAAGTTAAAGTCATTAGTTGATACCCATTCTTGTTCTGTGATTTCTTATGCTGTCAGAACTTAATCATGAAATGATGAAGAGTACTTGTATTTCCTAGAAACACTCAGCAAATTACTTTTAAAATTGCCCTGATGGGGTTGACAATTTCCAAGAAGATAGTCATGCATTTAAATGTCTATCTGACTTTCTCTCACTCTCTAATTTCTATCTACCTATCCATCTACATGTAGCTATATTTAATGGTATTTAAGTTTTTGTGTGTATATGCACACATATCTACGCTTATGTCTACACATTGTATATATGAATACACATTCATGCAAAATCAAGATGGCACTATCTATACTCTATGTATGTGGTTTAAGTATATATTTGTGAGTGCATGTGAATTTTAACCTGGACTTATAATTAAACCAGGCAAGGAAGTCTTATTGGGTCATATCTCTCCATCATTCACAGACTAGCAACTCAACTGTAATTTGTTGCCTTAGCTACCTGGGACAGTTCACTTCCTCTTCAGGGTCATACAGCCAGTACGTGTCTAGGCGATGCTTGAACCAGGACTTCCTGACTCCTGGACTGGCCTTCCATTCAGTATGCCAGACTGCCTCCCATTCCTATAAATTTGTAATATAAATCAGAACACCATTTTGACTATAATACATACATTCTACCTTGAGATTGGCTAAAATGTACTTTGATCATATCAATTTGTATTTTTATCATGGGGTCACATATAGTATCATATAGCATACATGTAGAATTCTTTAAAATGTAACCTGTCAATCTTTCAGCTATACATCATTTGAGGGCTGTCATTTTGTCATTTGTTGGAATTGTGGGAGAGAACTGTCCCTAGAAACAAAAGCCATATTACAGAGGCTAAAGAATTAGACATCATAAGTTGCATATAGAACAATGCCCATTTATCTGGAAAGGCAATTCAGAGCAACTGCCTCCTTCTAAAATATCCATTCAGACCTAAGCAACTCCTGAAATGCACTTTTGCCTCAGCTCCAATACTTTACTTAAGGCTCTACAAAAGATTCCCATCACAGTGTATTTATTTCATATACATACATTCTGTTTTTACTTCTGTGAACATATTTCCTCAAAGTAAAAGGTAAGCTCCCTGAGGCTAGAGCTATGCCTAACTTTTGTATCCATACATTACCAGGCACTCTACAGATTTTTGGTGATTGATTTATGGATGAGATCAGGGAATTCTTTTTAAGAAGTCTCAGAGGATTCCATCCAGACTGACTGCAGAAAACCACATCTAACACTGGGTCATGGCATCTGTTGGCTGGAGAGTTCTCTTCTGTTGAATGGTGGGAAGAAGCAGGACTTTGCTAGTGTTCATTCTTCCGCTCTGCCTTTCTTTAATAGAACAGTCTGTGGACTCCAATTCTTTTCCATTTTACTCTCATTCTGGCAGCTTCCTTCTGCCATCTCCTCCATATCTCTACAGTTAAGGTAAATCAGATGAGGCTATCGGGAACAACCCTTCTTCTATGTCCCTGTCTGGCTTAAGTTTTAATGGCATAAAGTGCTCC
The DNA here is from genome assembly GCA_028658325.1 of Potorous gilbertii. Classification (NCBI taxonomy): domain Eukaryota; kingdom Metazoa; phylum Chordata; class Mammalia; order Diprotodontia; family Potoroidae; genus Potorous; species Potorous gilbertii. Next base: position 23,780,788 of record CM053772.1, read on the forward strand.
CTCTGCTCCTATAGTATCTTACCCACCCACAGGCTGACCATGCGTGCATCCTCATTTCCAGGAGCCCAGGGAGTAGGTTATTCCAGTTTAGCAGCAACTCTGATTGCTTTTATTTAGGACAGTCAAACTAGTAAAGAGCTTGGATGCTATTTAGTGCTTTAAAAAAGATAGCAGGAGATTATACCCCAATACTCCAAGGGTATTGTTAAGAAAGGACAGTTACCTATGACAATTTTCCCCACTACTATAGATACAATGTCACATACAATTTGATTATAATTATATATATTAATGCACATGTTTTATATTTTTAAAAATAACTATAGATTATATAGTGAAAATCAAATTGTTTGAATGTCACTTTTCATCTGCAGTCATGGGAAAAAATACTGTCTTGTAATTGTTCTTTCTTAAATGCATGATGAATCTTTCCTCTATATGCTACTCCTCCTCCCCTCCCCCCCAAAAACAGAATATATTTTATCCACTGTTATTTAGGAATCTACTGTAACCCTTTGTTCAAATAAATGGAGTGGGTCAGGGGAGGAGTAAGAGAAAATGAACTGGTGTGGTGTATTGTGACAAGAAGGCTGCTCTGAAATCCAAAGACCCAGGTTCTGATGCTGCTTCTGACAGTGTGTGAAGTCAGTCAAGTCATTCATCTTCTTTGGGACTCAGTTTCCTCAGCTTTAGAATGAGAGGGTTAGCCTTCTGAGGTCTGTTCAAGTTTTACAACAACAAATCTTATGATCTGTCATCGAACACTTGCTTTGAGATTAAAACAAAGGAAGAAGACTTATAGAGGTCCATTATCATGCATTATGTAGAGTCTCCCCTGACCAAATTATATCAGAAAGTCCTGCAGCATTCTGTGCTGGGTAGACATAGATGTGTGGGAACCATACTTATTTGTCTCTCCAATGTAGAGATTCTTGATCACATAAATGAGGGAGGGCATTTGGGTAACCAAACCATCATTTGTCCAGTGTCACATGGGTAATGAAAAACAAAGCAGGATCCTCTGACCTTGCACCTTCTGCTGGTGGGAAAAAACCCCCAACACATTTCACTTATGTAGTTATCTAGTTTCTGTATAATACATGGACATTTCAAACACTAAGATTAAGTGAATAGGTTCTTTTCCTATTTCTGACTTCTCTCTAGTGTCAGCTTAAACCCATCATCAATGCAATCAAGCAGATCAGGTAGTTTGAGAAGAGTCTTTACTAACAAATTTTACCCCATTAAGGATCAATGTCTTTGAGTTCCATAGGAGACAACTCTTCCTGTTCTGCATGTTTTTTAAGCCTGCTGAGATTTTCCAAGGCTCAAAAAAGACAGGCAGGATGCATTTGTTTTATGAACACTGGGCTGGCGTGGCATGATGTCTTAACTCTTGGAGAGATTTGTACATGATGCTCTCATGCTAGAATAAAAAGGCGTGGGTTGGTATGAAACACTGATAGATGGCTGGGGTTGGCATCAGAATGACCTGAGTTCAGATTCCCTCCTTTGACTTTTATTAATTCTGTGATCATTAGGAAGTCATTTACATTTTTCATTTTTAAAAGAATTGGGGTTCTAGAACTGAAATTTTGGAATTTATTATGCAAATATTTTGGTGTGATCTTGGCAAAAGAAATTGTAATCTCTGATTCATTTTCCATATTTCAAACTTAGACATTTATCCTTTCCTTCTGATTTTGTTATTTCGACTCAAAATGTGTAAGACTGTTGATCTACATTGGTAGAGAGTTTCATCCTTTAGAGTTCCATTTGCCAGAGAAATCAGTTCTGATTGAGAAGTAAAATGGCATTGTGCACTTGGAGTCAGGAATATCAGGAATCAGATTTTGCCTCTGATACTTATTAGCTCTGAATTTCATTTTCTACCTAGGTAAAATGGGAATACGTTTAGCACTCACCTCACAGGGTGAGGTTGTGATAGTCAAATGACACATTGATAGAAAATACTTTCCTAACCTTAACATGCTATTCCTATCAACTAGTCAGTAAGTGTGTATTAAGTACTTATTATGTGCCAGGCATTAGGCTAGGTGCTAGAGAGTCAGAGACAATGAATTAAACAGTTCCTATTGGAAGGAGTTTACATTTAATGGGGGAGACAAGGACTTATATGAACATGTATATCAAAAACATAAAGGGAGTAAATACAAATAGATACAAAATAGAAGATAATTAGAGAGGGGGTTGTTCTCATCATAACCATCACTATCTATGCCATCTTTTTAATTGAGTTTTTAGCTAACATAGCCCCCTGGACTTACATGATACCTTATTATCCAGTCTATTCAGACCTGAGGTGGAATCTAGTGAAAGATCTTGTTGCCTTGGCATCAGCAATAGTCCCTCCATCTATTAAAGATATTTCATTGGAAAATGTGAATTTAAAGAGCAAGAGACCATATCCACCTTAATCTCAGGCCTTGTTTAGGAGATAGGATGATTTCCATTTTCACACTTAGAACCTCCCAAGAAGGAAAGGTAGAAAGAATTGAATTTCCAACTCACTTTGGTACCTTTTCCTGTGGAATGTTCTTCTACTTTTTACTGTCCTATTTCCTTCTTGCTTCATGCTGTCACCAACACCGCCCCCCCACCCCAGAACTGACTATCATTTCTAATCCAGAAGGAATTTCTATTGGGCTCCTTGCATACATTTACACCTTCAGCTTGGGTGAGAAAACTGCCACATAATTGATACAACTCCTGCACATTATAAATTGTTGTTCTCTGGGAAAGTTCTGGGTCAGTGGTCTCACTGAAATTACCTGTCAAATCAACTTTCTTTAAAGCTCCATGTAACATACCCATTTCCCTCTCTTTAAAATTATAAGTGATCATATTTCCGTGACTTGAGTTCAAATCACTAAATAAAAAAAATAAAAAAACAGCAGAACTTCCAGTGTTCACTTGCTGTGGACTCCAAAGCCATGCCAATAAGCATGCTACTTTAAGAACTTCCATTTCCTTCATCAACAATTAGCAACATTTTTCACGGTTTCTTTCTTTTTTTAGCGCCAAGTATCGTGCAGTCAGCTTGATCACATTTTTAGATTCATAACAGGTGACAGTGAGCGGAGAACATTGGGCTTTGCTCATGAATCTGCTGATATTTCTGAAGTTCTTCTGACTTCTAGATACTGTATATTTATTAGCATTTTTGCAAAGTCTTACAATTATCCATTAAGGACAATTTTTCACCCTTTGTGACAAATTACGCCTGCCACCAAAAAGCTTTTAAGATCAAAAAGAAAAACAATCCTACAGTTGATCTCTTGATTTTTTCCCCTTAAAGTGAATTATCTTTTAACAGTATTTTTCCACAAAGGCTTTTAAAATGATAGAATCCCCCTGTTGAGATCATCTGAGTTCAACCTTTTTCCTGAAATGTGAATAAACTCTATACAATCCTTGACAAGTGGTTATCTGATCTCTGATTAAAGACCCACAGTTTTGGGAAGCCAATGCCCCCCTGAAAAAATCATCCATTTTTGTATAGCTATCATCTTGAGAAATGCCCTTTTTATACATAATCAAAATCTGCCTCAGTGTTGCTTCTATCCATTGGACTTGTTGAGACCTTTTATGGCCAAGCAGAATGTATCTAATCTTTTTACATTACTGTAGAGATACTGTTCTATGTTCCTAAGTATCCTTTAGGAAGTTAAACCTAAAAATACCATCTTTTCCTGATTACTGAACTCTGGTTTTCTACTATTATAAAATTTATTACACACAATCATCAAATTTACATTTTTAATTGACTCTTCTTTTATAAGTCATGATGTGAAGCAGATAGCAGACCATTTTTAGATTTAGATTCCAAGGCCTTTAAGCTGTAGTTTCATTTCTTGCCTTGCACATATACTGACTCTGTGACCATAAAGTTTAACTTTTCAAAACCCTTAGACTGGAAATCACAAAGTAGTTACCGATAATACATTTTTGGAGGATATTTTTTTTACCTTGTAGTTCTCTACATGTCTGTTATATGTCTGTAATAAGATACCCTGAGGACCAGGGGTGGTCTTTCTAATACTATTGAGCAACCCCCTATTCCAGTATGTTTTCCTCAGTGTCAGTTGTTATAGTTCATTTGTCTCATATCATTGATTAGCCCAGTGATTCGTGCTCCAGCATCATAAACCAATCAACACCAATGGGCTTTTATAAGAGGATATTTACTGAGAATAGCATGAAGAGAGAGTACAAATATTTCCCCCCAATGCCTCAGGGTACATTCTCCTCTCTGTATCCCTTGTTCTTGGGGCGAGTTTGCTGAAACAATAGTTACTACGAAGCACTTTTCTCCACCAAGTATACTGGGTGTGGCAAAGCAAAGTTAATGACTAAGTCTCCTCTTGCCCTTGCTACTCTGGGTCAAAGAAGTAGCTCAAACCTTGGTTCCTCACAAGCCTTGCTTGTCCATAAACTCTTATGTGGACTCCAGTTATTGGATCTCTGGGGACTCACTCTTTGGATCTCTCAGGTTCCACAGCTTTATATCCTTGCCTGTTCTTTCACCAAGTCTCCTTCACCTAAGGGAAGGATAAACACAACAATGAGGAAAAGCCACAGGAAAGTTGTGGACACAGGATTTTGTCTCCACCCAGACTGGGAGATCAGACCACAGGTGCTGGCTGTCTCCTTCAGAGGCCTATAGCTGTCCTTGACTCCCGTATTAACAGAGGCAGGAAGGTGGAGATAGATCCAGTTGGAGAAGGAAGAAAAGACAGGACAGATGGAAAGGGAGGGAGGGAGACAGACAAGGGGAGAGGAAAGTAGAAGGACAGAAGGAAAGGGAGGCAGGGAGAGAAACAGGACTAATGGAGGATGAGGGAGAGATACAGAGGGAAAGAGAAAAACAGAGACAGAGAGACAGATGGAGAGGGAGGAAGAGAGACTGAAGGAAAGGGTGGGCAAAAGGGAGGGTAAGAGACATAAATGGAGAGGAAGGGGCAGAAACAGGAGAAGGGGGTAGATAGAGACTAACAGATAAACTGACTCACTATTAATCTGTGCGTACTCATTTCCAGTTCATCAGCCAATCAAGTCTGTTACCTCACCACCTGGTTATGTGACTAGACACTATCATGGAATCCTTGCTTATCCAGAGGCTTCTCCATTCCCAGGTATCAAGCACTTTCAGAGGAACCCTCACCAAAAACATTCTCTCAGGCTGAAACATAACTGACCAGTCTCTGTTCCATGAAGAAAGTCTAAACCATCACCTACCCTCAAAGTGCTTTCATTTCAAGGTAGAAAACAACCTGTAAGTAACATGATATTTACAAGGTATATACAGAGCATACTGAAGGTCAATTCAGAACAGAATTACTCATTCCTAGTAGGAACAGGAAAGACTTCTCACACAAGATGAAATTTGAGCCGAGTCTTGAAGAAAGCCAGGGAATTGACGTCTTAGTATTGGGGGAAAAGAACATTCTGGACACAAGACTTGGGGTCAGAAAAGTTTCTGTTCCAGCCCTGTCTCAGACATTTCATGACTCCAGGCAGGTCATTTCACCCCTCTCTAGGCTCCATTTCATCACCTGTGAAACGAGAAAGTTGAACTCACTAGTCACTAAAGTGTCATCCAGCTCCAAAATTTTGAGTTCATACAAGTAGAACTTCTGAAAGGATTTACTAACCAGATGTAAAACAATTGCTCACCTTTCCATGGCTCAAAAAGTACAATTTTTTTTAATTACTTGACAGTGATCTGAAAAACAAATACTACATCTATTCAATCAGATGAAATAGAGTTTAGTGGCAATTTGCCACATAATTAAGGTTTGCTTTTTTTAAGTCTGCTATTCAGGAAAAAAATAAATAACAACAACACAGATCATTTGTTATCCTTGAACTATCTAAAACAACAACTCTCTTGATTATGTGAATGTGTGGGTGCAGTTGAAGGCATTGGTAGCTACTCCATGGAAGTCATGGCCTGTTTTGGTACTTTTTGTCTCTGCCCCTCTTTGGATTCAGTGTGTTGCCATGTGACTAATGTTTGAAAGAAGTGGCCATCTCCGGTAAAGAAGTACAATGAGCAGAGGACTTGATTTGGAGGCAGGAAGACCTGAGTTTTTATTTTTTCTCCAGCTAAATTTAAAACTCCTCAAGAACAGTGACCATGTATCTTACTACATTATATCCTACCAGTCTCCCCTAGCATGCCTTAGAATTCTGGGCACATAGGAGATGCTTGGTACACATTCATTGAATGAACCAATAGATTTGTGAATTCGAGACAACTTGAGAAAATGGCATTCATCTTGTCATGTGGTGTAATTGCAATGAGTTTTTTCGACATGTGGAGAATAGACCAAGATGAATCCCTCAAAGTCTTTACAAGTCTGAAAAATTTAATATGATTGTATCACATGACAATAAATAGGACAGTGTGAATCCCTGAAGAACCCTGTAGCAAAACTATGTGAACATGGTCCTAGGGCCATTTTGGCAGATAGGATGGGGTGATATTTGACTGATAAATTGACAGGTTGAGTCACTAAATTGACTGATTTGACTCGATATCTTGGCATCCTCTTGGCAGCCTACATTACCATGGTATCTCACCCTCCTTTACAGAATTTAGTTCAGCAGCAAACACTTATTTAGCACCTAATATATGCAGAGGGCACTGTGCTAATTACCAGGAATACAAAATTGTTGCTTTTTTTATTTTTTAAGCTCCTTCCTTCAGGGTGGTTATATTTTGCTAAGAAAGATGTGAAAGAAAAAAAGTGGCAATTATTTCTGTTGGCACATAATGAAAGTAACAACTTCTCACTTAGGGTCTTGGTTTGGTTTCCCAGGATTCCTTTAGTATGAAAATTCCTTCTCCAAACTATATTAGAACAATAGACAAAAATAGCCAGTCTTCCATTAAATATTTTTTAACTTTAAAAAGTATTATTTAAACTGTAAAGATAAGGATGATATATATAATTAGAAAAGTATCTCCTATGACCTAGTGCCAAGGTATCCAATCCATGCAGCTTGACATAGTGGTATTCACAGAGAGAGAATAAGGCAAACTCTTTCTGTGCTAGCTACTGTTGACAAGAGGCTAAGACTTCATGATCCAGTCTGGCATATCTGCAATTGATTTTTCTTTTCCTTTTCCTGTTCTTCTGTAAGTCACAGCAGCTACTTTCCCCTCCTAAATGTTTACTGGGTACAGCCTTCAATGCTTTAGCTGTTTAGATTTCAAAGTCTTTTAGCTGTTTTATCTAGTGTAGACACAAAGCATTCATTAGAACCAGATGTCATCTGCACATCTAAAAATCTGGCCACAAGCAGAAAAGTATTTTTAGTTTCTCAGTGACAGCTTTTGTTGGGGGAGGAAGAGGTTTTGTGTGTGTGTGTGTGTGTGTGTTTTACTTTTTTTAGTGGTATTCAACTCTTTGTGACCCTCGTTGGCAGTTTTCTTGGCAGAGACATTGGAGTGGTTTGCCATTTCCTTCTCCAGTTTATTTTACAAATGGAAGCAAACTGGGTTAAGTGACTTGCCCAGGGTAACACAACTTACTAGTAAGTGTCCCAGACCAGATTTGAACTCAGGAAGATGAGTCTTCCTGACTCCAGGCCCAGTGCTCTGTGTGCTCTGGTGCTACCTAGTTGCCCCACCAAAAAAAAACCCCAAACAAAAAACCCAAAAGACCCTAGATTAAAGATGTTACAGTTATTATCTCTATTTTATTCAGTACAGTCATTTTTCAGTTGTGGCTGACTCTTTCTGTCCCCAGTCAGGGTTTTCTTGGCAAAGATACTGGAATAGTTTTACCATTTCCTTCTCTAGCTCATTTTATAGATGAAGAAATTGAGACAAACAGGGTTAAGTGACTTGTCAAGAGTTACACAGCAAGTAAATCTCTGAGGCCAGAGTTGAACTCAGGGAGATGAGTCTTCCTAACTCAAGGTGCAGGTCTCTGTTCATTTACTATGGCACCGCCTAGCTGCCCATACAGGGAGAGAGAAGACGTAGAATAAAGGTATCTTGTGTGAGTCATGTAAGAAGTCAGCAGGGAACACAAGCTAGCAAGCCCATCTTTTACTCTGGCTGGGAATGGCATCCTCAAGAGTCTGTGAGTTTTTCTAAAGGGAGTTACCTCCTTCTTCCACAGTGGATTCTATGTTGTTGTAACCCATCCAAGAGTGTAAGGAAAGTCCCATAGTTTGTCTGAATGCAGAGAGAATAGGCACAGATAAATGCCTAATTAGATGAAAGGTTCCATGTTAGAGGCTTGGGGAAACAAGACCAAAAAGGAGACCATTGTGGTAGTTCATTTGAGAGGCCATAAAGACCTGCAGTTTTCATAGTACTAAGCCACTTTATCCTCTCTGAGAACCCAGTTGTCCAGGTCATGTTCAGTGATGTAGAACTAGTCTTGCTTTTATTCATTTATGGTTTGTTTGTAAGATACACCAATTCATTGATTTTAACTCTAGTATTTGGAATTGGTTGGGTGTGAGGGGACTCAGTTAAAATTTTGTCAGTTTGACCTTAGGTTGCTAAACCTCAGTTCCCTAATCATTAAAAAGAAATGATCAAATATCTTCTTCCCTCTTAAGCTCCTTGCTGGTACTCCCTCTGCTTCTCAGCTCCCCTTTTCTGGGTTGGCCTCCTCCCTTAGAATGTAATCTCCTTGAAAGCAGAGACTGTCTTTTTCCATGTATTTGTTTCCCCAGAATTTAGCGTGATGCCTAGTATTATTAAGTAAGCACTTGATGAATGCTCCTTCCTTTGCCTTCTTGCTTTTTCTGCCCCAAATCTGTGATTTGATTGTGGAAACCTGGGTTTGAATTCTGACTCTGCAGTTAGTCATATGATAAAGTCAGTCTTCACCGATCCTCAGTTACAGCTTTTTATCCCCGTGTGTATAGAGGAATACTAATTCCTATTCCATTCATCTCACAGGGTTGTTGGATTATAGGATGTAGGTTAGGATTTAGACCTGGAAGGGGTCATAAAGGCCCCTTAGAGTCCAGAGATGTTTGGCTAACTTAACTGAGATTTCATATACTTAGGTGGACATTTTAATTTTCTGCAAAGAAAACACCTGAGCCTGTTGATATATGGAACCTTTAAAAACAAGACTAAAGTGAATGTGATCGCATGAGACCCCAAAAGTGTAAACATCCTGATTTCTCAGGGGAGCCTTTTCCCAGTCAGGGAGGTTTGCTTTCTCAAACCATTTCATATTAGCAATTGCTTGCATGGTCTCATGCCTAGGTAGTCCTGCACAAAGAAATGCTGCCCTTCAGACCCAGGTCCCGGTTTGTGATATAATCATAGGATTGAGGCTGCTCAAAGGCAACACACACACACACACACACACACACACACACGGAGAGAGAAACCTAATTTTGAGGAGAAGGTTATTGCCTTTGACGTATGTAGATGAAGCTGAAGAAGTAATAATACCTCTCTACTCTGCTCTCCCTCCAAAACTAGATTATTCAAAGCACCTAGCTAGTAAATAAGGGACTAAAGAGTGTCGACATAATTACTCCTGCTAATAAGAAATATCATATTTTCTGTCCATCAGACTTTGATTAAGTCTCTGCGCTGGGGGTTGCTTCATAAAAGGGAAAGACTGGGAGATGAAATGGAGTATTATAATCAGACTTAGCAGAAAAAAAAGAGTCGGAACTCTTGGCAAGGACTGAGAAAACAGGGGCTGAGGACAAGGAAAGATTTCATCATTTGAAATGATTTCTGAAGGCAGGCCCTGCCTAGCATTGCACTGAGTGAAATGTCCCCATGCGATTCGCTTCATGGCCTCCCCCATCTTATCTGAACCCTTTTAACAGTAAACCTACTGCTTCCCTCCAGAGTGTCCTTTCTACAGCTAGAATTGCAATTTGCATATTTTAATCTTCTCCAAAAAAATCCTTCTGTTTAATTATAAACATGAGTTCTCAGTAGGTAAGCCAGGTAGACATGATGTTTCAGGGACGCTGTTGGGCTTCATCTTGATTTTGCAAATAAGGGAGGCCAAAAATACTTATGTTTGGTAATGAATGTTAATCTCTTATTGCACCCGTGTGTTATTTTGGCACCATTCTATGCTGTTGCAGAAACTTAAAGACATCTGTTTACTTTCAACTCCACAAGACCTGGTGAGGGGGAGCTCGGTTTTATGGGCCACGAACATTATTCGCTTCTTTACTGTTCTTCTTTGGCAACCTACCCATTCCAGAACATTTTTTACAGAAATTATTGAAAATTAGTGAAAACATTGGTACTAATTTAGAACATGGCATGATGAAGAATGACAGTTTCTAATGAAGGCAGAATGTACTGTTAATGTCACTCTTAGGGGAAAAGAATTATCTGCCATCCATCAATTGCCAGATAAGAAGAAGAGTCAGGTTCACATACCAAGTGGGAACAGGGTATTTGGAAACAGCCTTCCACACAGGTGACATATTCTTTGGGTCCACAGAATTTATTATTCATCTTCCCAGTTCATAATATAGCAAGATTTTCATTCAGGTTGTGGATTTGATGGCAGAGCTAATTAGTGTGGCCTCCTTTGATTGATTTGACAAAAAAAAACCCCAGAAAAACAGCATTGAAACTTAATAGTTAAGTGACCCTGCACAAGTCACTAATTCTCTCCATGCCTCTGTTCCTTCATCTGTAAAATGAGGATGTTTTATTTAGTGATCACTTCAAGCCCTAAACCTGTGATCTTATGAAATCCTGAATTCCTTTTATATCTATCTTTTTTTTTTTAAAAAAGAATATGACAACTTTAACTTGGTAGTTACCAAGACAGTCCTTCTAATCACTCTCCTCATCTGAGCATCTTTTTTTCAGATAAAAACACTTTAGATAGTTGAAAGCATTTAACGTGTCCCCAAGTTTTCTCTTCTGCAGAACATGTCCCATGTTCCTTAGATTTTGAACGGAAAACCTGAATATACTGACCAAGGGTTCATCTGCATTTTGTTGGAAATTGAAGTCATTTGAGTGTGTAAATTAGTCAGTTAGCAGTTACAAAGTGCCTGCAATGAACTGGGCAGTGGAGGCAAAGGGAGTTAGTAAAAGAAATGTGAAAGACTTGAATTAGCAAGGGACCCTCTTGATAGAGAAGGAGTCAGGATGAGCCACCAGAGGAGGGAGTAATAGGGGTCAGAGATGTAGAACATGAAGAGATATCTCTTTCTAAAGGAGAAAGTGTGTCAAGAAATTTATGTTGGTTCCCTAAAAGTCATGAAAAGGAGATGGAGAGATTACACAGTTCTGAAGAGGAGGAAGAAATGATTGTTCCCAGAGCATAAAAAATGGCCTGGAAGGAACCTTGTAGTCTGGAGTGGAAGCGTTAACTAGAGAAGAAAGTTGTCTAACATAAATCACTGGAAGCAGTGGATATTGGATACCTGGGGACATAACAATGACCATTCAATGTTTACAGTTTGAAAATACTTCATGGGTCCCCAGCGCCGTCCTTTGAGATATGTAGTAAAGGTATTCTTAACCTAATTATAGAGATAAGGTAAAAAACTTTCATTTTGAGGGTCTTTGTTTTACTTGCATCTAACATAGTGACTGGCAAGTAATAGATGCTTAATATATACTTGTTGATTGATTGAACCATACTTATTTTCTGAAGTTCTTAGAATGAGTTTCTTGAGGGCAGGGCTCCTATTTTTGCCTGTCTGTGTATATTCTCAGTGCTCACCCCAATCCCACAGTCATAGTAACTTAATAAATGGCTGCTGGCCAATGAGCTGATTGACTGAAGCTGTACCCACAGTCCCCTATTATTTCCACTGCCTTCCTGGCCTGGCTGAAGCTGAGAACTGGTGATCTAAAAGCTTGTTTCTTTCTCTAATATCTGTGATTTTCTCTGTCACTGTGGGAACATGGCTGTCAGGAATGCTGGACCTTTCTTTCTCACTCTCAGTTCCAGCTCTCAACCTGCCAACACTCAAGTAGGAGAGGAAAGGTACTAAAGGAGGAATACGAGGAAAATCATGCATCAGGTCTCTGATCATGCTGTGGGTTTCTATTCTGATGCTCAAGTGGTATTGCCTCTAGCCTCCTTTCTACAGTTGGTTAGAAAACAAAGTGTGAGCATCAGGCGGGTATGTGTATGAGACAACGTTGAGGTCTGAATGAACAGATGGAAAGATTAAAATAATATATAGTGAATTAACAACAGAGGGGGACAATTTGAACCATTTATAAACATGTGAAGGGTGTAAATCTGAAGGAGAGAATTGCTAAGGGGTACCCATTTAGGAGTGACAGAAGCAAATGAAGTAGATGGGAAAGGAGGAGGAGGAGGATGCCTTCTCTTTTCTCTGGGAAGTGAGCAAGGTCTGTGAAGGGAGGTGGTTCTTGTCTTTCTCTTGTTGACATGTCTGCTCCTTTTGAGGGCCCCCAGGAGTATTGTATGTGGAGGGATTATAAATTAGGATAGTACTTTCTCATTATAAATAAAGATCTGACAGTTACTTTTTTATGTATGTCTTTTTTCATAAGTCTTTTTATGAGCAGAGGACATTTGAAAAGTATGCTTTCTTTTGTGCCTGGTTGATTGAATAAAGAAAAAAAAATCTTCATTCTGCAGGGAAATCTTTGATAAGCTCTTAAATTGGCTGGTACATAATCTGCTTAATTTTTTCATCTTATTTATGCCCTTTTTAAAGGGAATCAGAAAGTAACACAGGGTAGTATAGTAAAAAGGGGTGCTAGGCTTGGATTCAGGAGAGTCCTGGACTTTGAATTCCATTTCTGATGCTAACTATGTGACCAAAGCTTTAACCAGGAATTCTAGTATTCGGTACAAATTCTGTTGTGTTGGAGTGATGGGGAGGGAGGGTATGTATAGGACCCAGGATGGAGGAAGGAGGAAGAAAAGGAGCTGGCAGATTAGATGAATGCCCTGCCCTCCTCATTGTTAATGCTCTTGAGATAAATGCTAGGTTGCCCTGTTTTAGTTGTGGCCATGAGCAATTCACTAAACTTCCCAGAACTTCAGTTTCTTCATCTATAAAATGGCAATAACAATTCTCATAATTATAACTGTATAATAAATATAGTCATCATATCTATTATAATCAAGTAAAAAGGTTTCTGCCTCTCAGGATGGTTTGAATCATGAAACAAGAATGTTTATAGGGTACTTTGCTGATCTTAAAGTGCTAGTTAAATGTCAACTGTCTTAAAAATTGTATCAGCATCTTTTGTTTTCACATCACTTGTTTCCAGATTTATTTCTTGATGGAAAGTCAATCCCTGTCAACAAAAAACAGCATCTTCCCCCCCACCCCCCCAAAAAATCATTCCAACAAAAGTGATACACTGGCTGAGTCTGACTGTATTTGTCATGTTCAGCAAAGAAGAAAGAAATATACATTTTCTCATTTCTTCTTCAAGGCCAACTTTGGTCATATTTGCACAGCTTTCAGTTCCTTTGTTCTTGTTCTTTCCCTGTACACTATTGTAAAATAATTTATTGTACAGCAGCCTCTCTAAGAGGGTTTATTTAACCTAGGCTTATACTTGTTATTTTGTATATACTTTCCCTTATTCTGCTTCTTATCTTCTGCATCTGTTGTTCATATAGATGTTTTCCCATGCTTCTCTGTATTCTTCATATTCAGCATTTCTAATGTAATGGGTTAGCTAGGATGTCTAGGTAGCAAAGCACACATCTTTGTAGTGTAGGTAAGAATACCATATTATCCATGCAGTTAGGTTGTACTTGCATTAATTGTGTTTCTTTAGGGCATTTAAAAAAATCTGTTAATAAGTTCAGCTATAAAGCAGTATATTGTGCCACTTTCATAGTTTTAACATGTAGCCCTCACCAGACCATAAGGTATTTACCCTCTGACTTCATCTCAGAAACACTTGAAATACATTTTCATAATAGTTCTTCAGCACTGTGGACAGCTCCCAATTCTCTATAGATCAGTCCAGGATTGCAGTGGCAATGCCAAACTGTAGCTATGTTTCAGGAAAGCATCATAAACATCTTCCAATGTTATCACTTTCTGCTTGGCTGTTGAAAGAGAATCATGTCATCTCCAAACTGAAGTTATAGAAGCCATTCGAATTAGAAACAATAATCGCCCAGCCAATCTCTTTTCTTTTAACGGCTACAGAATTCCTATTTTTGATGAATTTTTTAAAATAAGAATATCCTTTCTAATTGAGCCAGAAGAAATATGTTTCCCATTGCCCTGAGCTGACATAATGTAGAGCTTTAATATTATGAGGCTGTAAAATCTCTTTTGTTTAGACTTCTCTAATTTTAAGGTCATGAGCACTGGGGTGCAATGGAAGTAGCACTCAATTTGAAGAAGGAAGACCTGGATCCAAATCCCAGATATCATTTACTACTTGTGTGACATTGAGCAAATCACTTAGCTTCCTCAGTTTCCTCATCTGTAAGAGAGTGAAATCAACCTGTGATGTCTTTTCTAATGCTACATCTGTGACTCTGTAACCACTTAACTACCACAGGATATTCATTTTCTTTCTACTTGGGCACTCAAAATTCTTCTGACCTAGTTCTTACATAATATTGATAAGAATTTCTCCTGAGCAACTTAGTCAAATTCTCTTTTTCCAGTAATTGTATGATTATTTATTCATCAAACAAACATTTATCAAGCATGTATACTTTCAGCATTTCTATGTTGCCCTGCATTGGTGTAGAGGCTTTCCTCATCTGGAAGTTCCCAATGAAACCACAGTTCCTTTTTTCATCCTTATACAGCACCATGTTCAGCTCTGGGGTAGATACAAAGCTTTGGCAAGTTTGAAAGTCTCATTGCATTTATCATCTAAGATTTGGGTTTTTACCCTTTTTTTTAGTGTCATGGACCCCTTTAGGTGGTCTGATAAAACTTCCAGACCACTTCTGAGAATTAGGTTTTAAAATGCTTAAAACAAATAAAAAGCAATACTAAATTCAGTTTCAGTTTAGTGCAAATACAAATGTAGTGGATTTTTTTTCCCATCTCAGTTCACAGACCCCCTGAAATGTTAGCCCTACATTAAGAATGCCTGATCTAGTAGCTGAATGAGATACAAATATAGGCATGTAACGACAGTTCTCGATTTACATAAATTCACATTATGCAAATTCAACTCCCCAAGTGGGCTGGCAGAAAGACCCCTTACTTATCCAATCTTTGGCTCTGGCTCCTAGCAGGCTTCAGTAAGGCTGGAAATGGCCTCAAGGGCAGGGGTCTTCCTCTGCAGGCACTGAAGCCTCTCTAGCTGGGCTTTGAGGCCCCAGGCACTGAAGCCATTGTGCTGTGGATGGCAGAGCCCATGGAGAGGGCAGTCACCTGAAGCCCCTTGAGGAGAGGAAGAAAGTCTGCAGAAGAATGGTCCACTTAAATTAAGTGAGAGCTAGCTTTTATAACCTACAAGATTATATAACAAATATATCACTTGTGAATTCAATTCTCATGGAAGGTCTAATGGAGAATTCTGGTACCTGTTCCTTAGGAGATTGCATTTTAGTTGAACTTTTAAAGATTAGGTAAAATTGCAACTGGCAAAGATGAAGAGTGAGGGAAGATCAGGCATAGGACAGGGCCTTTTGCAAAGGCATAGAGGTAGAGGAGGGCATTTTCAGGTGTCAGAGTAATCCACTTTAGCCAGAGAGTTAGATAATAGGATCATAAAGATGCAAAAGTTAGAGCCTATTTAGTCCAGCCTCTTCAATTTATAAATAAGGAATGGAGGACATAGAAAGATTAAGGGATTTGCCCATGGCAGAGCTGAATTTGTACATGAAAATAATAAGAGATAAAGCTGAAGGGACACATGTTGCAGGACCTTGAATGCCAAGTAAAACTTTGAATAATAAAATGATAGGCCTTGTATGCACTAATTTATCAAATCTATTAAATTCTAAAATTAGTTTTGATGATGAAGAAAATAGATGTCGAAGGTCAAAGGACAGTGATAGCCTAGACAAGGGAGT
Organism: Potorous gilbertii; assembly: GCA_028658325.1. NCBI lineage: Eukaryota > Metazoa > Chordata > Mammalia > Diprotodontia > Potoroidae > Potorous > Potorous gilbertii. The sequence goes on from CM053772.1 coordinate 23,796,783, forward strand.
TCTTGGACTAATTTATTTGTTTTTTATTTTGATAACTGTATTTTGAGACAATTGATCTTATCTTATTCCATGAATTTCAAAGCATTCTGAGAAGGTATCCAGGCCATCATTGAGATCCATGACTCAAAAGTTCCCTAGCCTGAGGCAGGGTTAAGTATAGAACATGTACACCTCAGGAAGGAAGGATGGGCTATCTCGAAATTCATGAAAGAGAAACAAACCATATTTGGCAAAAGACAATGTTCTTAGCAGAAATGTTTGATGAGAACTAAAAATATAAATTATACCATCTACTTGACTGACTGTTCTTTTCTATCTCCGAGTCCTATGCACCCCTTCTCCATCAGCAGATGGTCTTGCCTCCTACTTTACTAAGAACATTGGGAACCACTTATTCTAAGATCTTTCTCTCGCCATTCCATACCTCATACTCCTCTTCCTCTTCACCTACATTCTCCTTTACTCCTATCCCAGAAAAACAGGTGACCATTCTGATTGATAAGTACAGATCTGATAATTGTGTGTCCTCCATTCCATTCCCTCTTTACTCCTCCAGTTTGCTTAACTTCCCTTGCAGCAATGCCTGCTTTCAATTTTTCTGTTTCCTTTGGTTCTTTTCCTACTGCCTCAAACATTCAATTCTACCTCATCCTTTTGAAACTGTTGACCCTCCCAACCTCAAGTGATTTCACCACTATTCCACTGCCAAACTTCGCAAAAGAATCGTTCATATCTTCACCTCCCACTCATTTCTCAATCCTTTGCAATCTGGCTTCTAACTCCACCATTTGGCTGAAACTGTTCTCTCTAAGTTTACCAATCATTTCTTCACTGCTAACTCTGATGGCCTTTTCTCAGTTATTATCACTCTTGAAATCTCTGCAGCTTTTGATATTGTTAACCCTATTTCCCTTGCTCTCACCACCTGTTCCCTAGGGGAGAGTCTTTCCTCCATTGGCTTGTGATCATTTCTTCTCTGTGTACTTTGTTGGGTTATCTGCCTCCTCCCTCATAGTGTGGGTGTTTTGAAGGACCTAGGGGTCCTCTTCTCTCCCTACACTCCCTCCCCTTGTGATATCATTATCACCCATAAGTTCACGTTTCATTTTATTTCATGAGTTCATTTCCAAATCTCATCTCTCTTCTGAATTCTTAGCCCCACAGAGACTGCTTGTTAGACAGCTCCCTCTAGATTTCCTATAGGAATATTTAATTCAATTTGTCCAAAACAGAGCTGATTGTCTTTATCTCTAAGCTTGCCCATCTTTCAAAATTCCCTGTTTTTTATTGAGGAATATTGGGACATCACTCTTGTCCTACTCCCTCAGGTTTGTAACTTTGGTCATCCTTGTCTCTTCCTGTTCCCAAATTTCCCCTCTCTATTCAGCTGCCTTGTCTTGTTGGCATCTACCCTACATCTCTTCCATCTGCCCCCTCCTATTATTCCAGGAATTCTCAACTGTCTGTTATAGACCTCTTGGGCAGTCTGATGAATCCTATGGACCTCTTCTCAGAATAATAGTTTGAAATTCATAAAAGAAAACCTCTAGGATTCCAAAGGAAGCCAATTACATTGAAATATAAATTACACACACACACACACACACATACAACGCACACATGTATTATTTTTAAAGCAAGTTTGCAGAAACAAATTAAGAATACCTACTCTACTTACACAGTTTCTACCCAAGTTCACTCAGTCATCACCTCTTACCTGATCCAACAAAATGGCCTCTGAATTGGTTTCTCAGCTCTCCTCTCTCCCCTCCCCAAACCCTCCTCCATTTGTATGCCAAATGAATAATCCTAAGGCACATCTCCAACTTTCTCAAAAATTCCCAGTGGCTTCCAATTGCATACAAGATGAAATAAAAACCCATTAATCTGACATTCAGTGCTCTCCACAATTGGACTCCTACCTCTCTTTTCAGCCTTATTTTATTCCTGTCCCCATTCCCACCCAAATTCAACATCCTATCTCCAGCTTCAGACAAACCCTTCAAGAATTGTAGAATTCATACTATCTCCACCTTTTAATTATTAGAATTTAAGCTCTTTGAATGCAGGAAATGTTTTGCTTGTTTATTTTTGTATCCTTAGCACTTAGCATCATGCCTGACATATAGCAAATTCTTCCTTCCTCCCTTCCTTCCTTCCTTTCTTATCCTTTCCTTTTTTCTCCATTTTCATTCTCCTTGTTTTAAGGATCAGCTTAGAAGACACTTCATCCACAAAGCCTTTTCTGATCTCTCACATTTGTTACTATCCTCTCCCTCCTAGGTTTCCTGTGTTCTACACTTTTTATTGCTTCTAAAAAGTATAAGCTTCTCAAGGTCAGGGCTTGTCTCTTTTATGTCTTTCTCAGCCCAATTCCTAGGAAATAATAGACCCTCAATATTAAGTATATTTATATAATAGCCAGATAATAATATAATATTAAATGTGATATATAATATATAATATTAATATAATAGTAGCTAGCACTTTAAGGTTTACAAAGAATTTTAACATAGGTCGATTCATTTGATCCTTACCGTAACAACTCTGGAAGACAGGTGCTGTTGTTACCCACATCTTACAGATGAAGAAACTAGCACAGAGAGGCGAAGTGACTTACTGAAGGTCACACAGCGAGGGAGTCTCTAAGGTAGGATTCTATTTCAGGTCTTCTTGACTCTAAATGATGCAGTCTGTTCATTTCACCCCCACCTAATAAATATTTGTTAAACTTTATCGTACTAAGGAACAAAAGCTGGGAAGGCTGATGAGAGACAGAAATTAGTTTTTTTTTCAAATGCAGACTATTTTTTCATAGTTTTATCTGTTCCTTCCTCCTCTGCCCCCCCAAAACACTTAATTTTCCCTCCAACATAAAATTAAAAGCAATACATATTTCTGTCCCAACCAAAGTAATAATAGTTGTCCATGGAAAAATATTAGACGGTGAAATTCTGTGAGCCATGCTGTATGAAAGGAAGAAGGCGAGGTACCAGCAAGCAAAGAAAGTCTACTCAATAAGCTGTAGAGTCCAAGTACTTAACAAATCACATCAAAAGGGAGAGCCCTGAAAAGAAATCAATTTACTTGGAAGGGCTGTATTCATCAGAGGTTTGACTGCACAACAGTGGCATGCCATGAGGAAGGCCCCAAACTTTCTTATTGCCTCGCGAAGCAATCTGTGATAAATCATTGCTATCATAATGTTATTTCAATTTAATGAATACATATTTTGGCATCTCCTAACAATTAGTGTCCCATTAACCTCTGCTTCCGTTCTTGAATTTCAAACATCATCTGCGATGATCAAATGAATAAGATTATTAGTTTTCCCTGAATCCTAAGAACTCATATAATACACAAGTTATTTTCTTTTCCATGCATCAGTCCACTGCACCTCATCATCTGAGAGACCTTGCCTTCATCAGTCATGACCCTTTCACACATTAATCTTGCCAGAGAATGTTGATGACCGTTTTCCCTTTCTTATGCGAAGCAAATGTTGCATAAATTGAATTTTAATGTTTTTTCATTGTCCCAAAGGAAGATAAAAACCATTAGCTAATGACTCTGGCAATATATAAATTGTCTTTAAAATCTGGAATAATATTTATAACCTGCAATACTTGTTGTGGCAGTTTGGATTTAGGGAAATTTATGAACATCAAAATAATGAAGTGTGACTTCCACGTTGGGAATGAAAGCCTAAGACAGCATAAAGAACCTGCTTTCCCTGTAACCTATTTATATGCATGTTTGGATGGTGCACATTACAGGCATCTGGCTGGAAACCAGCCTGTTCAATTACGAGTAAATGTCAAATCTCTTTACTGTTACCCATTATTAAAAATATCCTTGTCTTAAATTTACCTTGGCAGCAAACTCTGGCTATTTATTATCTTAGTGTTACTCTGAGGATTTAAGACTTAAAGAAATGTCTCTATTTTATTAAAGCCATGATATGTGTTGGTGTATGTGTATATACACATGTATATATTCATCTATATTATATGTATACATATAGAATATATATATATTCACACACATAGATATATACATCTTGAAAAAAAAGCTTTGCTTTTAAAAAAAGGCATTTCTTCTTTACTTTAATATTAAATTTTACTCAAATTTTTTTTTTACCCCTGAAACATGTAATTTGTATCCTCATTTTATGAGCTTGATTTACAGTTCCCAAGTAGATGTGCTAAATCCTTCACTTCTAGTTAACAAAACTGATTCTATCCCTTTGTCTCTGAAATGAAACAACATCTGAGGACTTCTACTGTCTCACAGAAATCTACAGAAATTTACATGCATACATATATTTATTTTTAAATATATATGTATACATATATATATATATATATATATATATATATATATATACATATGTATATATATTTAAAAAGAATACTCCAACTTAGAATCTTCCCCTGTTAGATTGTAAGTTCCTTGAGGGAATGGCCTTTCTTAAGCCTCTTTTTATATCCTAACCATTTAACACAGTGCCTAGACTTAATAAATGTTTATTGATGGATTGGTTGATCCTTTGGTCTTTAACCTTTATTTCCATTTGTTTTCCATGTTTTCTCCCTTGGAGTTAGTGAACTAGAAAGAACAATTTCTAATTTCAGTTCCATTAATTATTCATATGACATATATCACCAGAGTTAATTAATAGGGAAACATCCAATTGCAGAAAGAGTTATCACCTTGCAATTAGGTAGCCCTTGGCAGTTTGAAATGTATTTCTTTCCTTCTTTTTTAATTTTGAGGTCCAAATTCTCTCACTCTCTTCATTCCTTCCCTCATCCATTGAGAAGGCAAACAATATAATACCTATTATATATGTTAGGTCATGCAAGACATATTTTCATATACAATGCATTTTCATATACCTTATCCTCACAATAATCCATCATCCATCCTTACAACAAACCTGTGTGATAACTACTGTATCAATTAACATCCATCTCTATTTTACAGGTGAGTCAACTGAGGTTAGTAGAGTTGCCCATGTTCACTCAACTAGTAAATTCTCAGGTACCTCTCTTGATGCCAGGTCCAACAGTGTTTCTATACATTTGGGCTTCACAGTAGATCTTTTTCAGATCCAAACACTGATGCCCATTGATATCTGGTGAATAAATGATAGGACCTGAGTGTCAGTCTTTGGGTTATCAGTGTGATGCTCTTTCTTCTATACCATGCTTCCTGCCAGCTAACGCTGTCAGAGGCACAGAAGCTTACGTATACTTTGGCAGTACAAAATATATCATATAATAATTTTGTAATAGAAAAAAAGTCAGAGTTTTTGGACATAGTCAACAGGCATATGAATGTACTCTAGTTAAGAATATGGGAATATTGAGTAGAATATTGGGTGAAAGAGAGAAGTGTTCCTATTTTTTATTAAAACCTTATTCAAACCAAAAACCATCAGTCAGTTACAGAGTGATGTCCTTGACAATATAGGTGAAATCAGGAGTTGTTTCTCAAATTTATTATTTTCAAAAAAATGTGCTTTTGGTTTTAATTCAAGTACTATTTTGAATTAGATTTAGGTTCATGACTTTATCCCTTGGTAGAGGTGATCTCCTGTATCTGGAATGCTTTTCCTCCTCACTTTCATGTCTTAGATTGCCTGATTTCGTTCAAAGTGTAACTCAGGTGTCATCTTCTAGAAGCTTTTCCTGATCTCATAGGTCATGGGTACTATAAGCACTGGAGACAGGCAAAAATTAAACAGCTTTGCTCTCAAGGATGCTTTTGTTCCATCAGTTGGGACTTTAAAAATGGTGATTGAATTGAAGTGAATGAAGTAAAACCACCAGGCTGACCAATGCGTCTTCCTCCATGGATTGATAGTTGGGACATTCTGGTACACCCACAGGCTTCAGGTATGACATTGTTTGGTAGACAAGAATAAATGGTAATTCAATGATCAGTAATATTGTCATCTGTAGGCTGATTTCCTCTCCAGGGAAGATCAAAATATCTCTACAACTCAGTTGATAAAACTGGAGAGTTGTTATCACTAAAGAATTTGTCACACCATGGAGCCCACAATGGGATGAGCCATTCTGGAAAGGCTTCAACGTGGCATATTGGAGAAGGCACTGGACTTGACTTCAAGAAGACCTGGATTCTAAACCCACCTCAGATATGTGCCTGGTCTGTGGCACTGGCAAGTCATTGAACCCCTCCATGCCTCAGTTTCCTTATCAGTCGAATAAGGGGGCTAGGCATGATGACCTCTAAAGTCTCTTTCATCTTTAAAATCTAGGGTCCTATGAATTTAGCTAATCTATTCCAGGGATGACAAGATAACCAGTTACTGGGCATGGCTTTGAATTTCTTCCTGCTCTGAAATACTTTTCACTTTCCAGCTATGGGTACTTGTCAATTTCACATACACTCTACTACCATGTTACAGTGTTGCTGTGACTGCTATAATGTAACAACATCATATCTCTGTTTTAACCATCTTCATCTTTTAAATATTTTCCTGCATGAGTTTTGCTCATGATTTCTGGGAATTTGCCCTCAAAACTTTTTGGTTATTAAGTAAATAATCCCCCAGCCCTGGGAAAGTACAGTTCACATAAATACTAACTTGGCAAACTCTGGCTGTGCATCTCTAAACCATGTCAGATAAAGAAGCAGCACTGAGGCTTGTCTATAAATATCACCTGAATGAGACAGCAAATAAAACACTGCATGTTTAACTGGAAAGAGTTGAGAATTAATGCTAAATTAAAATATTGTCACACAGATTAGTATAAGACAACACACAAACAGTCAGTCCTTCTAATGTCTTCTCTTTGCTGTGAACACTGAATAATAATTATTTTATGAAGGTAGTGCATGGTAAATATTTATAAACAGGAATGTAAAACAGTGAGACCACAGTGAATAAATTATTTGAAATATTTCAAAATTCACTTTTTAAAATGCTCTTAGTGAAACTTAGGCATGGTAATCAATATTTCTTTCCCTTGCCATCTGCTTCTCATCTCCAGATCTTTTCCTTCCAGGTGGATAACACAGTTGGGCTCTATGGTGTCCTGGATGTGAATATCCATTTTTATTGAAGACCATTCCTGTATGTTTGCGTAGCTCATGCAAACATGTAATCACTAAATATAGGTCTTGGGGTGTAGTAATTGCTGGTTCCTTCCCAACTGTAGGAGCAATTAGGCAACAGCTAATGAGCAGCTTCCAACATGATAGCTTAGTCTACTCTTTCTTAATAGTGCTTATCTCATTAAGTGGCCTTCCTTCCCTAAGATGATGGAAGAAATCCATTACACGTTTTTACTGGAACAATTGGTCAAAAGAATTTAATCTTCCATCTTCACTGCAATTTTAGTATTTTTTCAGGTGCATCTGTTTGTGGAGAATTCCCATTTGTATTTAATTCCCATTTTAATTGGCCTTCCACAGCCGGCATTAAACTATTGAATTGCCCCCACCTGAAGGCCCAAGACAGGGTCTCTCATCTGCAACAATGATACTTAGATAGTTTAGCCAAGTCTTTCTTAATCTGAAAGCAGATGGGTATAGCCAGTTAATAATGTGTGAATCGTGTTCTTCTACTTCTTTATCAGGCCGGGAGGGCTTGCCTTAATGAGGGTTGCATGTTTTATTGGTTTGCTAGATGCATTTTTCTTTTCCCTCGGGCAGAGCATTGCAGTTTGTCCCTTTTTTAATTCCGCAGCTACTTTACCCCCTTCCAGGGAGGAGGGTCTGACCCACTAAGTTAATAGTAAGATGATTGATGGCAAAGGATTGGGAAGGGATGGAGACTGAAGAAACATAATGAAAATAAAGTCATTCTTTAGCCAATGACATATCTTCAAGGGCTGTAAACTTTCAATCCAAGATTCTGAATGTCCCACATTACTCTTCCACAAAAGCAGAGAAAATAGACAATTTTCATGGTTTTGGGAAGAGAAATGGGATGGAAATAGCCTTTCTTCTCTCCCTATTTCCCACTCTCAATTTCAGAGCCATGTAGCCTGGGATTTCAACCCTTATCAGTTCAGCCCCATTCTACCTTTTTGGCCACATCCACCAATCCTGGTCAGCAGAAACAGTGTGCTTCTGACTCATCCCCCGTCCATTGATTTCTCCTAAATCCACATGAATTCCTCCAGGGGATGGTTCCTGTTCTTCCTTCTTTGGAAAAGTATCCCTGAAGAGCTTTTGCCTATAATGCCTGAGAACTATTTCTTCCCCTTTCCTCTTTCTTGGAGCATGTATTGTCTCCACAGCCCATTTGATTTTAATTATGTATTGTTTTTTATTTATACCTTTTTTGCTAACATATCATCTTCTTCAGATATATTGTGATCTTCTTGAAGGCAGTGGGTGATACTTTCTCCTTCACATGATGCTTAGCCAACCAATATTCTCATAGTAGACACAATAAATACTTGTGATTTACATGTTATCTCCCCCCAAAAATATGAACATCTTGAAGACAGGAACTGTTCTATTATGTCTTTGACTGTCTAGTGCCAGGACACTTATAAAAGCTTGTTAATTGCTTGCCTGCTTGCTTAACTAATGTAGAAGGATTTACTTCGTTACTCTGGATCCTAGTTTATAAACATGTAAGATGAGGAAGTTGGGTTAAACTGTAAAAGCTTAGAGGTAGAAGGGAGGCCAGGATCCTTACAGACTCCATCCCCTTGCCAAGAAATTCAGTTCATAAAGACAAGTAAGAAGGATCCTCAAAGGCCACTGTATCGCTAAGGCAATACTCACAGCACTAGTGGTGACTATGAATATGCCAGCGTAGTTCTAAATCACCAGGTATGAAAGACTCTCCATATAGAAGGCAAAAGAAAAACATTTATTTAAATACCAGAAAGCCAAATCCCAGAAGCAGAAAGTAACATCTGTCATGGTGACCAAAAAGTTAATAAACATGATCACAGCATGGGGCAAAGCCATTCCCCACCTCAGCCAGGGCCTTCGCACTAATAAACTGTCATGAGCCTGAGCCTTGCTGTGTTGGTTGGCCTGTGTTCTTTCCCCTCTGACACAATCCTGCTCATTCACTTCCTCAGGGTTCTGCTCCACCCTTCCTGTTCCACCTGTTCAGCAAGCTCCTTCTACCACATGTGACCTAGGCTTTCAGGTGATTTAAGTAAATCATATGGGCCTGTTAATTAATGGGAAAGATCTTTCCATTTAAGTTACTGTTACAGCTACCCATTCCAACTCTCTCATTTTCCAAATGAGGAAACTGAGACACTGGGAGGTGGTCACTTGCTTGAGATTATACAGATAGAAATCATCAGGGACAGGTTTGGAATGCAGGTCTTCTAATTCTAGCACCAATCTCTCTCTGTACCTCTGGACCTCCATGAACATTAATAAGCAATTGTTATACACAAAACACTGTGCTAGGCACTGGATTTACAAAGATGAGATAAAATAATCCCTCAAGGAACTGACCTTTTACTAGAAGGAATATCCCTTGGACTCCAATGTGACACTGTGAAAACTGAGGTGAGAGAGCACTGGGGAATTAAGGGATGGTTCATGAATGTTGTGGCCCTTGAGTTTAGGAATCAATAAAGACAAGAATTCAGAAATGCATAGGGGAGGGGAGAATGTTCCAGTCATGGAGTCTGACTTATGGAAATGACGAGAGGTAGGAGGTAGGTATTAAGTTTGGGGAACTAAAATAATTCTGCCATTGAATGTAATGGAGAACTCATGGAAGAAGTAATAGAAACTTCTGTTTAACATCCATATCCTAATCTAATGAACATCCAGCCTTTGTTTGAAAGCCTCCAGTGATGGGCAGACCCTTCCAACTCTAAACCCTTGGAGTCTAGAGGATCTCCTTCTGAATTCCATCTCTGCCACTTAATGTCTATGTAATCCTGTGCAAGTTACTTAAACCCTCTCACTTCCTTTTCCTCATTTAGAGAATGGGTATTATAATTATAGGACCTATTAATCAGTCAACAATCATTTCTAATTTACCATATGTCAGGTACTGTCTTAGGCTCTAGAATACAAGGAAAACAAAACCAATCTTGGCCTTCAAAGACTCTCTTGAGAATCAAATGAGGTAACATGTAAAACACTGTCTACCTGGGAGTGCTCCATTCATCATGATGATGGTGATGATGATGGTGGTGATACTGTAGTTAAAATTCTCACGAGATTTTTTGAGGGACGAGAGAGAATTCATTACTGATTTTTAAGGAGAAGAGAGAGAATAGTCTGATTTCAGACTTGACGATCTCCATAGGAAGATTAGGCAACTAGGGAGTGTAATTTGTGAAAAAACGTAAGTTTAGACTCAGAATGTTAGAATTAGAAGGGGCCATAAGCTAGTCTAACCCTTTAATTTTGCAGCTGAAGAACTCTGTGATCAGGGAAAGTACCTTGTCCTCGGTACCCTAGCTTATCCAGTAGCTGTCAACAGTAGAACCCTGCCCTGCCAGTCCTATTCTCTTTCCATCACTCATGTTCTTTATTGTAACATAGAGATGCTTACTTTGCGAAATGGATGGGTTATAAATGATTATAAAGTGCTTTAGGCTTCTAAAAAAAAGTTGGATGGAAGATTGCTAATTCATCGTCCCCAAAATGAAATAGACCAACCTGACAGACCTTGATCCTGTTGTTATTCATACTTAGAATTCTGATGAAGGTACTCTTACTTGAACAAGTGAGACCACACTTTGCTATTGAGTTATCTCTACTAGAATGATAAATCCGCTGTTGACTTTTGTCAGCCACCCTTTCCACAACACAACATTCTATCATGTGCATAATATAATCATTTAGCTTTTGGGGGATTTTTTTTTTCAGCACCATTTGAACAAGTCATAAGCTTAAATTATGAAGTCAACTCCGGAGGCTTGAATGTAAGTAAAGTCGATCAATGCTGTCTACCTCCACAGCAACAAATTTAATATACTTTGCTCATTGGCCTATTAGATTCATTGTTTTTAGCTCTCAAAATGTAAACAGTTCAGTCCATATATAATATTTTCCTTGAGAATGAAGTTTGGTTTTATTTTAATTTTTCCCATTGCTGATTGGAAAGGAAGTTTGAGAATACCATAGGTTCTCCCTTCTCTCTCTGTCTCCCTTCCCTCTTTCTCTCCATTTCTCCCTCCCTTCACCTTCTCTCTTTCCCTCTCCTATTCCCTGTCCCTCTCTCCCTCCCCCCTCTTTTCCTCTTACTCTCTCCTCCTCTCCCTTTTCCTCCCCTCATTTTTATCCTAATAAATCATGCAGCCTCCCCAAAAGAACCCACGAACAAAAACACTCCTAAAGTCCTAGAATACAGGCAAGCAAAGCAAGGTAAAAAGGTTTTGCGTGTAAGAGGCTCTTAAGCAATGCTCATCAATTATCATTGATTAAAGGGAAAGTAGTCAATGCTTTAGCTTTAATGAGGTAATTATTACTGCTTAAAGTTTTCTTCATTTGGAGGCTGGGGTTGATGGTGGTGGTGCTAGTGATGGTGGAGATGGGCTTTATGTGTGTATGTGTGTGAGTGTGCGTATGTGAGTGTCTGTGGGGGTTCTCCCATTTGCCTTTCTTCAGTCTGCTTCAGTTTATCCAATTCTTCCTTCATTTCTTTACATTAATAATTACCATTCCACATGGTAGGTTTATATTCCTTTGCCTTCATATGCCTGATCCATCTGGCCATTCTATACCTGTGTGAAAGTCAGGGCTGTTTTAAAATGGTATGCTGGAAATGTTGGAATCTTCAACCCAATTATTAATTAATTATCATAGGGGCAGCTAGATGGTGCAATGGATAGAATACTAATGTAGAAGTCAGGAGGACCTGAGGTCAAATCTCACCTCAGGCACTTGATACTCACTAGCCATGTGACCTTGGACAAGTCACTTAACCCCAATTGCCTCATCCTGGGTCATCTCCAGTCATCCTGATGAATATCTGCTCACTGGATCCAGATGCTCTGGAGGAGGTGAGGCTGGTGACCTTCACAGCCCTCCCTCACTCCAAACAAAGTCAGGTACAAGTCATGTCATCATTCCTCCAACGGCGTGGTCTTCTTCAGCAATGAAGGGTGAACATACATATTTTTATCACACTTCTATGCTGATATAAAATCATTGTATTTATATGATATTATTATATTAATAACTAGGCTTATCATGTCCATGTGATGCTGGCCAAAACACTTCCCATCTTCGTTTCCATGCAGCAGTCTAAAACTTTAATCTGTCCAATTGTGACCTTAGTGGAAGGGGTTTCCTCTTCCAATGCTAAGCACCCTCAGTTTTTTCCACCTCTAAAATAACTCCTTTTGATAAGGCATCATTTCTCTAAGTCCTAAGGTGTGTGTGTGTGTGTGTGTGTGTGTGTGTGTGTGTGTGTGTGTGTGTGTGTGTGTTTTAATTGCACATTACCTGGAGGTATAGACAACTATCCCTTAATTAGTATTATTTTATGATATGAGCTACCTGTTGCCTTTGATAAGGCTAAGTAAAATTTCATTGGGGTTGGGATAAAAGGACAAGTGGTGGTTAAGGATGGCAGCACGAGGAGTATAGGGAAGGCGAGGAATGATTTCAAGCAAAGGGCTCAGTTTCTGGAAGATTAACCTGGCTGCCCTGAACAAAGTGGACAGTCACCCTGAGTCAGATGGTCCTTTTAGGCTTGGAGGCATGACTAAATGCCTGGATCCAGAGAAAGTTATGGGTTGAAAAATCACAGACTTTTTTTTAAAGTTGACCCTGTTCTTTACCTACCCCAAATGATCCCTAACACATTATATCCACTAAGGAGAGGGAAACAACATTCTTCTTTAAAAAAATTTTATTTTTTAACATCCTTTTAAAAATTTTCACTTCCAAATTCTCTCCTTCATTTCCCTCCCCTACCCAATGTGAAGTGTGTATATATTCTTTATACATTATACATGTGAAGTCAGATAAAATATATTTCCATATTACCCATGTTACAGGAAGGAAGGAAGGAAGGAAGGAAGGGAGGGAGGGAGGGAGGGAAGAAGGAAGGAAGGAAGAAAGAAAGAAAAAGAGAGAGAGAAAGAACATAGCTAGAAAAATAAATAAAGTGAAAAAAATGCTTTAATCTGCACTCAGTTTCATAGTTCTCTCTCTGGAGATGGAATAGCATTTCTTCTTCATGAGGAGGCAGCATGTTTTGATGGAAAAAACATTGATTTCAGTTAGATTCTGCTTCTGATGCTTACTACTTGAGTATCTTTGGCCAAGCTTCTCTAAGCCTCATTTTCCTTTTGTGTAAAGTGGTTCTAAGATCCTTTCCAACTCAGGAGCTATGGTCATTTATCCAGTCTTTGTTCCATGACCTCTGTAAAGGTGAAAGCTATTGCCTCTGGAAGTAACCCATTGTACTTTTGAGTACCATACAGTGTTAGAGTTATTGCTGTTTTTGTTGTCTTACACTAAATATGTCTCCACCCTAAATATGTCTCTGTAAATTCCACCCACTGTCCCTAGTTCTATCTACTCAGGCCCCCTAGAACTTATTCTAGTTCATTTTGTAGTACTAAGTATTAGGCAAGAGCCTAAGTTAAGGGTCATTCAGCACTGGACAGAAACTATTGGACAGAACACCAAAGTATTGAGCAGTCTCTGAAAATGAGAAATCCTAAGGTGTCAGGAAAAAAATTTATCAGCACATTGCCTACCACATAGGACATACTTAATAAATGCTTGTTGACTGCCTTAATAGGATCATGCAAGAAAGATTCATGGTGTCAGTCAAGCGACCTTGATTAGTAAAGACTGTTTAGTCCTTGGTTGTTGGTTACCATCATTGCCCAACTCCCCAGCCAGGAACTCAGCCTGCACTGAGGTTGGCAGAAAGCAGACACTGGCTAAAGAACAGAGGTGAGGTTAGCCTCCCCGCACCCCCCCCCCCAAGTGGAAGACCTTTGGGAACTGATTGGAGGAGGTGCTAAAGAAGAGGGATTAGTGGAGAGTGAGCCGAGCTGCACTCAGGAAGGATGAGGAGAGCTATGGGTGACCAAATTGTTCTGTGTATGTCCCTGCACAACTGTGGTCAACCGAGTCTGAGTTTGTTTCTCTAACTTGTGTTCTGCCATCGTTTTCCTCAGTGTAAAAAGTAAGAAAAATAAAGCCCACAAAAAGTCCACAGATGTACAAAACAGCTAAATTAAGGAGTGACTCAGCATATCACAAGAGGGAGCATCTGGGAAATAGAGAGGGGATCTTAGAGGCAGAGAGGCCTGGATTCAAGTCCCACTGCTGTCACTGTGTGACTGAATCAGTCACACCATTTCTCAATATCCTCAGCACTCTTTAAACTCCTCACTTGTCAAGAAGGTGATACCATTCGTTGACAGTCAGTCATGATGAAATCATAGGTCTGGTCAACACACACACACATGCATACACATACAACAACAACAACAGCCATCCTGATTAGTGATGAACAGCACTCTCTGACTTTGTATCATTTATTCTCTTCTCACTCTTTTTCTCTCTATCCCTCCATTCATCCATTTATCTGTCTGTCTATTGATCCATCCATCCATCCATCCATCCGTCTGTCTATCCATCCATTCATCCATCTATCTATTCATCCATCCATCTATCTGTCTGCCTGTTCCTATCATCTTTCCATCATCTTTCATCTATCTATATCTATTTTCTCTCTGTATTTATCAATCTATATCATCTGTCTATATCTGTCTGCCTGATTATCTATCTGTTTGCATGTTTAAGTAGAGACCAAAGTCCCAATGAAATGAATACCTGGTGAAGACAAGAGGTCACTTCTGCTTCCTCATTTTCCCTCTTATCTTCATCTGTTTTGTGTCAGAAGGAGGATGTGGTCAGAGAGTTTAATTCAATTTTAATTTCGTGTTTACTGCCTATGTGAACTCAGATGAGTTGCTTACCTTTCTTGGGCCTCAGTTTCCTCATTTTGACCCAGATCAATTATCTTGCATGTTGCATGTGGTTGTTGTTGTCTCCCCCATAGAATGTTAAGTTTCTTGATGAAAGGAACTGTTTCATTTTTGTGTTTATATCCCAAGTATCTAATGCATAGGGTAGGGGACTGGGCCCTTGATGATGTTTCTTGATGAAAGGAACTGTTTCATTTTTGTGTTTATATCCCAAGTATCTAATGCATAGAGTAGGGGACTGGGCCCTTGATTTCTTTGGTGTAGGGAACTCCCAGGTAAGAAAATTCTCCCTAACAATAAATGTCAGCAATTTCTTTATAACTGAGACTCTTAGCAAGCTTTCTGGAGCCCTGGAAGATAAGGTGACCTACCCAGGGTCACATTGCTAAGATACATCCCAGGCGGTTCTTGAACCGACATCTTGTTTTCAAGGCTGGCTCTCTATGTACTGAACCACACTGCCTCTCCTGTTGATTAAATAAATGATTTATAAATTGATGTAAACTAGATGGTCTCTCAGTAGTCCCTTTTCTGCTCTGGTCTGATACCATGATTCTAATCTAATGGAGGGAGGATAATGGGAGGGCAGGGGCGTGGCTTTAAATCTGGGTGACTTTGGAAGTCTCTGGGTTCTGAATCTTAAAAATGCCCCAGGGTAGCAGAATGATCTTGAGTCACTCAAGCCTACTAAAGTTCCTGGCTCCCTGGGATGGAGTACTTTAGGAACATGCAAAATTACCGGGAAATTCTTTGATCAGACTCAATGACTTTGGGGAGGGTTTTTAGCTCTATGGGCCACTGAAGGATCATTTAAAGCTTTGGAGGAAGTTGTTTTCGAAATTGACTTTCCAACCCTAAAGAAGTTAACACATTGCCTCAGGTAACTATGTACTTTACTGCCTGCTTATCTTAGGGGAATAAACCCCTGAGCACTCTTGCGAGGCAAAATTCTCCTTTAATTTCAGGGCTCTGCTGGGAGACAACAGCAAACTGTTCTTAGCCCATCTGGGAAGGAAAACTCTATTACCTAGTCTTGCCTGGGAGGGAAGAAAGAGACCAGAATTTATCCTTTCATTTATTTAATCATTCATTCATGGCAAGATTTTATATATGTATACACATATATTTATATACATGTATATATACACATATATAATAGGCATATATATGTAGAGAGACAGACAGATATTCAAAATGAACATTTATTAAGGGCTTAACTTTCTATGTTCTAGGTACTGTGCTAACGGTATACAAATAGAAGTAAACAAGATTGTCCTCACCCTTAGGCAACTTGTATTCTAATGTGGGAAGACCAGCTCTATAGGGAATCTAAGGGTATGGAAAGGAAAGTGGCTTCTGTGGAAGATGATGAGGAAGAGAATTGGAAATGGCTTAGAGAGCCTGTGTCTGGGTCTGGGCAAGAAGTGGTGTCAGCTGATCAGAGCCCAGATAATGTGTTTCACACCTACATTTCTATCCCTGGCTGAATCATAAGCTCCTCAGGTCTGACATGGTTTCATTTTTGTCTTTGTATCAGCAATATGTCCCATTAATAAAATGAAGGAAAGAAAAATCCTTTATCAGGTGTTTGCTGTGTGCCCAGCACTGTGCTCAACCATGGGGATAGAGAGAGCAAAGGAGCAACGTTCCCAACTCTGGAGGAGCTCATGATCTAATGGGGATCCTAACCCATGGGAGGTTTCAGGTGCAGATCAGCTAGAAGGGTCGCCTGGTCCTAAAGGTGCAGCACCAGAACACTGTAATAGCTAAAGTCGGACTTGGAGACATAAAGACTTATTTCAAGTCCTTCTTCTGACACATCTTAGCTGTAGGGCCCTAGGCAAATCACTGAAGCAACTCTAAGACCTTAAAGTGAGCCCACTTATGACAGAGAAAATGATTTTGCCTTTTTTTCCCCTTTCTTTCTTCGCCTTTTTTTCATCTCCAGCACTTAGCACAGTGCCTAGCAAATACTAAATTCTTAGTAAGTGCTTGCTGACTAAATGTGCAATATATGGTACAACATTTTCCAACCTGCATGGATATATACCAGTGATATCCCAGTTTCAGTCTCTACCTCTGCAGATCTCCTCTTAAGTAACAGTATCTAGGAAATAGATAATACTTGATAAATGCTTGCTAATTGATTAGTTGATATATTTTGGTAAATTTTGTTATAATAGATGTATTTATATTTAATATGATGCAAATATAATTTAATAATCATTTAATAACAAATGATTGCAAATTGGTTTTGTGCTCTAACCACATAGAAGACGCTGAGTTAGGTCCTGTAGGTGTTACAAAGGATAAAAGACCCAATTCAGGTCCTCAAGGTAGATTTGGATTGAGAATTCTGAGCAAACCCTCTTACAGCTTTTCTCCAGACATTCCTAGTTATGGTATGTGCTATCTCCCACCCAATAATCATGCAAGAATATAACTTCTAGAGCATTATTCCAGTATTCAAGGAGAACCTGCGTATGTTTCGAGAATGTTGGACATTTATTTCCCATAATGACACCCAGTCGAAAACTTAGCTCCCTCCCATTCTCTTTTACAGCATCCCAGAGGGGCATCTCCTATGCAAGGATGGTCTTGTCTATTTTAGCCTTCTCCCTACCTCCTCAAGTTCAGAGCATTCTCATTTCTTGAAATCACTTTGTATTTTGTTCTTTCTCTGCTTAGAAACCCTTTCCCACGCAGGTTAATATAAGTTCCTTGAGGGCAGGGATCATTTAGTTTTTCATCTCCAGAGCAAAATGCATTTTGAGAAAAATGAGTTACTTAGAATATTGCTTATATCACATAACCCTCAGCAATCATAATTAGGTATATTGTAAATAGTAAAATACCCATCGTAGAGTTTCCTCCCATCTGATATTTTTCTGCATGTAGATTGTAATGGAGTCTGTGTTAGTGCCTATAAACACTTGAGGGAAGGATTATTTCCATTAAATTTCACTAAAGTCTCTATGTATTCTTAAAGAAAATACCAGGCACTCCTCAACTTGTTTCTTTATCTGACCTTGAGGGTTAGGTTGTTTTTTCCCATGGCCAAAAATATGGATATTTGGCAAACATGTTTGAGAAATGAGGATAAAGCTTGGGAAGTATGGTGTGAAATTTGGGAATTCAGTATAGCTCATTAGCAACATAGGAAATTTAATGGGTTCAGGGGAAAGATAATATATTTGGAAATGTAAATTAAACTGAAAATATTATTGGAGTCACACTTAGTCTATTGAGGAAGAGCAAATGAAGCAGTCTAGTTAATGGGCCATCTTTGGAAGCTGGAGGAACAGTCAAGGGGCTCTCTAATACATAATCACCACAATGGGCTGGAGTTATCCCCAAAATAATTGTGAGGACTCTACACCTCAAACCATGACTCTGAGAGGTAGAAATGATGAAAAATTAACGGGAAGTCATCACATGATTACTTAACATTTGTAGCAGCAAAACGGTATCTTTGGGGAAATCCTAGGTTCTTGGTAGTATGAGGACATTGGAGGAATTAGAATCCTATAATCTAAGACTGGAAAAGTGCTCTCAGGGTCATTCTGGCCAGCCTATACCCAACCAAATAAGAACACTTGTCCCCCCTATAGTTGCATATCTTGAAGACCTCCTATGAACGTGTTCACTGTATGAGGACTGAGTGACCTCTATGACCTCTTCTGGATCTGAGTGTATGATTCCAGAGGTACGTGAAGATCAATGACTTATGAGCCATGGTGCCAGGTATATTCTCTTTGTGGAGGGATAAGTAAAGTAGCTTATCTCCAGGAGTGGAGAACCTGTGGCCTAGAGACCACATGTGTCCCTCAAAGGTCCTCAAAGTGTCATTCTTTGATTCCAAACTTCACAGAACAAATCTCCTTAATTAAAGGATTTGTTCTGTAAAATTTGAATTTAGTCAAAAGGCTGAACTCAAGGACCCAGAAGGTCACATGTGGCCTCGAGACCCCAGGTTCTTCACCTGTGCCAGTCTATCCAAATGTTATTTCCAAATCCAAACCCCAGATCACCTCAAATTTCTAAGTCGCTCTTTGCTGGAAGGCAAAAGTGATACGTCCTTCTCTCTTTTTCTCCAGACACACATTAAACCAATAATTCTCCAACTGAGCGAATCTCCTTTCTGTCTTTACTGTCTTTAAAACTTTCCCTTCTTTGTTCAGGACCTTGTGTTTGTCCTTGTTATGTCAGAACTTTACATATATGGCTTCAGTCTGAATTTTAAACTTTAATTTTTTCTTTTGTGAATCTGTTCAATTATTAACTTTTCTTAAACCAATGCATATGGTAAATCTTTAGCAATTTGAAGGTCAGCCAATTGGAATTAATGGAAAGTAAATTATACAATATCTTTTTAAAAATGTAATTAAATACTTTCAAATGCACATAATAAAAAAAAATCTTGGCCAAGAAACTGTTGCCAAGTAAAGATCCTTTGGAACTACTTTAATGAGAGCGTAAGAATGATTGGTAATGTAACAAGAGATTGTTTGCATGTTAGTTAGCTGGGGTACCTCAAAAGTGGTTTAAAAAGTGGTTTCTCGTAAGGAGGTTAAGCATATAATCATTCCCACTTATGCAATCCTTGCCATAGTATGGTGCAAACAATAATGGATTGGGAGTCAGAGAATGTGGCTTCATGTGTAGTTTGGAGTTAGTCACTTAATTTCTCTGAGTGTTTTTGTTTTTTCTTAATCTGTAAAATTGAGAAATTTAACTTGACTAATCTAAAGTTGGGAATTCTAGGATTCCCATTTTATGGATAATGAAACCAAAGGCTTGGAATTGGACTCCAGGTCCTCTGACTCTTACATTCTTTTTTTTTTTTTTTTTTTAGGACTTTTTGCTATTTACCAATAGTGGTTCATTCACTGTCATCTTATGTATGCTGTTTTCTTACATTTCTTGTATAATGTAAAGGTAAATTTCATTCCGATCCAATTTATCACAGGTTACAAATCTAATCAATTGGCCCCCAAGTGTTTGTTAAGTCCCTGCTCAGTGCCAGGCACTGTGAGAGGTACTGGGAAAATATATACCCAAAGAATCCCTGCCCTCAAAGAATTTGAATCTTTTTATTGCAAAGCACAGGTGTGACCAGATGATTCCTCCCACTAGGGGATACTCACTGACTTTTTATTATCTCTAGGATAGGATACAAGCTTTTCACCTTGGAATTTGCTTTATTTATCTATTATTTTAGTCTGGACCAGTTTGTTGTTGGTCATGGTGGTGGACCTTGATGCTCAAAGAAGCAATGACATCACTACATTGGGGCAAGGTTCGGTATGTCTGACTATCGCTGATCAGACCAATATGAGCTTGGAAGGCACTGTTACAGACCAGGCACAAACAGTCCATTTGAACATGTCCACTGGACATGTCTCTACATTTGCACTTCTCATATTCCTTTGTGCTCCTGGATTCAGCTTTGCTCATAAAGCACAGTACCTTCTTTGATGTGGGCACGCCATGCTGGGTGGTCCTGTTCCAGTGTCTCCCCTCTCTCTCTCCATCAGTACCACAGTTTTTCAGAGATCTCAAGCATGTCCTTGTACCGCTTCTTCTGACCTCTGTGTGAATACGTCTCTTGTTTGAGGTTTTTGTGAAATAGCCTTTTAGATAAATGTACATTTGGCATTCAGGCTTGTACAGAGTTGTTTGCAAGTTGTCTCTCCCATCAGACTGTGAGCTCTTTGAGGACTGGGACTGTCTTTTACCTTCCTTCACAGTCTCAGCACTTTACACACAGTAGGTGCTTTATAAATGTTACTGACTGGTGTAGGTATCCCCAGGTAAAGATTCTTACTCTGACAAAACAAATCAGCAACTGTTCTGTACCTTAGAGTCCTGGAGAATCACCCGGGACACCAAGAGATAAGATGGTGACTCTGTAGCCGCCATGTTTCAACTTGAAAGCCTTTTGCAGTGTGGTTCCAGACCTCCTTTCTAGGTGTATCTTATGTGACTCTCCTCCATGTACTATGCCTTCCATCGCATTGAACTCCTTACTCACTGTCCACTGCAAACTGAATTCCATCTCACCTCCAGGTATTTGTATGGTCTGTCTCCCATCTCAGAAACACACTCCCTCCTCACTTTGCAGAATTTATGACCTTCTTCCAACTTGAGCTTATGCACTTCTTCCTAGGTGAACTTTTCCTGATCCTCTTACTTGGGGCTTTCTTCCTTCAATCTCATGTGTATACTTTTCTGTCAAGATGTATTTTCCCAGCAGAACGTGAGGTCCGTTCAAACAAGGACTGTTTTTGTTTGAATCCCACAAGTAAAGGGACATTTTTAATGCATCATCTGTCCAGGGTTGTCATACAACTGGAAGATACTCAGCAAAACAGGCTCCAAAGAAGTGAAAATGAAAATCTCCAAGAAGATGATGGAGAGGCGTATGGTGGGTGGGAGCCAACTGTAGCCTCTAACCAAAAATGGGCTTGATAGAGCAAAAGGAAATTGAACATGAGCTGGTTGTGTGTTCGGGGTGAGCACTGGAATGTCATCAACTAGTATGTCAGGAGACATTATGGAGCCCTCCAGTACATTGGGTGGACTCCCTATCGTGAACTTGGGAAAGGCAATGGACAACAATGACCCAGGGGTTGCAATCTGCATGTTTGAAAGAACATCTTTTTAAATATTTTAAAATTCCTCAGTCTTCCATAATAAAAAACTTAACCCAGAGTATTGTACTTGAAGTTAGGATAAACCCAAGTTCCTCAAACACTAGCTTTGTGACAAGGAAAAGTTATTTAACCTCTACTTGCCTCAGTTTCCTTGTCTGTAAAATAGGAATAATAATATATCCTACTGCCTGTGATTGTTGTAAGATGAAATTTATAAAGTGCTTTGCAAACCTTAAAACACTATATAAACTCTAGCTATTGGTATTGATGAGTTTTTGTTGGATGCCAAACTAATGAGATTTTGCTATGTGACTGTGCCCTAAGCAGATCAGTGATCTAAGAGTGAGTGAGTCCTTCCCCAGGTCCATGATCCATTGATTGACACTCACAAGTGTCATCTGGTTATGAAGTTCCACTCTGAAAACATCTTGCATGCTTAATTACCTTCTGGTGAGTTTTTCTATGCCAAGTAACGTGTCAGAAGTCAGTGGAGCATGGTAAGTTCATTACTTGTGTGCGCAGTGTGAAGCCACCACAAACAGCTAGGCACCAGCAATACAGAGAATGAGGCCCCACTTCAGTCACCAGAGATTGGACTGCGGATGAATCCTCCAGATTAGCAGGGACTGAGGAATATGGGCAAGTCCAGGTTGGTTGTATAGATACTGGACTGATAGATTAGTCCCCGAACCAAAACATTATTTTAAACTGAGGGTGGTTGTTTACCAGAAACACCTGGTGGGTTAAGCTGACAGGGGCTGACTGAATAATTGCCCAACCTTATAACCCTCTGTTGAGGGACCTTTTAAGAAGGGCATACTCTTATATACTGATGGTTGATGCTGCAGCCTTTATACAGTTAATTGAAGAGTAGTTCCCTGGAACATGGAGTGGATTGAATTTTTATTGAAGGATGGGGAAAATCAAGAGCCAGCTCCTCTTGGTCTTCTACCA
The DNA here is from genome assembly GCA_028658325.1 of Potorous gilbertii. Lineage (NCBI taxonomy): Eukaryota > Metazoa > Chordata > Mammalia > Diprotodontia > Potoroidae > Potorous > Potorous gilbertii. Next base: position 23,819,326 of record CM053772.1, read on the forward strand.
GATTTCCCACAGGGGACAAGATGATGTGCAAAGCAGGGAATAGTTTCTCTTGATGCCTGGGCTCATCCTGTGCCCCACGTGGTCACCCACTCAACATTTACGTTACAGACCAGCATCTATATCTCCATGGCTGTTCAGGAGTGTTCTCTACCCCTCATCCTGTCTCCTTTTCTCCGGTGACTTAGGCAGCCTGATGTTGAAATGGTTATAAAAATATGCACAATAAAAGAAGAAAATACCAAGAAATAACACTATTTCTTTACTTTATTCAGTGTTGAAAAATGATCTGTATATAACAGGAATTCACAGGATTCATGTGAATCTCCTTTTTTTTCTTTGTATACTGAAGTGTTTGTTGTGAAATTTTAAGTTCAAAATTTCCAAAAATGGAAATTTAATTTAAGAAGAAAAAAAATGTTTATTCTGAGGTCAGGAGGTCTCGATCCAGATCCCACCTTTGATATTTGCTGCCGGTGTGTCATTGGGCAACTCTCCAACCTTTCCCAGGCTCAGTTGCTTTGTCTGTAAAATGAGGGATGTGGATTAGCTGACCTCTGAGACCCTTCCAGCTTTGGCTCAAAGATTCTGAGAGTCTAATCTGATGATGACTCAGCTAGGAGAGGACTTACCTTCTTTCCTTGACAATCATAGACTTAGTCTTCACAGGCTCTAGGCCAAACCCTTCTTTTTAATGATGGGGAAGCTGCAGGTCAGAGTGTCTTAGCGACTGGCTTTTTGTTCAGTCGTTTGGTCGCCAAGGAAGTCTGCCCTCTTAAAGGAATTTCAGGAAGCATAGAAAAGAAAAGAGGAAGTGTTCCCAGGACTCCTGACTTCCTTCCAAAAGTAAATACCCGAACAAGTCACTTTACACACCACAGGCCTACAGTTCTGCAGGTGTGCACCAGGGTTTCTCTTGTACACATCTGCTACCTCACAACAAACAGTTTGTGTCTACCAGCTGCAAATGGCCAAGCAGGGGAGCTCAGCACCCACATCAGCATGTGTAATGACTGAATCATTGCTGGCTTATGAGATACAGGGATCCCATTTGAGTTTGTGTAGGAGTGTTAGACCAAATATTTATTTAGTTTCTAACCTATTCTTCCTTGGTGACACTCAGGGGCCTGAATTCATTCTGGAGGAGGTCCTGTTGATGGGATGGGATGGGATGGATACCAATTCAGAGGCCAGTCTGTCAAGCAAATGCAGGTTACCATTTCTCTTCCTTGCTGTAAAATTATTTAAGGATAACCCTGCCTATGACTTAAAGCATAAATGTTCTTACCCATTTAATGGAGTTCCATTTTCTCTTGACTATGAAAGATATATTTTCCAATTGCTTACATTTAAAAAGTCACACAATATTAATTTGATTCTCCACAAAGCGTGTCTGTACTTTAGCGTGCCCGAATGCTTTTTCTGATAACATTCGCAAAATCCCATCTTAGAGGGGCAGAAGCGGGAGAAAGAAAGCAAACTTTTAATATTCCTGTCATCTATCTATCTATGGACTTAATGTAGCAACTGCTTATCATGGTGCTCAAAAAAACCAGAAAGCAACAAAACCCAGCAACCTTGTTTTCAGCTCCTTTCATGGAATCAAAAGAGATTTGTTGACATAAACAAAGATTCATTGGAAACAGAGCCAAACTTTTAATGAGGTCTGGAAGAGATGGCCTCTTTTTTAAAAAAAATTATGATCATGTATGCTGTTTTCAAGAAGGTGATATTTGTCAGCAAATCTAATATCACACCTTAAAAGACTTAATGCCTAATGGGCTTTACATTGCAATGACTTCTCAATTTTTAACAAATTATCTATAAATAGAGGGCATTACAATACCCTAGAGATTATGTGGCATTCTTTGAAATAATTAAGAATTAAACTAGATTCTTGTTGGTGTGTTAATTGATTGTGATTTTCTGTTAGAAATTTTGGATTCACCTTTTTCCTTCTGGTGTGTATAGACTGCTTGAGGATCCATCCATATTTCATCTTAAATTATATTTCAACTATGACATTGAATATTGGAAATAGGACATAGTAGGAAAGGAAAAGAATGGCTCTAGAAAAGGAATTTCTACTTCTTTGCCTCATTTCTAATTGTTACACCTGTTGTTTGTGTTAAGTTCCCTGGAATCAGTCTAAAAACCTTGAGGTATTTATTCTAATTCATTTTGTTATTTTATTAATGTTTGGAATGTGGTTTGAATATTAATGAAAGGTGGGTTCAGGAAGCACATTGGGAGCTTTAAGTGAAATTTACTAATTACCAGAAAACCATCCTGGGACCTATTAGATTTGAAAATGAGGGACAGTTGAACAATCCATCTTCTTAGGGTCCAAATGGAGGACTTCTGGAGAGAAGATATGCCTTTTTTTTCTTATATAGCCAGAAGTAAAGTCACTGTCATTTTCTTGTTGGTTAAATATTTAGTATAAAGTAACATTGCCACTTTGTTGGACACATCCTAAGAATAAGGACCTCATGGTCCTCTTTTCATTTGATTAGACCCCGCAGGAATAGTTTAAGAGCTGACTAACTGGGCTGAAGTGTTTAATACTGTTGAAATTGGTTATTGGTTGGGTATTTTTTTTTCCTTTTTTAGTTTTAGGGACTTTGTGGAGGAGACTTAATGTTAATCAATGAAAATGAGCATTTCATGCCTGGCCACTCCAGTGGTTTGACTTCCATTTGGAAGAATGTTCCCTGCCATTGGCTGCTAAGACCGCAGAGAGAACGGAAGCTTATTACCACTCTGTCTCTCTCCATTGTCCAGCATCCACTGAAAATAATTATTTTACAAAGAGTCTTTGTTCGAATTAGCAGTTTTATGTGCAAGGAAGAGACTGCTAATTTCCTAATTAGAGCATTTGTTTTTCCCAGACAGATTGCTGCTACTTTGGAAATCATTGAATACTTCCTCTAGTATGCCTTCCTTCCAAGTGAATCCACAAATAATTCAATGTACATAGTTCAACAGTTTTCTTTTTCTACCCTGTCTTTTAGTGTTTTGGGTCCTAGCTGACAATGTTTTTAAATAAGTAACCTCAGTCTGGAGACTATTCTTTAACCATGTCTTCTGTCAGGGCTTTGTTTAGATCTAGACAAGTTGCCTTCCTAACAACACATGTTGAGTATGTGAATAGATTGCTACGTTTCATTATTTTTCTAAGATTGAGTGAACTTGTCATTCATCTCCTTATTGTAACCCCTAATGGGCAAGCCAGGAAGAGCATGGAGCTGGTTAAAGACTTGGGCTCCTATCTTGATTCCTATATACACAGTCTGTGTGACCCTAGGCAAGTCAGTTAACTTCCCAGGTCCCCATGCTTCTTTCCAAGGCTATAAATTGCAGGAAATTACAGATTTCCATTGGTAGAGAGAAGTTCTATACCAAGAGTACACCATACCAATATTTTCTTCCCTCTTGCCCGTCAAAATCTCCAAGCAACCTGGCCCCCTGAAATATTTAATCCTCATTCTGTTTATTTTATGAAACAGATTTTTGACTTTTGAATTATTCTTTTTCACTGGCTAGAAACAGGTCATTGACCACAATGAGCATTTCGGTTCAATTTGATTTACAGCCATTTATTAAATACCTTCTGTATAAAGGCATGGAGCCAGGCCAGGGGAATGCAAGCTGATCTAGCCCTCTTTACTGTTCTTTATTAGGTTCCCTGGGTGCTTCCCACATCATTCCTCATCATGAAATAAATGTGTTTTGGACCTAATCCTAAACAATCTTTTGTTTTCAGTCATCAAGGCTTTGTTGAGCGTATTCTACAAAGACTGCCCAGGATGCCATTTTTGTTGGGCTAGTTATCTGTTTTTTTCTTTCTTCTGGCCTTTAAAAGTAAGAGCCGAAGTAATATTTCCCATGGTCTGTGGTCCTTTTCTGTTGTTCTTTAATGTTCCTCATCAATTTGCCTTTGGTACTTTCTGTAATTTTTTCCTTAGCATTCACATCATCTTGCTAGCCTAAATTTCAGCACCATGTGAGCAGCCTAGTCTCTGACATAGAGGCCAAACCAGCTTCTTTATTTAGATCCTATAACTCTACTTTCTCTTGATTCGCTCCGACTTCCTCCCTCATGGCTATCCATCTTGTTTTCTTTTGAGTTGCAGATTGCTTTATTGAAAAGGTCAGTCCTTTGAGTAATAAATATTTCATCTATTGATTATCAGGAGCCAAGGCCACAGACTCCTCCTTTTTCTCTGCCGTCCTCCACCTCAACCCACCTTACAAGTTAACTGTGCCCAGGCTTGAGAAACAAGCCTTAATTGGCTGGCTGGATTAAAGTGAAATAGTCTCAGAGGTTTCCACTTGCCCATGGGTGTTAGCAATGGAATCCATAAAGGAATTCTAAATAATAATTCTAATAAAGGAATATCCCATCCTGTAGTCAACTTATTGTTATCACAGCTTCCCATTCTGTTGTATGTCACAACTAACCCCATCAATTCTTTAGGTGAACCTTTGTTACAGTTATAAATAAAACCTCAAAAGTCCCTCTCTTGACCTTTGAGATTTGGATGCCAGATAGTTTGAGTTCTGTCAATAGGTTCTCATTTGTTTTCCATAGACTCGCATCCATTTTTAGCTGCAAACGATCGATAAAGTTCTTTTGTTGTTGGACTTATGGAAGCTGAAACACCACCCCTCTCCCCTCCATTTGAAAGGGTTTAGATTTTTATCAACCCGTGGCTGTGGATCATGACTTTTATTAATAATGTTTCCTTAAAAATCAGGGGGAGTGTTTATTTTGTCATTCCTACTCATGATGCCTGTAACGCCTACATTGGAAGTGGCCTTGTCCCAATGTCCAGTCAGACTTGTTTTCGTACCACCCTTTTTAGTTTACTTGTTTAAAAGATAAAATGGGCCACCTCAAACTTGATCATCCAATGTGAACTGTGGACCGAGAAGCATAGATCACAAATAAAAGAGTGACATAAATAATCTAGATGTTCAAAAGTATTTTTTAAATAAAGAGGTTGCCTCACCTTATACTATTTCCAGATAACATTTGGTGTATCTAATTTTAAATCTCTCTTTTATGGGGAGGGGGTGGGAAGGAGGGGAAGAAGGTGATGACTACGGCATGTGGTGATTTTTGAGTGTTAATTTTTTTTTCTTAATGCTTTCCACAGTATAAATATAGCAGCAAACACCCATTTTTCATTATGGAGGAAACCTGATTTTGTTTCTGTATTTCCCATTTGCATTTCATTTTTCATAATAGAAGTGCCAAGAAATATGGAAGATCACTACAGAACCAGAGATTTAGATGGAAGGAAACTCAGAGGTGGTCGGGTAGTCTAGGGCTCTCATTTTACAAATGAATAAATTGAGACCTAGGGACAGACATTATACTGTTTATCCAAGGTCATACCAAAACCTGTCCTCTGACTCCAATGCAACCCGCTTTCCACCACACACCATGGAGGCATGATCAGACATTTAATGTGATTTCTTTATTTATGACTTCAGAAAAGCCAGATTTTCAAATTCTGGGTGGCACATGAAGGTGGTGATAGGTTCTAAAACTGAAGATCTGCACTCAGAATTTGGTTCTTCCTCTTACTGCCTGTTACCTTGGGTAAATGATCATCCCTTACTGGGTGTCAGATTCCTTATCTGTTCAGCAAGGGGACCACATCATCTCTAAGCACCATTTCAGGTCGAAATCTTTTCAAATGTTCCCACAAAAAGTAATTTAATTAAATTGTAATCAGAGTTTCAAATATGCCTATATGCATTATTTGAACCCATATCCATAAACACACATACATATACAAGTCTTTGCATATGCATGTATGTGTATAATATGTATGTATATCCACGTGTGAGAACCAAATAGGATATTGAATTTGGAATCAGGAGATTTGGGTTTAGTTCTTATCTCTGATAATTGTTTTTTTTGGAGGCCCATGGGAAAGTCACTAAACCTCTGTGGTTCTTAGTTTCCTGATCTGTAAAATGGGAATTCCTTTCATACCTACAGATAAAATTCTATTTGATTATGTTCCCAGAGCCTTGTAACTTTTCAAGCACTAGATTAACGGTTATTCATACCTGTCTGATAACCAGGAACATAACCTGTCAAAGAAACAAACTTCAGTCTGAAAAAGGAGAAGTTGTTGTTTTGTTTTAAATCATGAAAACTTGAAAACTCGACGCCTCAAATACAGAATGTACAAATAAAAGTCAGCTTTTCTGCAGCATGACAGAGAAATAGAGAATCCATCATTTTGTTTTGGCTTTCCCTCGTAAAAGCATTGTTTTATGTCTAGACATTTCCCTAGATAACATAGAATAGTTAAATGCTTTTTGGTCTATAACATTGCTCCTTTGTCACAGTTGTCAAATGGAGTGTGCTAATCCCTGGCTGGTTCCTCTTTGGCTCTTCCCATTTTCACTCTTCCATACCCTATCCCACACCCTATTCCCCCTCATCAGATTAGACCCCTAACTGGGAGCCCACTGATTTCATTTTATTCATTTGGACATAGTACTTTGCTTGTTGGCCAGCATGACCATTTGACTCCCAGGTACTGAATGCGTTTGGATATTTAGCTTTTGGCATTAGACTGCTCATTTTTCAAGTTAGAATCAGAATTCTTGTGAACTGAAGCTTCCTCTGCAAGACGGACTCATGAGAAAGAACAAATAGATTGAAACACCGTTCCTTCCCCAAACAGGAAATCTGGAGATTTTTGTTGGAACCAGGCATTAACAAGGCATTCCTATATCCCTGGCTGTGATCTGAGTGCATTGTAGTGGAAAGAATTCTGTGCTGGTGGGCCCCAGATCTGAGTTCTAATCTCGGTTCTGCAATTAACCAGATTGTGGTTAATAATTGACCATTTGTTTTCCATTTCCTCCTCCATCAAAAAAGTGAGGAAGACTAGATTTTCTATGTCCCTTGCCAATAAACTTTTAGCCAGACTTCCCTAACATGAGTTAAATAGCAGATTAGTAACTCCACAGCAGAATGTCCTCAGTAATTTGGTTGCTTTAGTACTTTGAGAAATATTTGTGCCTTCATTTCTACCAGCTCACAATCAAATTCATAAAGAACAAACTTTCAGCTTTTCTTGCTCACATTATTGCTAAATGAAGTGTTTAGATGACACCCTGAATCTTCTTTCCAAATAAATAGGAATGATATAATAAATATTGAGTTAGAAAAGACTCAAAGGTCATTCATCCATCCATCTATCAACAAATATTTATTAAATGTTCTATGTGCCTTGCGTTGTTCTAGTTTCTCTGGTGATAAAGTTTTAAAAAAAAGGAAAGAAAGAAATCTAATTCAATCATCAGTTTATTTACAGATGAGGAAGCTAGGACCCAGAAAGGCCACACAGTTTGTCTATGATCACTCTTGGAATAAGTCGCAGACCTGGGATTTAATCCTTGGCTAGAGGCAGTGTGATCCAGTGGAAAGAACATTGACACTGTTGTCAGAGGGCCTAAATTCAACCTCCATCTGTGATTGTGTTGTTCAGTCTTGCGTGACTTTTCACGACCCCATTTGGGGTCTTCTTGGCAAAGATACTGTTGAGATTTGTCATTTTCTTCTCCTGAATGAGGAAACTGAGGCAAACTGGGTTAGGTGACTTGTCCAGGGTCACAAAGCTAGTAATCATCAGAGGTCAAATTTGAACTCAAGTCTTTCTGATTCTAGACTCTATCAATTGCTACACCACCTCACTGCCCCCAACTGTGATACTTAATACCCAATAAGCATCTATAGGCAAGTCATGCCACCCACCTGAACCTCAGTTTCCTTCTCTGTGAAATGAGAAGTTTGGACTTTGAGGGCTTATGACCCTCTGCTTCTGAATCTAGAATGTTTCTCAGGGTACCATATTGCATTATGAAATTTAAAGCTGGAGGGGATCTTAGGTATCACTTAATTCATCTTTATATTGATGAAGAAACAGACCCAGACAGACATTGTGACTTTGATTAAGCAGAGCCTAGGACTATACTGGTCTTGGGGACAGGTCTTATGACTCTCAGGGCAGGATTTTCTGCACTCTTACCATGAAACTAAAAACAACTAGGTAGTGTGGTAGTTAGAACTCTGGGTCTGGAGTCAGAAAAACATGAGTTCAAATCCAGCCTTAGATACTTATGAGCTAGGCAAGTAGCCTAGTCTCTCTAAGCCTAAGATGAGGAAACTGATTTCCTCATTGGTAAAATGGAGATATTAAAATCACCTATATTTCACAGGTATTGTAAGAATAAAACAGGAAAATATTTGCAAATTTCTATGCAAACCTTAAAGTTGTATATAAAGGCTGGGCTCCTAATATTAACTTATTTTTTAAAAAATTCTTTTTTAACATTATGATCTTAGTAAATATGAATCAGTGTAGGTATTTCAGTATACAAGGATCTATTGATTTAACCTCAAATAACTGTTTTTAGATAGTACCTCGTATGATCAGTCAATATTACAGGAAAAAAACTAGACTTCTGTAAGATGCAGTGGTTAAAATCAGATTGAATGTGTACTTGGTTAGATTACTGACAGCCACAGGTGGAGAGATGTCAGTTTCTTGGCCTTTGGCTACCCATCTCCAGTTTGCAACATCTCAAGTTTTTGGCAGGATTCTGTTTCCTATGATGGCTGCGATACTCCTTAGAAACTCACCTTCTGTCATATAAAAACAAAAAATCCTCATTCTCATTAATCAGATATTCAGTCAAACTGGTTGTTTGGCATCATGCAGACAAAACATCCCTTTTAATTAGTGACTGAGTTTTTTTGCCAGATGTTTAGCATGTCACCGTGACATAGCCTTGAAAGGGCAGGGATGCCTTACCTTTCTTGTTCATGCTACACTGAAACCACTCACAGAATCAGAGACTTACCCAATTTGGTGCTGTAGTTAGGCCTAACATCGCAGCATCATAGATAGCATTACAGAGTTGGAAGGGAACTCAAAGGCCATCCAGTTCAACTTTGACATGAGAAATAAAGGCCTAAAAAGTGAAGTAATTAGCCCAACATCCCACCATCATAGGTAGAAGCAAGGCTAGGATTTTGTACTCAGATCCTCTCTCTTCCAATCTATCCCATTTGGTCTCCTTCATATCTGGCTTAGTGCCACCATTTTGCAGATGTGGAGAGTGAGACTAAAAAAAATGAGTGGCTTTTCTGAGGTCACACAGGTAGTTAATGATAGAGAGAGACTACAAATAAGAGGTTCCCTACTTTCATCTCTAGCAAATTTCCCAGTGTACCCTTCTAGCTGAAGGTTGCATTAAGGGGATCCTACAAACACCAGAAGTGTAAAAATTTGAAAATGAATGAAAGTTTGAAAGAAGATGGGGTCTTATTGGTTTAAGTTGCAAAAGATCCATACACCATCAACTACACTTGCCCTTTTATAAAAGGGTTGATGGAATGTGGGCATTTTACCAAAAATGTTGGTGAATCATCTCCCCCTCTAAAAAAAGGAATTCCACTTGAAAAATCAAGATATTTCTATATACTTTTAGAACATTATAATCTTGAATTTCCTTTCAGTATTTAAAAAACTTAATGATGGACTTCCATCATTAACCATGAAGTTAAGAAATATGAATGATGCTTACAACTCACATTCCCCTATATCCCTCCCCATACCTTCTTCATACATAAAATATAATTAATATACCAGCACATTGAAATACAGAAAATGGTAAGCTGGCTATATCCTACATCCTTTGGAAGCTGGAAATAAAGTAACTCAAGGGAGGGTGGAAGATTCGAGTGGCCTGATCTAAACCAAATAAAGACATTTATTGGAAGGCTAAGAGTAAGTGGGATTATGTGCAGTATTCATGTTGGTTAAGAATAATCACCCGTAGGTGAAATTACAAGGCTAGAACACGCAATACTTTTAATGTAAATTTCATAAGGGAGGCATCCATAAGGGTGTTTGACTACAGCAGATTCAAACGTGTGTATTACTTTTATTTTTAATTAGATTTAGACAGAATTCATTATTTTTAATGGATTTTCATTAGTGAATGGAAACCATTATCTGAATATATGGTACTAAGATCAAGCAAGGTGTGTGTTTACTTTATGTAAAGAACCTCTTATGTATTTAAACAAACCATTTGTAAAAATCCAAATCACACAAGGTTGTTTTAAATCAAATTTTCTCAGGAAAGGAATGTCCAGCCATAAGTTATAAAAAGGTCAGTCTCGTCCCTTCTCTAGTCTAGGTCAGCTGTAGCAAAATGAGGTGAATATTCAGACCACCTATCAGAATTATTATAAGCAAATGACTTATCCCCTAGATTGCCAAGTACTTTCTAAAAAAATATTTCTGAGTAAACTGTATTCTTTTGGCTAAAGGTTTTTTAGACAGCTAGGTGGGTGTTACAATGCACAGAGCGCAGAAAATTGACCTAAATTTGAATCCTACCTCAAGGTGATCCTGGGTAAGTCACTAATTTCCTTCAGCCTCAGTTTCCTCATCTCTAAAACCGGGATTATAATAGATTGTATGTTACAGGGTGAGGATCAAATAAGTTAGCATAACTTCATAAATTTTAAAGCACTATATAAAAACTGGTTGTTGTGGTAGTGGAGGGGGCAGTGATTGATTATCTGGTTATCATATTCTCATCTTATATTTTCAGGAATTAGACATGATTTCTTAGAGAGATAGAACCTCTCCTGAGGAAATAGCTTTAAGAATATCTCAAGTTTAGACAATTTAAGTGTGAGTATACCACATCAGGGCTGTGCTCTATTCAGCTCAAAGCAGATTTAATTGTTAAGCTTTCAACAGGAGCATTTACAACGCACAAAGCAGCAAATCAAGACTTGATTTAGTGTTCTTTTAATTGTTTAGACTTAAATATTAATGGAGAAAGTATTAATAATACAGGTTAAATATAAAAGTGTTTTATGTATACCTTTTTTCCCCAGGTAGCCAGTTCTTAAACAAATAGTAGCACACCCCTGGAGTCAAGATGAACCGAGTTCAAATTTAGCCTCAGACACTTTATAGCTTTGTGACCCTGAGTAAATACCTTCACCTTTGTTTGCCTTAATTTTCTCCTCTGTAAAATGGTGTTAACACATGTAAAGTCCTTTGCAAATCTTAAAGTCTTATATAAATGCTAGGTTTTTGACAAAAGCCAGAAAAGAGGGAGAAGCTTCAGTGATTAACCAAAACCCCCACCATGTTATTTCAACATCACTTACCCAGCATCCCCCACCAACTCTTTCCCCCAAAGATGATTTTGAGGTTGGGGCATTCTGCCATGGCCTTACCTTGTTGTGAAACTACTTTGGAGCGTCAGTACCAATGTTAGCATTCCATAGCAGCTTAGTGAACTGCGAGCCTTGCCCTTGCTTGTTTCCAGTGTATGTAAATCCCATCCAGGTGGGCAGGATTTATGCGCAAACACTATTCTGTCTCTAAGGGAATGACTTCTTTCTTCCTCTCTTGATGTCACAGATACAAAGTTTCTATGGTCTCGTGGTGTATTTCATTGTTTTCACCAATCACTTGCGTTTAAAGCTGAGGTACTTGGCTTCCCTCCGAATGTACCGTAGCGGCTTGAAGATATCAGAGATGTCTATAATTCTTTCATGGATTGATGTTGATGTTGAGAGAAAGGCAAAAAATAACCACCCTGAGTGACCTCTTTTTTGCACAGTCAGCAATAGCCCTTTGAACTGCGTAGCTCATAGCATCCCAACCAGAGGCTAGCTTTCTCTCCAGCTGAGGACACACACAATTAGATGTAGATTGCCCAGATCCTACCTGATGGTAATCAGTCAGGGAGCGGAGAAAGTGGAGAAACCTTTAAAAAGGATGACAGCACCAGAAAACCCAGTCAGGTAGCGGGCCTCCTTCCCTCCATATTCCCACCATCTATGGCTGCCCTACTTTGCAAACAAATAATTGGAAGCTGCTTCTTTTTTCCTTTAAAGGCTTACTCCAGGGCTTTCTCTGGTCCTAGAGACAGTTTCGGGTTCTGTAGTGGTCCTGATGGAGGCTTCCAAGAGGACAAAACTTTAAAAATATGGACCTAGTGATGGACCATTTGTCTGTTGTCAGAGGGCCAGAGAAGCTGATTTAGTTTGGAATGCTTCATCACCAGGTTTCCCTCAATGTGATCAGTTTCATCCCTAGTTCTTAAAGACCATCTATTAAGTCACAAAAGGCTTGTTATCTGCACTAGTGGAAGGATTACTCATAGCAAGGAAATTACAAATTATTTTTTAAAACATTAGTCCCATGGGTTTTCATTGAAAATAACAGTGTTATTTTAGTGGTTGAGGACATGGTTTAAAGATCTAGAGCTGGAAGAATGCAGAGTCCCTCTAATCCAACTCTTTTATTTTACAGACGGATAATGTCAGGGTTAAGCAGATTAAGTGACTTGTCCAAGGTAACACATAGGGTAAGAGTGCTTGAGCCAGAAGGGACCTCAGAGCCCTACCCTCTCAGTTTACAGATGAGAAAACTAAGGCCAAAGAGGATTAATTGACTCACATGGTACCTAGAACGTGGGAGGCATGTAATAAAAAATGCTTTCTCATTGTTGATTGATCTAATGCTTGTCCAGTTTTGAATTCTGAATTAACTCCTGTCTTCTCAAGAGCTGAAGACCTTGAAGGAAAAGTTAGCATATAGATAAATGTGTGATACATGCATTAAGGAGGGAGATCTGTTTGTGTTTGTGTGTATACACCCATGTAAAGCAGTAACAAGGCTATTAGAAGGCAGTCATAGCCTCATCTTTAACAGTCTTTTCATTTCTTTTTTTGTATCCTTAAATGTCTTTCAAAAGGAAAAGGTTCAAAGAGCCTATTAAAGTATTTCATTAGGTTGTTTGTATAGTATATATATATGGCCATATAGTGTAGGACAGATATTTCAAACTTAAGGCCCAGCTAGAAATTAGTGATGGTTGCCTAAATCAGAATAAACTGTAATTGAGAAATTTTTAACAAATTTTAAAAAAATACATTGTGATGTAGGTAATGATAATTTGTGGTTTTCTAAACACCAAAGGGTGTTTATATTTGAATTTTATAATAAACTGTAGGGGATAAAGAGAGGGACTGTGGGGGACAGAATGAAGGACTTCATTCTATAAATATTTATTGAGCACTTACTTTGTGCCTGGCATTATGCAAAGTTATTCAGTCAATAAACACTGTGCTAAGCACTGAAGATACAACAAAAGGCAAAAGACAGTCCTTACCCTCAAGGAGCTCACAGTCCAATGGGGGAAACATCACAGAAAAAGAAGATGAAAAGTTGGGAGGGGGTTATGATGAAACCCAGCAGAAAGAATGAAATGGCTGCCCTGGGCACCCTCCTTCAATGAGGATCTGGACTCACCAGAATAAAACAAAGCATTCTCTGCTCTGGAGGAAGCTTTCTGTCTTAGAGTCATGAAGACTCGAGTTCAAATCTAGTCTCTGGCATTTAATAGCTATGGATTATGGGTAAGTCATTTAACTTCTCTTTGAGTCTCAAGTAATTTCCTAATTCAATTCAAGTCAATTCCTCCTATGTTCCAGGCACTATACTTGGTACTGGAGACAATATCAGAAATTTCTACTACAAGGAAATCAAGGACCCTTGACATGCTAAATGAAACTCTTCATGTCTTTGCACACGTAGAGATGCACATAGGCAGGAAGATGTGGGGGTGGATTACAGGACTTGGAACCAGGAGTATCTGGGTTCAGATGTTGTCTCTGACACTGTGTGCCCAAGTGATTCAGTGTCACTGTGTTCCAAGCAAAGCCCTCAGACTTGTAAACGTCCTAAACAGGTAGTCATCTACATTCAGATGACATCATGCTTGGTTCCTATTTAAGCACCAAGTACCATCTGTGTCCTATGGGATGAAATGACAAATTCTTCCAATACTCTTACATTTCTTTGGATAGAAATGATGGCCACAGTATCATAGATTCATAGACGTAGAGCCAGAGAAGACCTCCAAGGCCATTTGGTCCAACTCTCTCCTTTTGTAGATGAGCATGTCAATTTCTTAAGGTCATTTTAAGGGAGAGTTTGAACCAGTGAACTTACCACTGTCCTGCGTTAGAATTCTATCACTTCATGTGGTTCAGGCAAAAGGTATTCAGTAAAAGGAGTTCACATTCTAGGAAGGTTCTAAACCAGTTAAAACTAGAAATTTCCTCAGGCAACCCATGCAAAATTCTTTGGTTGTTGCTAATTTTCTTGAATCAGACCTTGTTTATCACATGGGGTTGGTGGAGCTGGGGAGCTGCCAAAATCAGTTTGTCTGCCCCTGACAAGTACAAATCCTTGAGCATCCCAATTCAGACTCACGGGTGGGAAACTAGAATGTAGAGGCCTCGACTTACCTCATTTGAGATGGAGACTGTCACTACTGAGAGAGAGCCTTTCCTTTTAAACTAGATTTAAGTTAAATGCAATCTTTATTTAGTGTCATGTTTTTATTTAAAAGAATTTATTTAAAGTTCTAAAAAACAAAGAATCCAATATGCCCAGGCAGGTGCAACTGAAATGATTAATGATATAATTCTCGGCACTTTATAAAGTGTCTAACACTGAGGAGATTTATACAGTGCAGAATTGCAATTGTGCTCTGATGGAGAGAATAGGTAATCAATACCTGCAAGCTTAGAAAAAAGTGTTCTATTTCCTCCACTAATGATGGAAAGGTTTTTTTTTTCTTTTTTCCTTTCTGCAAGGCAAGAGCGTCTGAAGCATGAAACACTCAGAAGAATTAATTTGAAATCTGTAGTGGAAGATCAGTTTCAATTAAAATTACACTTGAATGTATATTGGGCAGATAGGAAACAGCAAGCAGTTAGCAGGCTTAAATCTTCAGACTGTTTCCTGTGAAGGAATGAATCCCCCCGGCCTGACTTCCTGCCACTGCTTTACTGGGTGCTAAATTATATTTCATTCTTAGATCAGAAAGGTTAGGAGGAATAATAGGGGTTTCAAGTGTTCTTCATATATCCCAAAATGTATTTTTATCCCCAGAATAATTATTAGAAGATTTCAAATTGGGCAGAAAAGAATAATTTGGGGCTCCTCCTTGTCTCTGGATCAGCGGGGGGGAGGTTTCATTTTATCCCATTTCATAAGCATTTTTAGACTAACGTGATGAACTTCACTGGATGAAGTTGAGTTTCCAGAGAATGTTCTTATGTACACATCTGACACATTTAAAATTAGGTCCTACGACCAGGACCATAATCAAATCATTTGTTAATATCTTTTAATTTTAATTTTATTCTTGCTTCTTGAGAATAAAATAATCCATTAATTCTTTAAATATTTTTACACTGCAACTGGTTGTTTGTTCAGCATGTAGATAATTGATATCGTGTTCTGGATAACTCATGTTTTCTTTTTGAGGTTCAGGGGGCAAGGAAAGGGTAGATAATAAGCATTTATATAGTCCCTAGCATGTGCCAGGCATTGTGCTAACTGCTTTATAGCCATTACCGCAGTTGATTCTTGCAATAACCCTGCATGATGGGTATTGTTTTTCTCCCATTTTACAGTTGAGGAAAATAAGGTAAATAAGGCTCACCCACACAGCTAGTAAGTGTCTGAGACTAGATTTGAACTCAGGAAGATGAGTCTTCCTTGCTCCAGTGTAATTGTGTGTGTGCTCACTTCTCCGAAGCTTCTAATGAATCTCTCTTGCTTCTCATCTTCTCTGAGGAAGAGGAGAAGATAGAGGGAGATCAGTAGGAAAGGGAGAATTGCACCATTATATGACTAGATGTGAAATGCATGAAGGGAGAGAACCTGTGTTGCTTACAGAAGTGTGAGTGCGGATCTGTGTGCTCATTTTAAGAAAGTAGGTTAAAAAACTTAGGTAAATGGTTCTTCGGATGCTGGGGCTATCATCACCGTGGTCAAAATGGTTCCTGTTTTCCTGCAAACATTAAGGTTGAACATTTGTTTATATCCACTGCAAACTTGATTAAACTTAAGGGAATTAAGGGGGGAAAAGATGGGAAATGATGACTGAGGATAGGGAATATCCAAAGGGTTAACAAAATTGACTCATTCCAACTAAACACCCTCAATTCCCAGTTTGTTGAAAATTCCCTATCTTTCATCTCTCCCTCTCCACACCTGATTGTCATCCCTTACTTAATTAACCAAAGGGACTGTATCTCTTACTCCTTTCTGTATTTCCAGGAGTAGAAACCTCAAACAGGAGGAGGCACATGATTAGTGAGACAATCTGACGTAGATAGACATGGGATAGAAAACTGGGCTTGGCATCAGAAAGACCTAGGTTCAATTTTGGTCTTTGACATAGTCTGACTGTGTGGCTGGGGCAGGTCACTCACCTCTGAGAACCTCTTGAGGCAATCCTCTCCAATTTAAGTTGCATTCTCTCAAATACATTGCTACTGAAATCACATGGGGCAAAGTCTTAATTCAATATGTATTCATTCATCCAACAAGTATTTATTAAGCACTGATTTTTGTGTCTTGTATTTTGAAATAAATGTTGGGGATAGAAACATCAGAATGAAATTCATAATTGTCTCCAAGGAATTTGTATTCTGTTTTCTTGAGGGGGGAGGTTAGGAGGGAGAGGATATTAGGAAAAGCCTCTTGTAAGAGGCTACATCTAAACCAGACCTCCAGGAAAGAAATGGGGTTCTAAGAGGTACAGACAGCTGACTGACTCATTGGGGGCATTGACCATTATGCAGGAGCCAAGAGATGGCCATGCAAGTTGGGATGCATGATGGAACATTGGCAAATATGCTAGATTTGAAGTCAGAAGTCATGGATGTGGATCTCAGCTCTGCTAATTACTTCCTGTGTGATCTTGGACAGCAATCAAACCTCTACCAGAATAACAGATTTAGAGCTAGAAGTGATGTGAGAGGTCATCTATTCCAGCCCGCTCACATTTTCAACTAGAAAGGCCTGGAAAAGATGGCTTCTGCATCACTTTCCTTCTGTTCTTTCTCTCTGGGTTCTGCAGAGGAACTGAAAGCTAAAAACAAAGATCCATATTGCCTTGGAGGCATGATTCTTATTTATATAATTAGCTCCATGAGTGTTGAAGGGGGAGTTTAAGCACTGAAGGTTGGCACCATCCCAACCATAGTTGTTACCCTTCCCCCTCTGAGCATTTAACTTACTCTGCACCCAATCTATAAAAGAAAGAGAAAAACAAAAGAAAGAAAGAAAAAAAGGGGATTCATCTTAGTCTTCTTACCAAAGACTGTTTCCATTCAATTCGCTGACAGAGATGCTTTATTACTTAGAGTTTCATGGAGGTCTGGAGGAAATCTGTGTTGTCAACAGAAGAGTTACATTTAAGAAAAAGAAAAGATGTACCATTCTGTAAAATCCCAAGTCAGATAGGGAATCTAGGGACACACATTTATTTTTCTTCCCCTGGCATAATCTGGTATAAAGTATAATTTCGGTTTATAGTCACACTCAGTCTCAGTCTCCAGTTTCTATGGCATATGGCCCAAAAAGCATTCTTGACACTCATGACTGCTGATTTCCCTTTAGAGAAACAGAAGAGAAGGGATGCCAGAAATTCACATCTTCCACTACCCCCAAACCCCACCATGTGCAGGAGAGTTTCTGTGTGAATTCTTCTATTCTTTGTCTATTTTTTCAAATTTTATAAATAGAAGGAGAAAGAAGACAGCCTAGTACTCAATTGTTTCTTGCACTTTGGGAAATAAAGACTTAAGGACTCTAGATCACATGTGTTGTGTGTAGATAAAAAGGAATGAGTCCTTGGGCACTTATAGTTCTGTTATGCAACAGAGACACACCTTATATGAGAGATGATTGAGAGTTTATAGTATTTTTAACCTCCTTCTCTCTGCATAGCACTCTTTCAGGCACATGGGGAGATGGGAAGCCTAGAGGAAAAACTAGTCCTCCCCTGAAAGGTATTTTGATCTATTTGAAGGGACGTTGAACAATAGTAAAAGGCAGAATAAGGCAGAGGCAGTTAGGAAGATTGTTAGCACCCAGGGCAGGGATGGGGAACCTGCAGCCTCAAGGCCACATGTGGCCCTCTAGGTCCTCAAGTGTGGCCCTTTGACTGAGTCCATACTTCACAGAACAATCCCCTTAATAAAGGATTTGTTCTGTAAAACCTGGACCTAACACAGGGGCTAACATAGGTGAACGCCAATGACATAGACCTAAACAGGAAACTTAGACGTTCTTAGACTCAAATTTAGGGGAGAAATAATGATGTTATTTATGGGCATGTTATAGAGGTGTGGGAGAAACAGCCTGGTATAGTGGGGAGAAGATTGGGTTAAGTCCTGCCTTGGACACATGAGAGATGTCAGATACAACACTAGAAAGAACTCAAAGACCATCTAAACCAACTCCTCTCATTTCATAAGTGAGGAAACAGACCTAGCAAGGCTAAAGGACTAGCCTGTGGTCACAGGGAGTGGGGTTTAAATCCATACCCATTGTGTGTCCATGGGTACCGTGTTACCTTGTATCTCCCTTTTGTATACTTTGCATAAGCTCCATTGGGTATGTATTATTCTTCTCCCTCATAGATTCTAAACTCCTTAAGTTCAGAGATGACTTAATTTTTGATGTCGTGTCCCTAGTATAGTACTGGACATATTTTTAAAATGCTTTTTACTACTTCAGGGAGCCCAAATGGCAGAGTAAGCAGTAAATCACTGTAGCCCTCCCATATTCACCTCCAACAACCATAACCTGAACAAATCCTGGAACAGTGCAACCAGTGGAAAGACGGGGTAGAGTGGTCAACCAAAAAAGTGATCAGCCACAAAAAGGGGGTTTGTTTGGTTCATTTAGGTTGTGTTCCATATAACTTTGAGTTGCTGTTTGATAATTGGAGGGAGTTGCCATGCTGGGAGTCTCCTACACTGACAAATACATCTTCATTCCCTATTTTGTGTCAACTTCTTGCAGTCAGGAGTTCCCCTTTCTTAGTCTATCAAAATTGATGCTTCTAAAGCCCCTCATCCAGTCCTCTTGACTCGCATGTCTACACAGCTCTCTCTCTTCTTATTATACTTCTGATTTGTTTTCCTAAATACTTTCTCCTCCTCTTTCTCCATTCCACTTATATTTTTCTGCTTTTAATTTCTTTCTTGGTTTCTGTTCACAGACTTCTCAACCTTATGTAGAACGCTGCTGTTATTTCCAGAATGGCACCACAGATCAAAATGATAAGGCTGCTTCTCTGATCAGTAAATTAGGATCATTTTAGAAAACTTAGTAAACATGGGGGAGGGGGGGTACTTGAACAACCTTGACAGTCCTTCCACTATGTAATAATTCTAGAAGCCGATTAAAAATAAATTAGTGAGCATTTGATTGCAAATGATCACACTAAACTATTTAAAGGAACATACCCTTCCCAAATGCTAGAAGGAGAAAAAAATAATCCAAGTTCTGTATCAGGTAAATGGCTTTTGACCCTTTTGTCATTTTTAACGCCGTAACCTTTTCAGCTGCTATAACTGTAGTTGTGCTAGCATTACCTAGGGAAATTTAGTGTCTGCTTTACTGAGTCATATTCATTCCCTAAATGGCAAGGCTATTGGTATTACCATGTTGTTTTCCTTCCACAGGAACCTACGGTCCTGAACACTGGGTTACATCAAGTGTGAGCTGTGGTGGCCATCACCAGTCTCCAATAGATATTGTAGATCAACAAGCACGAGTTGGAGACGAATATCAAGAACTGCAGCTGGATGGTTTTGATAACGAATCCTCCAATAAAACATGGATGAAAAACACAGGGAAAACAGGTATGGGTTGTTTTTCAAATGTCCTTTCCTTGGCTAGCCAAGAAAAGTGATCTGGATGCCATTGTTGTTTGTTGTAATTCTTTGCTTCTTCAAAATTCTCTCCGGAAGCAGTGTAAAATGGTACCTTTGAATTGATTTCTAAGGTATTGTTCTGGTTGAGCCTTTTTTAGAATATTTAATGAGTACTTGGACTCACTCTCTTTGGAACAATGTTTCTTGACATCCACAAAACCCATTGTGTTGAGAACATCGGAGAGAGAGGTAAATGAGAATTTGCTCTTAAGTCATCTGCTCAGTTGCACAATGGTGCCTGGGATCGAACACTAAAGCTTGGGAAACTCAGAAAGAAAGGAGTAGACTGTTGGTAACTCTGTCTCTTGCAGCATCAGCATTTAGTTATTTCAAGTCATTAGCTCTGTGTACATAAATACCTTCCAAAACCTTTGAAATGGAGACCATCTAACCATTTTTGTGCACATCATCCTACATTGTGACCCATTCTTCCAGGAACTGATACTTAGACAGAGTTCTGATTTTGTTGGCATAGACTATAGTTTGGGGAGCACATTTGAAAGATGGCTTGATTTTGGAGTAATAAAATCCGAATTTATCTCCTGGTTCTTTCACTTCCTACTTCTGTGACCTGGGACAAGTTATTTAACCTCTCTATATCCTCATTTCCGCATCTTTAAATAGAGAAATGTGACCTTGATGCCCTCTGTGGTCTTTTCAAATTTGAAATTTATGATTTATGATCTTCCCTCTACATAAACAGATCATAACTCCTCCTCTTCTCCATCTGTGCAAAGATTATACTTGACTTTCTTTAAGTGTTCCATGGGGAATCACTCCAAAACCAGAAGCCTTCCCCTCATTCTTTGAGTGCCAGTATGCTTTTTAAATTCAGGCCTGGAAAAAGTAAAATAAAAGTTAGTAAAAGAAACAGATTCTTCTAGTAAAAGTACTACAGGAAGATCTCTTGGGCTCCACACAGGGTTACAAGATGGTTTAGAGAAAGAGTAAAGAATAAAAAGGCATGGAGGGATTGTATATCTGTACCATAAGTAAAAGTACTTATACCTATGAGATGATAAACACATCAAAGTATACAAATACCAACATACCATTCGAGGCTGTTCATCTGTTGATAATCTTTCTAACTGAGCAGCCCACCTCCTTTCTTTACCATCACTACAATATCATTTCCACCATTATCATATAACACTTTCCATTAGATGGCGAATTCCTTCTTCCTTCTAAGTAGGGATTATTCCCTTCTTTGGCTTTTTGTCCCCAGTGCCCATCACAGTGCCTGGCAAACAGTAGGTACTTAATAAATGCTTGTTGACTAATTGATTCATTATCACAAATGTGTATATCACTCTTTTTCCTGTTTAACCTACGGAGAATGTGAAGCATCTCACATATCTTTGGTGCCTTCTTTTGAACCACTTCTTGTGAGAAATCTTATCATTGGGAATATGCTATAGCCCACTGCCTCGCTCTAGGAATTTTTCTCTTGGCCCTTGGGTGAATGATAATTTCTGTTTCTCTGAGATTGTAGCATTCCGTTATTTGTGGTACTATGACATATCCCGAAGAATTATGGTGTTGAAGAGCTTTACTCTTCTGACTCTGGTTTACTACAATTAAATGTCTGTAGTATAACCCTGTACCTAAAGATTTGATTTGTTATAGAAAACTACCTATGGAAGTCTGCCTGAGTTTCAGGAGGAGCATTCATTGATTGGAGGTAGGAGGGGGTCAGCCAACCTTGGCCCTGATGCCAAATCTGGCTTGCTGCCCTCCAAAGTTTGCCAGTTCCTGGATTAGAGCATATCAAAACAAATGGTTGTACATTAGCAAAACCTAACGTTAGAGAACCTTAACAAATAAAACAAAGAATTTGGAAACTGATGTAGAATGAAGTAGTCAGAACAAAGAAAACAAACTCCTCCCTCAACTTTGTAGAGATCTCAACAATAGTCCTCTGAAGCGATCAGAAAAGTACGACTGTCCCCATTTTACAGAGTAAGCATCCAAAATTTCAGTTGGTTGTGACTTGACAAATATTAGCAAATGTAGTAAATGGTACTGTGAGGACTCAGACCAGAATCTCTTGCTTCTAGTCCAAAATTCTTTTTACTCTGTCATAGTGACTATCTTATTTCCTTTCTGATCCAATGCCTAGCCACTTCCTCATTCATTCATTCATTCATTCAGTAAACATTTATTAAAAACCTACTCTGTTCCAGGCAAGGAAATAGGAAGAAAAAAACTAAACAGACTCTGCCCTAAAGGACCCTACATTCCATGGGACAGGGAAAAAAACACCAGGTACATAGAAAACTAAGATGTAGATAATGATAGACTGACCTTTGGAAGTTAGGGTAAGGATCAGATGAGATAACAACCGTAACACATTTAGCACAGTGCCTGGTGTATACAAAGCACTATATAAATATTAGCTATTATTATTAAGATATACGTAAAGTAAGCACCAGGGAGAAGTCATGCACAACTGGGTGATGAGAATGGGTTTCCTATAAAAGGTTACACCTGAGCTGAGCTTTGAAGGCAGCCTGGGGCACAGGGGTCAGGGGACCCCATCCCAGACATGAATAGGTATCAACCTGTGTGAAGCCTGGAGTCAGATGATAGAATGGAATGTATAAGGAATGATAAGCACACCAGTTGGACTGAAAAATGGAGACTATGACCAAGGGTCTACAGAACTGACTTCCTGCCCATGACTGCTCAGTGTCTGGCTTCCTTTGTTCAGGTCATTACTTTTTAGAAAAAAATCCTCAGATGATTACCAGAAAAGCTGGCATGGCTGTGCCCTCTGCTCCCTGCCTATGGGTAGTGAAGCTCCATTCCTTTAAGTTATGCTTTGAGAGAGTGCAGCATTCCTTCTACCGGCCTTATTTGCAGGTGGTCAGCATTTATTCCCAATGGTCCAGCTGCTCAGCAATCTTGTTATGACTCTACTTTGTCTTTGAATAAGAGTCTCTGGAAACACGCCAGCTGCAACCATACTGGGAATTTTCTATTCTCCAGGATTTTTCTACCATGGGCATCAGATTGCTATTCAGTGTTCGATGTGTCTGCCCCTGGGTTTACTGCTTCTGAAAATGATTTGTGGTCATTTAGTAGGGAACCTACAGAAACTTAGATCTCCTTTTTCTATCATCTCAGGGTAAAGAGGACCCTGCAATGAGAGCTAGTCCTTCCCAAGCATCTGTGACGTAGCTTAAACCATCTTTGTGGCATATTATGTTGTACTTCTTTCTCTACTTCTTGCCTGGTACTCTTATGTCCCCTGACAGGGTCTTGTATTCCTGACTGGTGAGACAGGACCATGGCTAGGTGGCCCCATACCCACCATATTGTGCTCCAGTCATTTTTATGCCATGGCACTATGCTCTATCTCCTAATTAAATTAAGCATAGTAGCTTCCACTGTAGAATCCCACTGGTGAGGGCTCATATCTAGGTTCCCCAAGTCCTTCCATGATACACTCTAGATATCTCCCTGTCAAGGCACCAAGTCCATCCTCACCAAGTGCCCTGCTTGCCATCTTTTATTCTAGTAGTAATTCAATGAACACGACCATTCCTAGAAAGAAAGTTGTTAGTCATTTTCCCTTTGGCTCTACTCAATATCTCTTTGAATTCCCAGAGCAAAATATGTGGCCTTGGCCAAGAAAAACAATAACAAGGGTCCCAATACATGACATTTCTATACAGCTTTAAGGTTTGTAAAACATTTGCCATTTATTACCTCATTTGAGTCTCAGAACAACCCTATGAGGGTCAGACCATTATTATAGTCATTGTACAGATAAGGAAACTGAGGCTAATAGAGGTCCATTGATTTACTCAGGGTTTTCCAATTAGCAAGTGTCTGAGGTTAGATTTGAACTTACTTCGTCCTGAGTCTGAGTCCACTCTACTCTCTGTGCAATGGAGCTGCCTGTTGACTTTCCTTAGTAGCATGTAAGTGTCTTGAAGGCAAGGACTATCTCACTCTTTGTAGTTATCCCTAGCATTTCAAGGCATGTGCCTAATAAATGGTCTTCTTGACGGCTGTTGCTCATTATTGTCCCACAGTCTCAGAGATTTAGAGTCTTCCTCTCTTGTGATACACAGAGAAATGTCAATCATTTAGCTGGCATTCATTGAACATTCATTATGTTCCAGAGAGTTGCTGGATGCTAGGAATACAAAAAGAAAACTGGAAACAATCCCTGTCTTCAGTGGCAGAAGTAACACCTATACTGTACATAGAAGCAGACATATAGACAAAAAAAGTATAGTGTCACGTAGGAGTTTGTGAGAGCCACTAGCTGCTGAAAGAAGCTGAAAAGGCCTCCTCCAGCACAATGGAAAGAACCTTTGTGTCACTTACCATAATCTTGGTTGGAGCCCAGGGTCATGCTGGTGCCATGTTCAGTTAGCCTGCCATGAAAACCCATTGGATTTCTTGATAGGGTTTCCTAGTTGACTCATTTCTCTTGACAGCACCTTGCCAAGATAACGGGTTTCAGTGACAGCTTTCAGCTCCGAAATCACCCATGACAGGTTGTAGACATGTAGCGAGTCTACTCAGTGCAAGGTGATTCATGACCTTGGTCCTGCAGAAGCTGATGATTCATCTCTGTCACGGTGCTAACTCCTCAAAGTCATCTAGAACCTGTTGAGTTTGTAGGTGCCCCTGTGTTTATACTTTTAGAATGCAGTCACTCCTTAATGACTATCTCAAGGACTTCAGCCAATATGCACAACTTATGGAGCTATAGCCGTTCCCAATGGTATTTGATGCATGTACTGGTTGCAAGTCCCAAGCATTAAGTATATAGTGACAGGTGCAGAAAAAGTCTGTTATAAATATCATGTGATAAGAAGTCAAGTTATGTAACAGCATTTGCCAAGTGCCTGGCATTGTGCTAAGTTTTGGGGATACAAAGAAAGACAAAAACAAAAATCCCTTTCTTCAAGGACCTCATGGGGGAGACAATGTGCAGACAACAATATACAAAGAAGATATATGTAGGATAAAGTGGAGAGAATTAACAGAGAGAAGGAACTATTATTAAATGGGATCAAAAAATGCTGGCAAGATTGTAGCTAAACTTAAAGGAAGTGAGAGAATGTATCAGCAGTAAATTCAAATATAGTGATGGGAGTACTTCTAAGAAGTGAGACAGAAGGTTGCAAAATGCTAAATATTTATGAGGATTGCTTCCATGGTGGTCTGATGGAAGCTAAACTCATTATCACAAGTCCATTGGCCAACTTAGCTCCCTCTCCATGTCAAAAATAAAATGAGAGGTCCTAGGGAATATCAAATGAATCCTGGAAGGATATAGATTCCTTCAGTGTCTGGTGACTCCAAGTATAGGAACTCCCTGGGACTCTTGCCTGAGACTCATAGGTAACATTCGCTTGCCTACATCAGACAGTGTCAGGAGTGGGATTTGAACACAAGTCCGTCTGATTCCAAGTCCAACAATCTTGCCACTTTTCTAAGCTGTTTCTGTTCTTTGGAGTAGTAAGATTTTTTTCAATTCTAAGAGATTTTTGTGTTTATACGTTTAGCCAGCATGGTTAATCTATTTTTCTATTTCAAATGACTTCAGCTCTATAGAACAAAATGGAATTTTCAGACATTTGGGGTAGTATGGCCAGGAAATCTGAATAATTCTGACTTTAAAAAAACCCTTAGAGTATCCAGATAAATATTCTCTACTGAATTTAGCAATAACAATAAATAATGAAACTTATTTGCCATTTTAAAATCTCTAAGAGGGATAATGTGGTACAGTAGATAAAGCAGAGGGGAGAAGATTTGATTTAAAGCCTGTTCTTTCCTAGGTAGTGATTATATGGACAAGTCATCATCTTATGCAAGGAGACTCTATAAGTTTCAGAGGAGGGAAGGAATAAGCATTTATTCCGCACTCACTGTAGGTGCCAAATAATGTGCTAAGCACTTTTTAAAGAACTTCCCAACCACTTGGATGTGGGTGCTTTTATTTTCCCCATTTTATAGTTGAGGAAACTGAGGCAGAAAGAGCTTAAGTGACTTGCCTACAGCTGGCAAACTGAGGCCCAATTTTAACTCATATCTTTTTGATTCCAGACTCATCACGCTATCCATTGCACCACCTAGCTGCCTAGGTTCTGATCTGTACTTTTAGAGGGCATTTCTTCCCATGGACTCTCTGATACAAATAAAGTCTTAGATCAAGTTCCTCCTTTATTCCCTTCAAAAAAAAGTTTTCCAAATTAGTTATGTAGACAGTCTCATTGTGACCTTACAACAAGCAATTCATGAGTTAGATACAAAGTGGCTTCACCGCAACTTCATAGATATGGAAACTAAGGCTGAAAAATGAAGTAACTTAGCCACAGTGGCACAATTATTAACTGTCCAAAGTGAGATTTGAATCCACATCAGCTGCTCCATAGCCCATAGCTCCTCTGTACAAACTTCTCCTTAAGTGCTGGGAAATTAGCCCTTCCAGTTCTCAAATTTTCTGATTTTCTGATTTTACTTTAAGCCCGGGGACTCATCTTGAGGATTATTCTCTGATCTTTTACTTTTTTTTCAACAATATTTTTTTTTCTTATCCAAAAAAGTCTCTATTTTAGCCTGAGAGTAGGAAATAAAGAAAGGTGTGTGGGATTTCTTTTCAAATGGAAATTTACAAGCCACTTATCTGTAAAATAGACTTGGTCTTTTGGATATTAAAAAATGAATATAGCAAGTTAATATTTAAAACTGTCTATTATATACAGACAGTAACTTTCCCATAAAACAGTTTTAATGTTCATATCTATCTTATCCCCCTGAGAGCTCTATATATTCCAACTGGCATAATCAATAGACTTGCGTTGTTGTACCTAGCATACTTCGTGAAAGTTGCCTGAAATATATTTACAAGACAGATATGGTCTATCTGTTTTCTCCCGAGGAGCACTAACTGTCTTTCTTGCCACTTCTCATTTGATTTCATCCAAAGTTATTTTCTTTTGTTTCGTTTTACAAGAATGAAAAGATAAAGCACTCATCACAGAAAAACCTCACTCCTCACGTTGCCTTCTGACTAATGGATCAGGCTTTCCTAGGGGAAGATCCATGAAAGGTGTGCTCATAAAACATTGTCTCTTATGCTTTGTAACTCTTTTGAGGATTTGTTTTGTTATAACTTACCCTTGTTCCTTACCCACAAAATGCACTTACCCTGATATGCCTTAGTGTTTGAAATTTTTTATGTTTTATTTTTTTTGTCAATGTTACTTTTTTCCATTCTAGATTATAGGATCAGAGGTCATAAATTGCTATATTTAGACCTGAAGTGCATCTCAAAGATTATTTATTCTGATTCATTCTTTTTGTAGTTGGGGAAATAATGGTCCAGGAGATTAAGTCAGTTGCCCAAAGTCACCGATAATGGGTGTTAGGGGATTTTTAACTCAGATCACCAGAATCTAGACCCCATTCTCTTTCTCCTTTGTCAGTTGGGACGGCACTTTAGAAATCACCTCATATAGATTTTGCATCATATTGCATCATAGACCTCTGATCTAGTCCTACCTACTCAATTTACAAATGAGGAAACTGAGAACCAGAGAGAGGAAGTTACTTTAGGCAACTCGACTCCCCAGTTGTCCTCTGTGTATTTAATGGCAGATTTTGCATTTGAAATCAGATTTTCTTGCTTTTTTGACATATTATCCCAACTTCCTTCCCTTCCAGGGTATCTTGAGGAGATAGATTCTCTCCTTACATGTTCCAGATCCACTACTTTCCACTTTCTGGTGAAAATTATTATACAGAAAGCTCCCTACCTCACTGACCAGATTCCTTTTTCCTAGGGCTTTGCCCAAGGGAAATCTCTGGTTTGCCTTTCTCTTGATTCTGTACCCTTAAGTTGAGTTATTCTTCTCTACCAGCTTCCTGGGTTTAATTCCCTTACATCTTCACTGTCAGTTCCTCTTCTATCTCTTATTCTTGCTCTAAAGGCTTTTCCTAATAGATCCTTCCTCTCTCTTGATATCTCATCAGCCCCTTTTCACTTAAAAGTCTTTTATCTCAATGTTCCCCCACCATTTCCAGTGGTTATTCTTTCATTTTATTCAGTCTAAAGTTACCCTTACTTCCTTTAAGAACTCATCATCCAATATATGTAGTCTTAGAGATTTGCCCAAGGCTCCACAGTATTAAGTGACTTACTCAGCATCACACATCCAATACTTGTTAGATATGGGTCTTGGATTCAGGTCCTTGTGACTTGGTAGGGCTAGCTCTCAAAAAGGATGAAATGAATGAGTACTTGAAGCATCCTCAGTCTATCCTATTGGCTGCCCAAGCAATATTCTCTCCTACTATGGCACCATATTATCTGACATTCAGATAACTGCTACCCTGACCCTCTTGATGGTCAGCAAAGAGAGAATTCCAATTAAAACAAGGGGGGACACGTCGCCCACTGTGACATCTACTAAGAAGCCCTGTAAAATGAAAAATTAGATGAACATTTTGGATTGTACTGCCTCCTAATTATCCTTTTAATTATTCATATAAAACAAGTAAAATGACCCCTGACAGAGACATAAATGATTTAGGTAGAATCAAATATTTATAAGATGCAACTGTCTTCCTCCATGCATTGTGGCAGATGTACACAAATCTGTTTTCCCATATTCATCATGATGTGTGATTTTATGTATAGAATTTATAACTGACTGAGAGCCATCATCAGTATTTAAAACCCTCCCCAAGCCCTGCCTGGCTGTGTTGACTCTCGCAATAAAAGGTATATTGCCTCAGTAGATTCTTTATTATTTTGTCCTCAAAAGCGTGTGTCTTTCAGAATAGGTTATTGCTAGGACATTTTTAATTAAGATAGGAAATCACTTTATTTTGACCTTTCTTTGGCTGCCCACAGATAGAAAGTTCACTGTTAGGATGGGTTTTTCCCCCTAGAAGGTGGCAAGAAACCGTCTTTTGCATGTTGTAAAAAGCAATTTATATGAGCATGGCTTCTTCATTGTGGTTTTAATGCTCCTCTTTTTTAATTGAGAAGTACTGGAATTAATTGAACTTTTGCAGGCTCACATTATAATATCCAGGTGCCCATTTTTTATGACTGTTCTTTCTGATGGGAGCTTATCCACCTGTGTTCCCACTCTGGCTGAGATTTCCTCAGGTTATTGACAACCCCTTCATGATGGTTTGCACATTATCTGGATAAAAAGGGGTGAATTTTTGCCAATTAAATATACCTTTCATGTGTGCCTTGGGGGCTCCTAAGATCAAAGATAAAGTAAGATTAAGCAATTGAAGCTTTTTGAAACCAAAACAAGTTAGTTATTCTTGTTTAATCTTTTCTTTGTCACAAAGGAGAGTTCTAGGAGTGGGGGGAGGGGGTGTGTGCTATATTGGGACATGACTGTGGTATAAAGAAAAGACATTATTCAGACTTAAGAAAAGAAAGGAAAATGAATCCAAAAGCCCACTAATTGTATACCGATACCCTGTTTTAGAGGAGGAAAAAAAAATTAAGGTTCTTTTCTCCTGATTGGGCTCAGGGTTGTTCTTGTCTCCCTGAGATTCCAGCTCTGGCCAGTACCATCTCTAACTTTGGCCAGCTCATTCCAGGCCTTCACCTTCTTCTTCTGTAAAATGAAAGGGTTTAAGGAGATGATCCCCACTAGTCCTGCCCCTCCCCTATGTCTATGATCCTGTGATCCTTCCCCACAATTTTTCCTGCCTTTTCTCTTCAATTCTCTATGCCCTAAACTCATTTCTTTTGGACTGTAGAGTAGGCTACAGGTGGGATCTGAACTTTAAAAAAAAACTATTTTAATAACTATTTTTAGTATGGTTGATTTTGTTTGTAATCATCAGTGATTTATTTTATGCATTTAAAAACATTATCCTGAGAAGGGGTCTATAGGTATCATAAGATTGCCCAAGGGTTTGGTAACATAAAAATGTCACCTCCAAAAGTGACCAATGGGATGAAGTAGAAATGAGCAAATAAAAGTTCTTTTTTGATTCTTCTCTCTTTTCAGGGGAAAACTGATAATTTTGCATTTACTCACTTTAAGTGACTCATTTCTTACATGTTGTGATAAAATATAAGCAACATTGGAGATGCCAGGTCATAGTCTGTTTTAATATGCAATAGAAATAATTTTTTTTAAAAAAAAGCGAATTATTTTGTAATCAGACAGAGCTGTGGGACAGAGTTCTGGTCAGTCAGTCAATAACCATTTATCAGGTGCCTACTATGTGCCAGGCATTTCGCTAAGCACCGGGGACACAACAAAAGGAGTCCACAGTCTAATAGGACTGTACAAACGACCTGTACAAACAAACTATCTGCAGAATAAATTGCAAACAATCAAACAAGTAAGATATTTTTATTTGCCAAACAAAAACAAAATTTTACTAAGGTTCTGTGTAAATACCTGACTGGTAAACTGGAGTGTCAGAACATTGGATTAGAATCATTATATAGGAAAAGGACTTGGTAATTTCTTCAGTCCCAGTTTCCCCTTATTGATAGACAATACAATATTTCACCTTTGTTAACCAGCTTGTACTCAGAAGCTGGTTGGTACAAGGAAAGGACTTTGGCCCTATGGATATGAATCCTATGGTTGGTGCTTTTTACCCACATGCAATAGATATTCCTCACCCTCATTTACCTTGTTGTTACAATGAGGGGATTGGACTGCACTGTCCCTGAGATCCCAGTTGTAGCTATATGATCCTATCATTTCCTCAGTTTTTTCGTCTGGTCAGTAATAAGAGAGGAAAATATTTAGTTGGTGCTTTGCTATGTGCAAAGCACTCTGCATTAGAAATACAGAACAGTCCCTGCTCTGAGAGTAGTCACATTCTAATGGGAGCCGACTGACATACCTACTGTGGGTTGTTATAGACAGGAGGTCCTCAGAGGTTCCAGAGCAGGTCAGTATGGAAAGCGTTGACAGATTCAAGCTTTGTTTGTTCGTGGCTTACAGATCCAAGAGAAAAACAATCACATTTTAAAAATACTTAACTTTATCATAAGATCATATATTTAGAGTAAGAAGGAACCCTAGAGTTCAATTCCTTCATTTTGTAGGTCATGAAAGTAATACACAGGAAAAGGGACATGATTTGCCATTGTCACACTAGTAATGTCTAAAACATGATTTGAATCCAACTCTTTGTGACACTAAGTCCTGGATGTCCTGAATGCCATGTCCACTATACGACCCAAAATACAGTTGTAAAGCAAGGTCAGCCATGGTTTTGGAAGCTTATGATCTCTTGCCCTTTTTCTTGTATACAGTGGCCGTTCTTCTGAAAGATGACTATTTTATCAGCGGCGCAGGACTGCCGGGCAGATTCAAAGCAGAAAAAGTCGAATTTCATTGGGGCCATACCAATGGCTCAGCCGGCTCTGAGCACAGCATCAATGGGAGAAGATTCCCTGTTGAGGTGAGAGATACTGTGGGATTTGAAATGGAAAGTGGGACTGTGACGTTGTTGTTTTGTAGGGATATCCTATTAATGCCATTGCCAACAAAACAAAACATCTTCCAAGCCCCAAATTGTATTGCAACCTATCTCATTAGAGAAGTATTTGTTTCTGTTGTGACTATTTGCTTTGTTGATCTTTGAGAAACCATTTCTGTCTTGGTGGGAGTTCAAAAGAAACTTGGGATTATTATAGTTC
This sequence comes from Potorous gilbertii, assembly GCA_028658325.1. Classification (NCBI taxonomy): domain Eukaryota; kingdom Metazoa; phylum Chordata; class Mammalia; order Diprotodontia; family Potoroidae; genus Potorous; species Potorous gilbertii. The sequence continues at coordinate 23,850,882 of CM053772.1, forward strand.
AAGTCTTATCAGCTCCAACCATGACCTGTTGCCATCACCTTCTGAAGGTTCACTTGGATTGTCCCTTTCCATAGCTGGTCTTCATGGAGCTGCTAGGAAAGCTTAAGATCGATTTTATCTTCACACTTTTTCTAGGAGGCTTAAGGGAAAGTAGGAAGTTCTGTCCTTCTCTAAAGATGATGCTAATGACCACCATCAATAGGCTATGAGTTTTCTTTTTTTTTTGCACCATTATCTGGTGCTAATGAGGTCAGGGTCGTCACTTTCTTCTTACCTCCCCATGTGGTATGGTTTGCTTTGCTTTGCAGTGTGGCTCCCCACTGTTTCCTGTCCCATGACCAGGCTTCCCACAAATGCATTCTCACCGGCATAGGAACAATGGTGGCACAATCCATAATAACTTTGCCAAGCTTCTGAATCTGACACCCTCTGACACTGTGACCTTTCTTCTTTGACAGTGATGGTGACTTTACACAGAGACTCTTCCCTTGCCCCCTATAGTCAGCATTATGTGTGTATTAATAATACTGTAAAGCACTTTGAGTAGGAGGATGTGGATGGATGAATTTGGGGATGCAGCCTGTGAATATAGCATCTTAATCCCACCTTTGGGATTGTTCAAAGGGTACTGTATTCAGCTGAACTCCTTGAGCAACATACATTTTTATAACAATGTGGTAAATAGCTTGTTCATTTCAACTCAATAAAAACTTACTAAGTACCATATACATCACACTTAGAGAACACTTGAAAGTTTATCATGCAGTTTGTTTTCATTATCTTTTGTACCCACTATGTGCAAAGTGCAGGGGATATGAAAGTGAATATTGTCTGCCTTTGAGGAACTTACATGTCTGCTGGAAGGTGGGGAGGAGTGCATGTCCCCAACTGAGTAAATACAAAAAATATGCAAATTAATCAGTCAGTAAGCACTTATTAAGCACCTATTAACCAATGCCTACTGATAAAGAACCTTCATTTTAATGAGGAAGACAGTAAATATTTACAAAGTATTAAATACCAAAGAGTTTGGAAGAGGGGCACTAGCAGTTGTGGGATCCAGCAAGGTTACATGTACAAAGTAGGGTTTGGTTTATATCTTCAAAGAGCCAACAAAATTATATGTAGTAATTTCTAGAGGGATTGAATGCTCCCACTTATGTGGGAGAATCCTCAAAGATCTCTTGTAGAAAGAAGTGGTCTATGATCCAAGTTTGAAAGAAAGTAAGACAGAAATGTGGATTCTCTATACGTAGACTATATGTACATTCTCTCCATGTAGAATTGTGTGTGTATGTATATATTTTATTTATATATAATATATAGGTGTATATATATATATATTGTATATACATACATATATATATATATATATATATATATATATATATATATATATATATATATATATACAGAGAGAGAGAGATGTGTGGATTCCTTATGTGTGCCTATATGTATACATATGTGAATTCTACAAGGTGGAGATGAGGAAGGATTATATTCAAGACCTGTGCAAAGGCAGAAGGTAGAAAATTGTGCATGTGAACCTGCTAATAATCTGATTTGTCTGACACAGAGAGCAGACTTGAAATAGAATGAAGGAATAATAAGAGTTAAGGACAGAAGGATAAGTGGGGTCAAATTGTGGAACCTTCTTGCACTGAGAAGAGGTTGGTCCTTAGTATCTTCAATGAGACATTTTATCTGTCAAAGCTTATTGGAAAGAATGACTGGGGTTTTGGGGATAGGAGGTTGTGTGAAATTCTGCTTTGGTATCATTGTAGAGGGAATGGAATAGTGGACGTGGACTTAAGAAAACCTGTGTTTGAATCCTGAGTAGTTGCATGACCCTGAGCAAGACACATAACTGTTGTTAGTCTGTTTCCTTGTCCCTAAAATGAGGTTGGTCCCAGTGATGTCTAAAGTCCCCTTTGAGATTTAAATCTAAATCTAAGTTCTACATTATTCAACCTTCCTCAGCCTCAGTTTCCTGAGCATATATTCCCCAAGGAGATCAAAGATCAATGATATAAAGAAAAGTTTTATCTATTTCAAATATTTTAAACAGAGCCCCCTCCACCTTCTTCTTTTAAACAAATGTACCAAGTATTTACAGGATTAAACTGATGTTAACTTTGTAAATTGGAATTCCAGGATTGTAACAGGAATATTTTCCTCTCAGTTTTACTATTTAAGTGACAGTCTATTGGCATTCAAAATGGGAGTTAAAAATGTGTTGTCCTACCAATTCTGCTCAGGGGCCTCTTTGTGCAAGATTTATGCTACCACACTTGTTTTCAAAGATCTGAGTTTAGGATAAGAAATCTAGAGCTGGAAGGGACCTCTAAAGTCTGACCTCCCCATTTGTGAGAGGATGCAATTAAACCCTAAGAAGGTTTAAATGACCCTCCCAAATTCACCCAAGTATTAAGGGTTAGAGGCAGGGTTTAAACCATGTGCCCTCTGACTTCAGAGCTGCTTTTTTTTCTCTACTGTACTGCCCAATAATTTAATTTTTTTGTTACACATTTGTAGGTACATTTGAAAAATATCTAAAGTCTTCAACCATGCCTGCTTGCAAATTTAATGGCAGAAATATTTGGCTGTGTCTAGCGAACACAAGAGGAAATCCAGATTAGTCAATTTTCCATCACTTTGACAAGTATAACCAAATATGACCTGAAAGGGATTATTCATTCATGTACTCATTTACTTATTTATTCATTCATTTATTTACTTCATTTATTCATTCATTTGTTTGTTTATTGCCAGTTTGTTTATTTGCCAGATAGTTTGGTTGATGCAATTTCCTGGATCCTAGCAGAATATATCACTCTTTTTGTAGCCTACACAAGCAATCCATGTAAAGATGACATTATAGTATAGCCAACCATACTGCCCCTTCCCACAATCTTGGTTGGTAAGTGACCTCACCCCATAATCAGTCCAGGTCATGACAAAGTCAGCAGCCATTAGTCATAGAGGTTAAAGTGATTTCTCTACACAGGTCCTCAGATGGTAAGTGAAGCATTCTTTTCCACACTCCATCATGACTCAACCATTCCATTCCATTCTTCACTACACTTTCCAGTCACTTTGGACATTTGCTAGAGCCACTCCCCACATTTTGTTTTTATTTTTAAAAGAGATTCACATCTGGGTAGAGTTAATATGGATTGTAGTTGAGGGTTCATAGAAGCTTGTCCTTGGAAGATGAAATATCATTTGGGTCCAGTGTCTTTTCTGTGAGTACTGATTGGAGGTATGACCTCAAGAGTAGCTTGGATAACCAGGAACTTTGCCAGCAGTACTTAACAATCTCTTCTTAGCAGACTTGTATTGCCATTGTAGTGGAAAGTAAATGTTCTTTGAACTTAAATGTAAAATCAGAAGTGAACTGTGCAAAGTCCACTGGTTCTTAATCCTCTCCCAAGAGGCAGAGAGATAAATCGGCTTCCTTCTTAGACTGGATTCTGTGGGTAAGAAGTGCTCATCAGATGTGCATTCTTCTCTGGAAAACAAACTCCTTGTAATTAGGTTTTCTGTTTTTTCCTAACTGAAGAAGATCCATCAAATTCAGAGGCTAATTAGAAATGCCAGATATAATGCACAGACGTATTGTTTGACCAAGTTGTTTGTTTTTTATTATTGTAAGTAACTTCAGATGGTAAGGCTGTCTACATTAATTGGGTTCTTTCATCAAAGCCCATCTGGATCATAGGACTCGTTTTGCTTTTTTAAATTATGCTTGAGTTACATGCTAAATTACTTTGGTGGAGGAACTTTTAGAGGAACTTTAACTTCAGGGTTTAAAAGTAACTCATATCACTTCAATTTATTCCATTTAATATATGTCTGATATATATATGAGCTTGGCAGAGATCCTGGGTTCTCAAACTCTTTGTCCTCATGGAGTTGTTACCAAGCTAGAATAATTTTAGGTACAATCTATCTCGGTAACTACTCGGATGTTTTCAAAGTGTTGTTTTACCAGTGGAAAGAACAGTGGCTTTGGAATCAGAGGATATGGGTTCAATCCCACCTATTTACATTTATTATCTGTATGACCTTACATAAGTCACTTAACCTCCTAAGACCCCAGTATTCTAAGGAGGGAACTGAACAAGATAAGCTTTGAGGTCCCATCCATCTCTAGATATAGGATTCCATGACAAGAAAGTTTACCATCATGTGATGAATTATTTGAATCATAGCAACTCCTAACCCACCTCCTCATCATCCCCCATTATGTCATGGAGGGACCATGACTGGTATTGTTCAAGGAAATAACCATATTAATGAAATTATAGACTTTTGAAGTTTTGAAATAACAATGTTCATCTAACCCTCAATGGTATCTGTGATATTTTGTTTAAAACTATTTTGATTAGTCCCCTTGGTGTCATGAGTCATTACTGAGAGTATCTCTAGTGTAAGATTTGAATGGCATAGACAAGCCTGATGCTTTTATTTCCATGTATTATGCCCCCAAAAGAAAAATTAGAATAGGAATTTTTAAGTATTTCTTATTTATTTATTAAGTATCATGGATATGTGTAGTTTGTCCTTATTACTATTAACAGCTACCTGATATAGAAGCTGCTATTCACAGAAGCAGAGAATATAGGTTGTTTTATAGAATATAGCTTTCAAAGCCTCTTATAGGTCACCTAGCTGGCACAATGGATAATGTCATGCCTGGAGTCAGGAAGACCTGAGTTCAAATCTATCCTCAGACACTTATTAACTGTGGGTGACCTTGGGAAAGTCATTTAACCCTGTTTGCCTCAGTTTCCTCTTCTGTAAAACAAACTGGAGAAAAAAATGACAAAATGTTATATTATTTTTGCCAAGAAAACCTTGAATGTGGTCACAAAGAGTCAGACGTGACTGAAACAACTAAACAAATATCATATGGCAAAATGTGTAAGGTCCTAAAATAACACGGGCAATTCTATTGAGAAACCACACCATTTGCTAGTATTTTTTAAAACACATCTTGTTCAGTTATTTAACTAGATGGTTCCATTTCTTACCATCATCCAATCTTCTTTACACTGTATTTTATATTTCTACATGGGGGGAAAAATCACGACCTTGAAATGTTTCTAGAGTTGATTCAATCCTGCAGTTTTTAAAGCTTTACTAATCCCTTATCTGGTTGCTATTGTAGGCCACCCACAGTAGGCAAATGTTAACAAAGACCTTGAAATAATAGGATGTAAGGAAGAGCTGTCCATGTTTGAAACTAAACTCCAAGGACTGTGTCTCTCCTGGATTTCATTGAATGGTAGTGTTGGGGTGGATCTTAGAGCTTAGAGTTTATGTGGCTCAACCTCCCAGACATGACATTCAGAAATGAATTCATTTCTAACTCTTCTGAGGGGCGGTCATGATCTGAGCTCCCCGGGGCTGTTGGATAAGGAAACAACCACTGCCACAAGTCACTTACAGATGATCTCATTTGATTTCCTGAATCTCACCATAAATCTGGAAGCTAGTTAACAAACTCCAGTGGTCCCTAATTGTCCCCAAGATCAAATATAAAATCTTCTGTTTAGCTTTCATGAGCTCCTCCTACCTTTCCATGTCTTCTTACCCTGTCCTCATCTTCATGTGCCATCTGGGGACACTGGACGCCTTGTTGTTTCTCCTATACCATTCCATTTCTCCACTGGGTATTTTCACTAACAGCCCTCCATGCCTGAAATTCTCTCCCTCCTCATCTCCATCTTTTTGGTTTCCATCAAGTTCCTTCTAAAATCCCACTGACCTTCGCTAGTTCTTCTAGCATTCCCAATCCTTGTGTTGCTGATACCTAATTTATCCTGTCTGTATCTTGTTGGTACCTAGCTGTTTTCATGTGTCCCCCATTTAACTGTGAACTTCCTGAGAGCAGGGATCTGGTTTTTTTTTTTTGTCTTTCTTTGAATGCTCAGGTCTTAGCAAAATGCCTGGTGCAGAGTAGATATTTAGTAAATATCTGCTGACTTGGTTTTCACAGATGTGGAAACTAAAATGAAATGTCTCACAGCTTCAAGGGCAAGATTTAAACCTCAGGTCTTCCAGACTCCAGGCTCAAATCTGTACCCACAACGCTACATTGCTACATCAAAAATCCAATATTCAGTAAAAAAAAAATTTTCAAGAAACTCACTTCTTAATGTCTTCCCACTTCATCCATATAGTTAGTAACATTTTAAAATTGCATGTAAGATCATCTGCATCCTTTAGCATCCACAGTTTCCCTGTTCCTTTCCCTGTTTTGGCATATACTATGGGCCTATACCCAGTACTACCATCTAATCTAATCTCTCTGCCCTTGTCTGTCCTTGTGGAGATGGGCAGCACCCCCTGGATGACTGTACAGTCAATAGATAAGGTGTCAGCCTAAAGGTAGACCTGCTCCTTTGAGTCCATGGTTTCTGCTATCTGACTGGTTGTGTTTACCTGTGCAAAGTGCTACACTCTATGGAATACTCTGTGAAGCAGCCATACACTTTTTCTCTTTCAATTACCCCATTAGGAATAATTTTTCCATAGCACACAAAGAGATAATCTCTAGGAAGAATCAGAGACAGAGAGGCCACAAAGAGCCTCCCCCTGGATTAAACCTGGTGGATTGCATCTGAGGTCAAATTTATCCTCATTATTTGAAATATTTAAAAATGCAGTGTAATACAATCACAGATTGTAGAGCTGTAGATACAGGCCTGATGGGCACATTAAATCTTTGATAACCTTAAATGATCCAAATTGATTGAATGTGCCCTTCCAAATGCAATTTATGGGCAATTACTTGAATTCTATCAAAATACAGAAGCTAAATCTGAGTAAATTTTCTGGGTGGTTAATATCCTTTTTTAAATAAATTTATTTATTTAACTTTTTACATTAATTTTCACAAAATTTTGGGTTCCAAATTTTCTCCCCATTTG
>CM053772.1:23858319-23900975 GCA_028658325.1 Potorous gilbertii
CCTATTTTTCAAGGTGTTATTTTCTTCAGTATTTTTTTGGGTCTCCTTTAGCAAGTTATGGACCCATTTTCATGCTTTTCTTGTATCTCTCTCATTTCTCTTCCCAGTTTTTCCTCCACCTGTCTAACTTGATTTTCAAAATTCTTTTTGAGCTCTTCCATGGCCTGAGCCCATTGAATATTTATTTCGGATGTTTGGGATACAGAGGCCTTGGCTTCTATGTCTTTCCCTGATGGTAAGCATTGTTCTTCCTCATCACAAAGGAAAGGCGGAAACATCTGGTCACCAAGAAAGTAACCTTCTGTGGTCTTATTTTTTTTTCCCTTTTCTGGGCATTTTCCCAATCAGTTACTTGACTTCTGAGATTCCTTTCCATACCCACCTGGCCTCCAGATCCACGCAGCTAGTGCATGGGGTCTGAGGTTCAAATGCTGCTTCCCAGCCTCAGGGCTTTCAGTGGGGGCAGGGTTGCTATTCAATGTGAGATTAAATTCAGGTGCTCAGGTCAGGGCAGGGCTGCCACACAGGGCTCACTTCCTTCAGGGGGTTTATGCAGAGATATTCAATAATGGATCCAAGCCCCTGCTTTCTTTGGGAGCCTTTGTCCACTGCTGCCTCTGCTGCTGCCTCCAGAGGGGGCCTGAGTTGTGGGGACACCCTGCTCCCCTCTTGGCCTGCCAAACAGGGTCTCTCACTGACCTATGCACCTGTGGGTGGAGGGACCTTCATGGCCACTAGAGATTTCTTCCCTGAAGCCTGCTCGGATCTGCTACTCTCAGTGCTGCATGGCCAAGGCAGGGCTGGGCTCTGCTCTGGGTCCAGTATGGGATGGACATTTGGTATCAGTTTTTCAGGGCTCTCTGGAACAAAAATCTCCTTCACTCCATTGTTGTGCAGCTTCCATTGCTCCAGAATTTGTTGGGAGTTCCTCTTTACAGGTAATTTATGGGCTGTGGGTTTGGAGCTAGCATATGTGAATCTTTCTACTCCAACATCTTGGCTCCTCCCCCCTCTGGGTGGTTAATATTCTATACCTCATGGTGATGTGTTTTTTATCCCATCTTCAAATAGAGCTGATAATTAGCTCATAAGAAAGGCCATGAGGTCTTTGTCCAAGAACTTCTAGGAATGTCTTTGGTCTTTCAGTTCATTTTTCAAGATTAGATGGATTTTTTTTCATTAGCCCATCTACCCTGATCTTAGATGTGTTTTCTTGTGATCAGCAGCAGACATTTATCGAGCAGATGGCCAGGTTTAAGGGTATATGTCCAGCTATGTGTAATGACCAGTAACTTATTCACTTCCTCGTTGTGTGATACTGGGAAATTTACCTAAACTCTCTGAGCTCCAGTTTCCTCCTCTGTAAAATGGGGATGATATTAGCACCTACTTCACAGGGTTGTTATGATAGAAAGTGTTTAAATCACTTTAGAAAATTCACAGTACTTTATAAATGTTTGTTATTATCTTTATGTCATTGAAGAGTATATTATTATATTGAAGGAGAGTAAACTGTAAGTTCCTGGAAGCAGGTACTATATTTTACCTTTCTTTATATTTCCAGCACTTAGCAAAACTTATTGCATATAGTAGGCACGTAATAACTGTTGACTGACTGACTGCACATTACCTATATCATATTTCAATATAAATATTAAGTATCTCTTCACTTGCTCCCAAAGTATTCATTATACTAAACAATAGCCATTTCTTTTTTATAGTTATTTGTTTTCAGTTTTCAACAATCACTTCCATAAGTTTTAAATTTTCTCCCTCTCACTCTTCCCTCCTTCCTCAAGACAGCATACAATTTTATATGGGTTCTATACATTCAGTCTTATTAAACATATTTTCACATTAGTCATGTTGCATAGAAGAATTAAAACAAATGGGAGAAACCATGAGAAAAAAACAAAACAACAAAAGAGAAAACTGCTTCATTCTGTGTTCTGACTCTATAATTCTTTCTCTGCATGTAGATGGTATTTTGTATCATGAGTCCTTTGGGAAATATATAGCTGTGAAGGACTCGGTCTACCAGAAACAGTACTCACACATTGTGGCTGTTACTGTGTACAATATTCTCCTGGTTCTGTTCATTTCACTCAGCATCAGTTCGTATAAATCTTTCCAGGTTTTCCTGACATCCTCCTGTTCTTCATTTCATATGGCATAATAGTATCCCATTACATTCATATACCACAATTTACTCAGTCATTCCACTGATAGGCATTCCCTCAGTTTCCAGTTTTTAGACACCACCAAGAGTGCTGCTATAAATATTTTTGTACATGTGAAATCCTTTCCCATTTTCATGATCTCTTTGGAATACAGCCCTAGAAGCAGTATTACTGGATCAAAGGGTATGTGCATTTTTAGCGTCCTTTGGGCATAGTTCCAAATTGCTCCCCAGAATGGTTGGATCAGCTCACAGTTCCACCAACAGCGAATTAGTGTTCTAACTCTCCCACATCTTCTCCAACATGTATCATTTTCCTGTTGTGTCATGTTAGCCAATCTGATAGGTTTGATGTGGTACCTCAGAGTTGTTTTGATTTGTATTTCTCCAATTAGTAGTGCTTTAGAGCATTTTTTCATGTGACTATATATAGCTTCAATTTCTTCCTCTGAAAAATGCCGGTTCATATTCTTTGACCATTCATCAATTGAGGAATGACTCGTATTCTTGTACATTTGACTCAGTTCTCTATATATTTTAGAAATGAGGCCTTCATCACAGACACTAGTTGTAAAGAGGCTTTGCCAGTTTTCTGCTTCGCTTCTAATCTTAGTTGCATTGGCTTTGTTGGTGCAGAAACTTTTCAATTTAATGTAATCCAAATAATCTATTTTACATTTCATAATGTTCTCTATCTCTTGTTTGGCCATAAATTCCTCCTTTCTCCATAGATCTTACAAATAAACTCTTCCTTGCTCCCCTAATTTGTTTATAGTATTAGCCTTTTCACCTAGATCATGTACCCATTTGGATTTTATTTCCAGTATATGATATCATGCATTGGTCTATGCCCACTTTCCACCACACCATTTTTCCAGTTTTCCCAGCAGTTTTTGTGAGACAATGAGTTCTTATCCCAGAAGCTGGGTTCTTTGGGTTTGTCAAACAGTAGCCTGCTATAATCATTGACTACTATGTCTTTCGTACTTAACCTATTCCACTGATCTACCCCTTTATTTCTTAGCCATTACCAAGTAGTTTTGATGATTGCTGCTTTAAAATACAATTTATGATCTGATAGGGCTAGGTCATCATCCCTAGCATTTTGCTTTTCATTGATATCTGGACCTTTTATTCTTCCAGGGAATTTTGATATTATTTTTCCCAGCTCTGTAAAATAATTTTTTGGTAGTTTGATTGGTATGGCACTGAATAAGTAAATTAATTTAGGCGGAACAATCCCCTTAAGAGAGTTTTGAATTTCTTAAAAATCTTGGTCACCCTTCACTGGAATATTCCTACGTGTCAATATCTCTATTCCAAAGAGATCCTCAGAATTGAATCTGGTTTAGAAAGAAGTGGTCTAACCAACTCCCAGGTATGTTAGGATGTTCCCAAAATCCGTTCTTCTGGACAGTACACTTTTATTATTGTAACCTGAATAATGCGTCAGATATAGAGCTTGTAGCAATTTAAATTCCTGAAATATTTTTCTCCTCATTACTGATGCCTTGTTTCCATTTTATAAATTGCCTTGCTCATTAAATCCCATGGAGTCAGATTTCTCACCTCCTTGCTCAGCCTTTGACCCACCTCTGTTTGCTTTAACTCTTTGGGGTTGACCTCTTGCCCATTTCCTGGTTCTGGTTTGCTCAGGTCCCATCTCTGTCTTCAACATTAACTCTTTCAACTGACTCCCATAGCATCCCCCTTCCCTTGTGCTCCCAGCTTTCCTGAATCTCAGGGCCTTCACTTTTAGATATGTTTCTGCTACATCCAGTCCCAATAATGGAGTAGCTTGTGATCAAGGGAGAGACTGGAACACAGGGAACTCCCCACAGGCTATGATTTTCATTGTACTATACTTAAAGAACCAACTTTAGACTTGGTGAAGCAACTGCTATTTCTCAGTCCATTTTGTATCTTTCAGACAAAGGTGGGCAAGCTCTATGTTGAGGCCCTATATGGTCTCAAGTGTGGCCCCTTTAGATTGCATCAAAGGGCCATATTTGAGGTGTTTAGAGGGCCACATGGGGCATTCAGGCTACAGGTTTGTCACCACTGCTAGGTCTTTATCTTTCCTCCTTTTAGACATCTATGCTATTAGGCAGGAAAATAGGCTTATCTAGAAAGTTTTCTCAATGTTACTCCATCAGGAGCCTTTTCTAGAACTTCTCTAATTCCTAGTTATTAATATTCTCTTCATCCTGAAATTGTCATGAATTATTTTAACATACTTTGAATTTACTCACTAGAATACATTTAGTATTCCCCTGGTCTAGGAGTTCTTAACCTTTATTGTGTAATGGACTCCTTGGGAAGTCAATAAACCCTTTTTCAGAATAATATTTTAAATGCAGAAAATAATATACATAGGATTGCAAAGAAAAGTAATTATATTCAAATTCATTTACCAAAACTTTCCAAGAAAAACCCACATTCACAGACCCCAGGTTAAAAAACCTCTGATTTTGAATCTAAACTCCTTGAGAGTAGGAACAGTTTCATTTTTGTCTCTTTAATCCCAACCTCCAGCAGAGTATCTGGCATACTATTTGTGTTTAATATGCATTGGTTGATTTGAATTCCAAGTGTCTAAACCAGGGGTGGGGCACCTGCACACTTGAGGCCACAAGAGGCCCTCTAGATCCTCAAGCCTGAGTCCAAATTTCACAGAAAAATAAAGGGGTTTGCTTGGATTTTGTCAAAGGGCCACATTTGAAGACCTAGAGGAACAGGAAGGAAATTTTATCATTTTATACAATATTTTCATCTTCTGGCTTTGATACTATCTTGCTACCTTGTTTCAGAAAAAGAAAAAAAAGAGAATCTGAGGAATTCTTTCTTAACATAAGCATGACCTCCTTTCACACTTGTCACTTTATTTTATTGTTAGTGTTAGCAGTAGTAGAATTACTAGGTTTTTGATACATTCCTAGAAGAGTTATATTTTGGAAGGTCTGATTTATTGATGGACTGTTTACCTTGCACTGACTTTCCATGAAATGCTTTGATCTGTTCCACAGTTTCTCACCTCTTATGCTTTTTACTATTTTGTGGCATAACTGTGGTTCACTTTCTTATATTAGCAACTTCAGTGCTGTCCAGTCAGTGGCAAGGGGATAGGTTGAATTTTTAATTAATGATTTTATTAAAATAAAGATTCCACTTTAGTACAGGATGTTTCATCCTTTATTAGTGAAATATTTAATCTCCATCTGGCTGATCTTTTATGTATATGTCCCGTATTAATTAAGAGGAACATTTGAGGATGCCCTGGTACTTACAGTATACTCAGTGGAGAAGTTAATGTAGAGTTGCACAAAGCCTGAGACCAGATTTAAAGAGGTAAAAAGTAGCCCTGGTCCCAGGAGTGGTAAATCTTCATAATATCTGACAGACCTCATCTCTCATAATCAGCCTTAGATGTGAACTTGCTCAGGGCTTTTTTGACAGTATGTCTTTGACATGTCAAATGCTGCAAGCTGATTGAACTGAACTGAGAATTATAGTCAAAGGGAGGACTGTCTGTAGGAAAGGATAAAAAGAAAAGAAAAGAAAAGAAACCAGGTTGTTATCACAGATTCCCTGAATGCAGAAACTTTCCCTGTGGTAGTTGTGAACAAGCCAAGGTTTTCAGGACCCTGGAGAGGGACAAAGATGGCTTTGAAATCTGTTCATGGGTTCTTAGGATACAGAGTTAGATAATCATACTTTCATAGTGTCATACTTTTAAAGTCAAAAAGGATCTCAGAGGTCATCTAGCCCAAATTTCTCATTTTATTAGTGAGGAAACTGAGGTCTAGGGAGGTTAAAAATAATAACTAACATTCATGAAGGATCATAAAGTTAGTCACTTCACCCTTTTTGTCTCAGTTTCCTCATCTATAAAATGAACTGAGAATAAAATGGCAAACCACTCCAGTATCTTTGCCAAGAAAACACCAAATGGGTCATGAAGAGTTGGATGTGATTGCACAACAGTGGATAGAGCCGTGGGTCTGGAGTCAAGAAAACCTGATGACTTACTTTCTAGCTATGTGAAATTGGCCAAGTCACTTAAACATCTGTTTGCCTCAGTTTCCTCATCTGTAAGAAGAACTGGAGAAGGAAATGGCAAAGCACTCCAAATATTTTGCCAAGGAAACAATACATGGGGTCACAGAGTCAGACACAAATGAAATAACTGAACAAAGTCAAATTTTTTTTTAAGGTTTGAAAAGTACTTTTGCATACGTTAACTCATTCGATCCTCAAAATAACCATCCTCATTTTTAAGAAACTGAGGCACAGTTTAAGTGATTTGCCCAGATTCTCACAATTGATTTCCCCAGGTCACACAGTAGTATCAGAAATGAGATTTGAATTCAGTGCCTCTGACACTACAGGGTTCAGCCCCCTTACTTTACAGAAAGACAAAAAAAGCTTATGCTTAGGAAGAAATGGTCACATAGTTATGAAGCAGAAGAAATGGTATTAAAACTCAGGTGCTCAGCCTCCAAAGTCCAGGATCTCTTTTTGTTTGCTTACAGTTCTTCCAGATTGGGTTTAGTGTCAATAACATCACAGAAGAATTTAACTGAATTGCTTAGCTGCTGATTCTTTCAAATTAAACCAATAAAACAAAACAAAAAGCGAAGAAGCAATGTCCAAAGATTGTCTGATTCCCTCGAAAAATTCCAATGAGAAGCAAGCAAAGGAGACACGAGATAATTGAAAATGCTTTGCTCTGCTAATCAGCTCAAGAGCATCTTAACATGGTCTCCAGCACAAAACAGGTTTCACCCTAGAGGGACCATTTCCATTTCCAGTAGATGGAAATTCCAACCAATTACAGGTTCTAGAAGCCAAGAATAGATTTGTTTTCTTGTACTTGGTAAAGCTTTAACAAAATCCCTTAGTAGGGCCCATTTTTATGGGACAAAACAGTTGGGTTTTTTTTAATCTCTCTCCTTCCTGTGAATGAAAATTTGTTTAAGACCTTTTGTCTATTCAAATCCTTCACTCAGCTATGGCCCAACATTTGATACTGTAGCATCGAATGCTCTTTTCTTTAAAATCCAGTTCACAGAGCCAAGCAACTCAAATAGCACTGGGCATGAGAACCTTTTCAGCCCTGAGGTCAAGGCACCAGGATGCCCAGTATCAGATGCATTGCATTGAATGTTCAAGTTGATAAAATTCACTGATGGAGAGCTAGGCTCCTTTTCCCTCCTACCCCCACCCCAGTTCCCCTATCCTGGTCCTGTCATAGCTACAGCAAAAGGTTTCACACCATCTTAAATCTCAAGGCTTTAACAAGTTCTTAGTGACACAATCACTCAGAAGGGACATTCTGAAAGATTTATAAGGGATAGAAAGGAGTCAGGATTGAGAGGAAAGTCTATTTCCTTTCCTTCCCCTCAATCCCAGCCATAGAATTTCATAGTATTTCTTGTAATGGAAAAATGAGGCAACTGCCAGAGTCTACCTGCTGGGGGAATGCGGAATCCTGAGCTGAAAACAGCTAGGGCTCTGGAGCCATATGGAGGCTGGTAGTTCAACTTCACACATACACCCCCGCTCCCCAAACCCCCTTGTCATTAAAATAGGTACATTTCCCTCCTCCAGAGTTTGCAGAAATCTTCACGGCTGTGCTTTTGAAGAGCGAGTTAATTTGTTGCAAATATTTAGGTTAATAGTGATAAGCCCACCAACCCTCCTTCTTCCTGGCCTGCTGTCAGTAGACTTGGAGCAACTAATAGATCATCTGTGAGCTAAAGATGTCAAAGAGTATGTTTCATCTAAGGCTGTGGGGTTTTATATCCCGGAGGTGCCCAGTAAGTGTTTCTAATAAGAAGGACACTCTTAGTGAAGGGTCGTTTCTTTTACTTGTAGTGTTGTACTTTGCTGGGGTGGTGGGGAGACAGAAGCACTTTCATCTGGTGGCAGAAAATTACACCCTGATTTTTGAATGGATATTTCCATTCATTCATTTGATGTTGCCTAATTAGTCATTTGGTTAGAGTTTTTTATTAATTAAGTACCTCTCAATCAGCAAACATTTATCAAAGTGCCTATTTTGTTCCAGGCAGTGTGGTAGTTACAACAGATACAGAAACAAAAAAATAAAAACAGCCCCTGTGCCCCCAAGGAGCTGAAATTCTACTGGGAGAAATAGTGTGTACATATATAAATGAATACAAGATATATGCAAAGGGTAATTTTATGGGGAGAGGCCATTAGCCACTGCAGGAAATCAACAATGATAGTTTTCACGTTGAGATTTGCAGAAAGTTTGTGATTACAGGCTTCTGGTGAGGAGAGAGTTGTCCCAGGCAATGAGGGCATTCAGGGCAAAGTTAGGGAGCTAGAAGATGAGGAATTGGGTAGAGGGAAAAGAAAATAAGTCATTTGGGCTATTTTGTGAAGGAGTAAAAATCTTATATAATGAGCAGTATGTACTGCACATACTCACCCACGTATAATATCGTATGTTGTATTACATCTTTTATTATGGATAATGTAACATGGTTCATTATATAATGAGAAGCAGCATTACTAAGTGGGTAGATTCATAGCCCTGGGGTCTGGAAGGTCTGGGTTCTGCCTACCTTTGATACATACTGCGGGGTAACCATGCTTAAACAAGTATTTATTAAGCACCTACTATGGAACTATGAGACACTGTACTCAATAGGCACCAGCCTTCAACAAAAAATGGAACAATCCCCACTCGGAGGAGTTTACCTTCTAAGTGGTGAGATAAATACATATAAAAATAGAAAGTGCTCTATTTTAACATATACAAAGTTGGTAAATATAGGCTACCTTGAGAGAGGAGGCGCTAGCAGTTAGGAGAATCAGGCAAGGCTTCCTCCCAATGTCCTGGGTAACTTTCTTAAATGATAGATTATAGATGAATTATAAGTGAAAGGAGTTTCAAAACTGAGAGTTCCCTACGTTGATGAGATAATAGGTTTGGATCTAAAGATAGCAGTGATGCTCTAATGCCATCAAAGGAAGGAGAAGACAGATAAGAACAGTCATGAGACAGAGCAGGAGACAGAAAAGACAACTAATTTAAACAGTCCTCCTGTAGGGAGCTAAAGATGCTAATTCTTGACTTCTGGTGACTGTCTACCAAACTGTCAACAATGATGATGTAATAGTAATAGCTTTCAGTCCGTAACGTACTACAGGTGTATTAACTCATTGGATCCTCACAACATTCCTGGGAAGTCTGGGCTAGAATCATTACAGATTAGGAAACTGAGGCTAAGAGCAGTTAAACCACTTGCCCAAGGTCACCGAGCTAGTGTTTGAAGAGTAATTTGAGTCAGGTCTTCCTGACTTCCAGGGCCACCATTTTTCCTCGCTAGGTCTCTAGCTGTTACCATGTTGATAAAGTATATTTTAATTTAAAGAATTTCTGTTTAGAAATGAGTTTTTCATGAGTTTTTTTCCCCTTTCTCATCGATTTGGCCTATATCAGATGCTTTTTATTGGCTAAATGCAAAACCCTGCCCTGTATTCTCAATAACCCAGTCAGTGATCATTTTGGGAAATCACATGTTGAAAGCAGAAATGGAAATTACCCAATTTTAAATTCCATACTCTGAGAGCTCAAGGTTATGTTCATGGCCAGGTGATGGATTCACCTGAATGGTGAAATTAGCACAAACAAAATACTCTAAATGGGAGAATACCTTTATCAGGCAGTTAATAATTATTGCAATGCCTTTAATTGAATGCTTGCTTTAAGAGAAATGTCATGAAACTCCACCGAATGGCCTACTGGCTAATTAAGTCCTCTCAATGAAAATTTAATATTGTTTACTAAGAAAGTTCTAAAGATAACATCCTAGGGGAAAACAATAAAGTAAAAAGGTGATCTTGATGAGAGCTTTAGAAATAGTGGGGTTTTTTGTATTTTACAGTCAGTGATTGAAGATGACTGAAATAAGGTCTAAAAAATTTGGTTCAGCAAAATTCCCTTCTAAAAACAACTTAAGGAGATTTCAAGATAGACATAATGTTCCCCCTCATATATGTTCCATCGCAAACTAGTCTAGTTATTTTTTATATATTGCATTCATTTCCCACCTCCATGCCTTTGCAACAGTGGTCCACAGTGTCTGGAATTTCCAACCTCCTGACTTCTGCTTCTTAGACTAGGTGTCATCAGGCATATCACAGATACTACTCTCCTCTGTGAAGCCTTTCTCAATCCTCCTGGTTATTAAACACTCTCTCCCTCTTGAAATTTTCATGTATTAACTTATGTATGCTTTAGATTTATCTTAGTTTATCTAGTAGCCTGTGAGATTCTTGAGAGTGGGGACTGTTTCATTTTTGTCTTTGTATGTCCTAGCACAGTCCTTTGCACTTGTAGAAGTGACTTAATAAATATATGTTGAAGATGGTAGATGAAAAAGGAGAGAGAGAGAGAGAGAGAGAGAGAAGGAGGGAGAAAGAGAGAGAATAAATTCCAATTCCATTCCAGTTTTCATTCTATGGTCCACCTAGGCTGGAAAAAAAAACAGGCATTCTCTGGTGTGTTTTTCTCTTCAGGAAAATGTAGCTCTTCTATTAATGGCCATTACACATACATATCAAGACAGATTGTTCCAATTAGTCAATGAAGGCTAGGTTTTTGAGCTCTTTTAATATGTGTCTGAGCAATTAGTGTACTGTAGTTAAAAGGCTCACTCTTGGGTTTCTTAGATTCAGCTTATAAATTTCTTTCATGAGATAAAGCAAAAGTCTTTAATTGTTTTTGGTCATAAAATTTTAAAGCTGAAGAGGACCTTAGAGATCATCTAGTACCAACTCCTCACGTGAAACATGAGGAAGAGAAATGAGATGAAGAGACTTACCCAAGGTCACAGAGTCAGTGGCAAAACCCACACTAAGAGTCTAAGACACACATATTCCCTCTAGCTCAGAAGGAACTCTGAAGGAGCCAAGGCCCTTTCCAGAACATGATGCTGTCTCCAAAATGGCGGGCCCTAGTAATTGTGTATCATTGTGTTATATTTCTTTCCTTGCTCTTAAGAGAGCCCCTAGTCTGGTCCTTCCTATTAGATTGAAAACTAAAAGGGATCCTCAGTTACCTAGTCCAACTCTCATCTTAAGGATGAAGAAAGAGGCCATAGAGCTGACGTGTCTTAACCAAGGTCACCCAGCCAGTTTGAGGCAGAGCTAGAAACTGAACTCACCTTCTAGCTACACATTTCACACTCTTTCCTCTTTTCTATGCTTTGACATTATACTACCAACTTGGTGTGTAATAATGGACCTCAAGTGTTGTTACCTCTTAAGTTTGGGACTTCTTTTCACTATTATAAGTAATTATTGTCAGTAGCTTTTTCTTAGCTCTGTATCACCTCATGGAAGTCTTAATATGTTTCTCTGAATTCATCACCATTATCATTTGTTATGGCTTAATTATAGTTCATTGCCTTCATATAAATATATATATATATACATATATATGTATATATATATATATGTATGTATATTCAATCATTTTAGTTGTGTCCAACTTTTCATGACCCCATTTGGGGTTTTCTTAGCAAGGATATGGAACAGTTTGCCATTTCCTTCTCCAGTTCATTTTACATATGAGGAAACTGAGGCAACTGGGTTAAGCCAGTTATCCAGGCTCACACACTAGTAAATGTCTGAAACCCGATTTGAACTCATAAGGATGAGTCTTCCTGGTTCCAAACCTAGTGCTCTAATGGTGCCACCTAGCTGCCACCTACATAGATATCATAGCTTATTTATGGATTTTTAACAAAATAATTCACTTCTCATAGAATCCAAATAAAAGAAAACCCCTACTAAGTCAGTTTCTTCCTTCTGAAAGCAGAAGAGAAAAAATCATTGCCTGCCGTGATCATCTTCTTTCTGAGGCCTTACCATCAGCAGCTGGTGACTCCTAGTGCAGTAAGATCTGACCTTTAGGGCAGAGCAATTCTATCAAGAGTAAACTTCCTCTGTTTTCAACCTGTCATGCAAGACTCAAACATCAGCTGCACGAAGAAGCCGAGAGACCAAGATTGGGAATTTAGCTCAATGGCGACGGGGTGGTCGTGGAGGGGAAAAGGAAGCTAAAAGGGTCAGAAGAAGAGCAGTTGCCATAATTAGCTGGGTCACAGGCCTGCTCCAGAGGGGTCGTCCAAGGGCATTTCTTTTCATTCTTCATCACCCATAGCCTAAATGAAAATATTGAGGTGAGCCCTTCCTCAAATTATATCTGACATGCAGTGTTAGAAGAAATGATTAGTTTATTAAGCTCTTTGAGGGTGACATTATTATGAGACTGTCCAAACCAGCCTTCTTGAAGCATCTGCTTTCTTTTAGTTTGTTCCTTCTCAGCTTGCTTTTTCATCCACTGGACCTGGGCTAGCTCCTTTGATCCTTCCCCAGCAAGGTCCTGGTAGGTACAGAAGAATAGTTTGGAGATCAAGGGTCTTCACGATTCTGACACTTAACATCTGTTATGCTGGCTTTGGTTTGCTTATAGGAGTAGGGGAATGGAGGTAGTGGTACATTAGAAAGCTGTGAAAGAATATTAGATTTGGTGTCAGCAGAACTGGATTCCCTCCCAGCTCTCCTGCTTACTTCCTGTATGACCTTGGGTGAGTTTAATCACTTTCAAGGGCATCAGCTTCCTCCTTTGTAACATAACATGCTTTGAACTTGATGTCCAATAGATGTTACTCTAGGTAAGTTTATATCAGGATCTCCTGATCTTTGACTGTTTTCCTTGACTCTTAACTATTTGCCAGGTCCTTCCCTACAACATTTTTACCCCTTTGATTCCTGTCTAACTGTCTATCCCCTTCCCTGTGGCTTTCTCTAACCTTCATTCTTTGTACTTAGTTAACACTGCATTTCCCACAGAGCTCCCACACAATCCCATTTTGCCACACGGTTATAATAACAGAAGCTAGCGTTTTACTTAGAAAGTTAACATTTGCAAAGCACATCTGATATCTTGTCTCATTTGTCTCACAACAACTCTGTTAAGTAGGTGTCATCATTATCCCCTTCTTACATATGAGGAAACAGACTGAGTTTAAGTGGCTTGCATCACTCAAGTATTAAGTTTCTGAGGCAGGCTTCAAGTCCAGCACTCTATATACTGTGTGACCTAGGTGATACTCATTACTCACCTTCACTCCTCATACGCATGCTATGCTCCGACCTCTCCAGAGCTCTCCATTCTTCTGTGGTTCTTGGAACGTGTTCCAATTACAATCTATCTGGGGAATGACCCTGTATGTGATAACTTGTGTTGGAGCCTTGTCCCAGTCTTCTAGGTACCAGTTTGGCCAGTGGTCTACCATAGGTGCGCTCATTAATTTGTGACATCTCTCATTTCTATTCCCTTCTGTCCTCTGACTCTACCATCACCCCTGTTGCTGTACTATTGCAAATGTCCTGCAAGTTGGTCGCTCTGCCTCAAGTTCTTCCTTACCCCATCCATCCTCTACTCACCTGTCAAACAGATCTTCCTAAAGTCCCAGTCTGACCATGCCATCCCCTTTTCGCCTGCTTAGTAAACTCCAGTGGCTTCCTGTGCCTCCAAGATCAAATATAAAACCTTCTTTTGGACATACAAAGTGTTTCATAATGTGGCCCCTTCCTACCTTTTCAGACTTCCTCTTCCTTGCTGCCATATACTCTAGTGACATACAGTCTAGTGACACTGGCCTCCCACAAGAGATCCCATTGGGAATGTCTCATCTCTGGAAGTTTTCACTTTCCTGGTACTATCCCTTCTTATCTCCATGTCCTGGTTTCTCTGGCTTCTTTTAAGATGCAGCTAAAATTGAAAATTCTGCAAGAAGCCTTTCTTGACCCCACCTTAATACTAATGACTTCCACCTCTCTCTTACCACTATTTCCACTTCATTCTGCATGACTTGTTTGTATATAGTCATTTAGTGTTTTGACCTTTATACTTCGAGTCCCTTGAGACAAGAGACTGGTTTTTTCCTTGTATCTCTAGTGCTTAGCACAATGCCTGGGACACAGTAGACGCTTAATAAATGCTTGTTGGCAAACTGATTGACAATAATGACAAAAAACTGAACAGAACACTGTTAAGATTCAGTTCAATGTCCAAACTCAGTTTCTGCTTTATACATACTGCTATAAAACCAATATATTAAAATCCAGGCTTATAAAGAATTAAGTTAGGGTATCTTTTATTTACATTTTTGAAACTATTCAATTTATAGAAGAATACAATAGAAACTATACTGCAAAGAGAAGTCCTTCCATGGCACTAGAGAGAGGAAGTTTCCCCATTGGGGAATTTCCCACGTTAATGACATCACAGCTTCCTACCCTACCCACATCCCATTGCATTTACTGTTGGACAAAAGCCCATGAAAGGAAATGCCACTTAAACCCAGTGTTTTCTCCATGGAACACTATTCAGAGGATCATTGATTTAGAGATAGAAGGGAAGGATCATCAGTCCACCTCTTCATTTTATAGTGATGGAAATCATAGACCAGAAAAGTGAAGTGATTTATTCATAGGACCCTAGATTTGAAGTTGGAAGGAACCTCAGAGGCAATGTTGCCTAATCCTTTTATTTTACAGATGAAGAAACCAATGACTGAAGAGGTTAGGGAACTTAAACCAGGTCACGCAGGGGGGAATCCAAACCCAGTTCTTTTGGCTCTAGATTCAGTTTGCTTTCTATTGTTCTAGTTTGCCTCTAATCCAGATCAAAAACATCAATAAAGCATAAGTCAGTGTAAAGCTATGATTTCAAATAATTTTTTCACAGTTTTTGTTAGGACCATACTTTAGGACTTGGATGGATCTGCCATGTTTTCAATGGGGCATCTCTCTCTACCACTATGGGACTCAACCCATTCCCACATCCTTGTTCTTTGGGATTCCTCTCCAAGTCCTCCCATGATTCCTGAGCAGGGAGTCCACCCCATGTACAAGTGACCTTCCTCTGGCTCTCTTGACATTGAGGGCATCCCAGTGAATTGCTTGTTTTTAATGACACATCTTCCCTAACAAAAACCAATCAAATGTTAAAAATACCTTTTGCTCATTTATTGAAGAAATATTGATGGAGAATCTCTGTGTCCATAGTACAGACAGCTAGTTGGCACAGGGCTAAAGCCTTGGACCTGTAGCAAGGAAGATCCAGATTCAATCCTGCCTCAGTTATTTTATTAGTCGTGTGACCCTGAGCAAGTCAGTTAATTGCTATCTGCCTTTGTTTCCTCATCTGTAAGATAAATATGATAATAGTGCCTTCTTAAGCTCATGGAGAGGATAAAATAAGATGATATTTATAATAAATAAATAAAGCTTTTACAAGCTTTAAAGCACTAAGTGCTATTTTTATTATTTCACAGGGATACTATTAGTACCTTCAAAGAGTTTAGTGAGCTCTGGCTTCCTAACAAAGTGGTTAAACAGTTTGCTCTTGAGTACCTCTAGTGAGCCAGAGTCATCGCCACCCTATGGTCTACAAAGTGGTAGGTAGACCTTTAAACTTACTAGATCCAATGATCATCAGAGGCATGCAATCATATTCTGGATATAGGCCCCCAGAACACAGCAAGCTCTCTCTTGTTTAATGTTGTCATTAAACAGTTTGGTTCTCCTCACTAAGAAAGAATCATACACTGGTACTTGTCTCCTCTTTCTCTGATACCTATTGATCATGGATCACAGATTTAGAATTGTAAAGGACTTTGAGAGACCATCTAGTTCACTTTTAGACTGAGGAAACTGAGGCAGGGAGCACTTAAGTAATTTGTCCAGGGTCATACAATAAATAAGCAGAAGAGCCAGAATTTGAACCCATGTTCTCTGACCTCATTAATGTGCATTACCACACATTATTGCATGTTATCGTTATCAAACAATCCAGTACTAATGTTCCAGGGAATGTGCTGGGCACTGGAGAAAAAGGACGAAAATGGAATATTCCTTGTCTTCAAGATCTTTACATTCTACCAGGAGAAGCAGCATATATATACACAAGTATATGTGCAGAATAAACAAAAATTAATTACAGAGGAGTTTGGTTTGTAGAGAAATAACATCTGGGATGGGGAGAATGAGAAAAAGAGTTCTTGTAAATGAGATCTCATTCCCGCACTGGACTGTAAATTCTACAAGATCAGGCAACTGTTTGTTGTTCTGTTTCTTTGGTGTCTAAAACCTGAGCTCTGTTTCTCTCTCCATAGCTAGAAAAATGTGCAAAATGTAGTAATTGAGTTCATGGAATTAAGGCAAAGTCAAGATTTTTATACATGAAGTCACTGTTTTCATCAGATGAACGTGAGTAAATTGTAAGCCCTTTGAAGTTCAGGACTTGGTTCTGTTTCGGTGCCCACAATCTCAGCACCAAACGCATTTGCCATGCACATCACAGGCACCTAAGAAATACTTTTTTTAATTAAATGGAATGGAATGAATGTCCCAGAAGGAGCTGCTTAGAAAGATAAATTACCAATGGAACTCTCTAGGTTTTGATTCTTTTTTTTAAGGTAGCTATCTGTGGCCCCACTGCACACTGCTCTAAACGTCTAAATCCATTCACAGCCTCCAGCAGGGTTTATAGGAGCTAGTTTACCAAAAGCCTGTTTATCTTTTAGTCAAATCTGATTCCTAGAAGGGCATTTCATGTTTAGTGGTTATTTTCAAGAGCATTTCTATAAAGATCTTTTTCCCCCCACATCCTGGTTATTGATGGGCATCTTGTTTTGACACACTAATGGACAGGTAGGAGTCTTGTTACCTTCTGTAGGTTCCTGAGGGGGCAAACAGCCCCCCACTTCTTGTTCAGCAGTCTTTGTTCAGGTTAAGTAGATTATGGCATGAAAGATGGATTTGGAGATGAGAGCTGGCAGAAAACTCTGATTTGAATGGGACCTTCAATTTCATTGACTAGTCTAATGTCCTTATGAATAGGGAAGGGACTCTGTTTTGGGGTGATAGCTGGAAAGATCAACTGTTGGATTGATAAGCACTCTGCTGGATTACTCAATCGATTCCCTAAGAGTCAGAATGATACGCCTTCTTTAGGAGCTAAATTCTCCCAGAAACAGCTCATTCTAACAATTTCTGTGGTCATTGCTTCTTAACAATATTCTGCATCTGAGCTGTGAGTGGTATTAGACAGCTGTTGCACTTCTTTTCTATACAGTAGGGAAAAGGATGGGTGCCATTTTGCTGTGGGTTATAATGAGGGTTCACTTTTTAATAACTGATGCTTTGTTCCCTCAGGTCCCATATGGCTTGTTCCTACTGGAACCTTCCTCTCTCCTTATCTTACCATATTCCTATTGTCTTTCTAATTTAAAAATAGGATATAATAATTTAAAATACAAAATTAGGATACTCAAACTGAGCTGATTACAATTCATGAAAACTCTTCACTAATGAATTAAGATTAACAATGAAAGTCAACCACAAAACTTTTCCTGTTCCATGCCATATTTCATTATTTCCCAATTTGACAGAAGAATAAAGCAAAAGGAATAATTCACAACATTAAGCTTATTTTTTATTAGGATATCCTGCTGATATTTTATTTAACACTTTGTATATTAACAAACATCATTTGTCCCTTATGATCATTGAGAAATACAGGAATCTAGGAGTTCTCTGAGTTTTCCTTGGTGAAAGAAAGATTCGGAGGCAGAGTTAGAGGAAATCCTGGGATGTTCATGGCCTGGTAGCCATGACCAATGACTCATCTGATCTAGAATCACAAAATTCAAATCAATTACATTCAAGAAGAATTTGTTGAGTTCCTATTATGTGGTCAACACATATGAGACAAGCTTACATTCTGTTTGGAGAAATAGCAGGAGAACTGATGAATACACACACAGATATACACAAAAATATATAGAGAAAAAAATGCTAAGGGCTCTTGGGGATATGGAGAGAACATTAACAACTGAAAGAAGTAAGGATGCCAGAGATGGAAGGGACATTAGAAATCATAGAGCTCAAACTGCTCATTTTACAAAGAAGGAAACTGATGCCCAGGAAGAGAAAGAGACTTGCGAGAGGTCACAATTAGGTGCAGATTTTAGATTTGAATTAAAGACTCCAACTTCAATACTCTTTTTGTTTTTAAAATTTCATTGATGCCTTTTGTTTCTAGATCACTTTGGTTTCTGAAAATGCCCCTAAACCACTCTCCACCCTTCAGCAAGCCTTCCCTTATAACAAAGAGATTTCTTTTAAACGTTTAGCAAATTGACCAACAAACACAACTGTGTCTGACTACGTATGCAGCACTCCCCACCTATAGTACCCCACTTCTTCAGTGCAAAGGATGGACCAAGCTTAGCCATATAATCACATATTTTACTGTTCATGTTATACCATTTATGTTGTTGGAGTTATTATGTATAGCATATTCTTTTGCTCTTTCTGTTTCCTTCAATCTTGTAAGTTTTCTCATGTTTCACATTATCACAGTGGGCAACTGGGTGGTACTGTAAATAACTCTGGAACTGGATTCAGGAAGACCTGAGTTCAAATTCAGCTTCGGATGTTTACTAACTATCTGATCTTGGGCAAGTCACTTCACCTCTGCCTTGGTTTCCTTTTGTATAAAATAGTGACAATAGTAGCACCTACCTCCCAAGGTTGTTGAGAGAAGTAAATAATGTATTTTTAAAGCACTTTGTATTATACACATGATATTTATTGGCATTCTGTTCATGAAGCTATACTCTATAGACTAATTGTTAACTGTTTTCCCATTTGTTACCAGTACAATAATTGCCTTGATGGGGGTGTACACACACACACACACACACACACACACACACACACATGCACACATGCACACATGCACACTTCCAGGTGTGAGCTAATGTGATATGTAGAAAGTACCAAACTCAGAATGATGAGTTTTTTTAAAAAACTCTTCTGCCAACACTGACCAATCACAATACCTGGCCAGTAAAACTGAGATTTTATTTCTTTTTTTTCCCATAAAACTCTCCATCTCTCATATCCATGCTTTTGCATAGGATGTCCAAGATATCACTCCCTTCCCACCTCTGATTTTTGGAAACCTTTGCTCCCTTCAGGGCTCAATCAAGGAGTTACCTTTTACATGAAGATATTCCTGATTTCCCCCCAGCTACTAGTGTCTATTTTACAAATACAAACATATTTATTTGTGTCTGTTGTGTCTGCTGGAAGAATATGATTTCTTTAAAGGAAGTAACTGTTTCCCTTTTATCTTCAGAGCCTGGTATGTGAAAGGTGCTTGCTTGCCTGATTGGGACTTAATGTCTTCATCTTTAAGATGAGAATGATAATACCCTTAGAACAGAATTATTCTGAGGCATGAATGAGACAATGCATGTAAAGCTCTTTTCAGAATTCAAGACTTCATTTAAATCTCCTATCATAATTACCACTAAGTAATGGTTGAGGGGTTGGACTCCAAAGAGGTGAGGCTGGAGGCACAATCTATGTCATGGTGTGGGATGAGGCATGAAGAGTTATCGTATAAAGTGACTTCAACAAGAACGACTGTCTCTACCCATCCACCTCTGTGCTACCCACCTTTGTATTTAAGAGCATAACGTACTGAAAGAAATTATAGGGCAGAATATATACATATGCACTCTCCCTCTCTCTCTCTCTGTCACACACACACACAACGCAGATGAGCTGTTGTTACTATGGGAATATACCTTCCTTCACATATTCCCTTTACTTTATGTCTTTGTTATACAATGCCAAGGTTACAGAGCTACCAAACAAAGGAATGAGCCCCCAGCCCTACACTGGATGGAATGGTCTTATTACATGTATATGTTTCTTTATCCACAAACATACTTTGGATCTATGGAAACAGGCTTTCTAAAATTAAGGGGAAAAAAACAATGTCTAATTATTGTGGAAGGTTGGTGCTGATGATTTCCTCCATGTTACTAGCTGACTAAAAAGTTGGTGTTCATTTAGCTGTAACATCCTTGCACCAGAAATGAAGTAGATTGTTTCTCAAAAGACTGAAGGTTAGGTATTTTGGGGGAAACTGTTATTTTTGTTTGGAGTTATGCAATTGAACCAATCAAGAACTTCCAGGTGTCAAAGAATTATTTTCATAACAATATTTCATCTCCTTGACCCAGATGTTGCATTCCACTCCCATGACTCCCTAAGTATTCCATTGGAATATTTTTTACTATTCTTTACCTTTCCTAAAACTATGTTGTTTCCTTTCAAGTCACTTTATAACTCAAATAAAATCGATAATTTCTAAGCCAAAGGGAGGCTTTTTTCCTCCAATAAGTCATGTATAAGACTACACGGTACATCCAAAGGTTAGGTGGCACCTCTTCCTTAATTATGATTTTCTCAGATGTTAACAGTATTAGGCATTACAAACTTAGTCAATTATTTCCTCAGGTATTGGTTTTGAGAAATCAAAAACTTTCTCGGATCTCTCATATTTTATTGATTCTTCTAAATCCAAGTTCTTTTAAAAGAGGTTAATAGAAAATGTATTGCTTTATTATGATGATGCCTAAATGATTTCTTTTTCAATAAAATGTGCATTATTAAAGAGAAAAATGATTTTGCAACCTACACATTAAGGCATGCATTGCTATCCATTTTGACGATGGCTAATCAATGGTATAAGTGAAGCCCACTTTATTTCTAATAGATTTACTGGGCATCACTGTATAAATATCCATAATGGAATTGATCTCTTAAACCAAAGCAGCTTTTATCACAGAAGAGAACTTGATAATGACTGTATTAAACATTGGTCTTTTGTACTTATACATGAAATGACTGTCTTTGATTAGTCTTGGCCTTGATTGGAAAACACTGAAGAGTATTCTGGAACTTGATGTAGTTTCGGGAGATTGAAAATGAGCTGTCTTTTATTTTTCAATCCATTTTAATTCACCATACATTTATCAAGTGCTTGCTGTGATCCAGAGGCTGGACATATATAGCCAAAAATTAAACGGCCCTTTCCCTCAGATAGCTTACATTGTTAGAGGGAGACAAAGTGAATATGAAGTAGATTAAAAAATAAATTAAAAGTAATTAGTAATGGAGGGGGAAAATAATGACAGCTGGGGGAATCAGGATAGACTTTGCTTAGGAATTGTCTTTGAACCTTGTTTTGAAGGGAGGAATTCCAAGATGGAGAGGGAGAACATTCTGAGCATGGGAAACAGCCTGGACAAATATAGAAACGAGAAAGATGGAATGCCATGTAGAGGAGTCTAGTGTGATTGGAATATATAAGTTCCTTTTCTAATGTATTCCCCCACTACTATTCAGTATATATTTTTATTTTTTGGTGAAGAGCCTCTTTTAAAAATTCCCTAGAGAGGGATGAGATGAAATGACTACTATAGATCTGAATTTGCTTTCTGGGGAGCGAAAGGGACAGAATTCATCTCCATATTTCTAAATAGTTCTCATTGATGATACTAGTTACATGTGTCTGCCCTGATTGCGGATCATAAAGATAGACCATAGAGATAGAAGGAAATTGCAAGGTCATTGAGTCCAACCTCCTCATTTTATAGATGAGAAAACTATAGCTTGGAGACTTATAATTTGCTCAGTGTTGAAGAGCAAGTACCTGAAGTAGGATTCAAACCTGGGGCTTCTGACTCAATCAAGGCTCAGCACTAACTACACCACACAGCCTTTTGTAAGTCTCTAACTGAATTCAGCACAGTTTATTTTCTTGGTTTGTACAAATAATCTCAGAAAACCTTTAATAAGCCAATATAAGAGATCACCTTAGTTGTTTTTTGATTTTTTTCCTATCAGAAGTTATTTTTCTTGAAATAATTTTAAAACATCACAGGTCAAACAGGACAACCTAGCTTCTCTTGAAAGAGAAACAGGAAGAGGCATGGACTGAGTGAGTCAAACCACAGCTGCCACCTAAACCAATATAGCCGACCACTGACCAACAGACACCAGCAGGGATGATGCCTGCTCAGTGATCACAGACATTGAAGACCCAAAAAGCACCACAGTCATTAGCTCTGTCTGATGGTTCCATTTTGAAAATGACTAATTTTGTCAGTGGAATTAACATTAAAGCAGATTTATCACCCTTTGCTGTGTTGCTTAGTTCTAAAGCTTCTGGGACCTTTCCATGTGGCTTGCAGCTGAAACCCTTGTGCTGTCTTCTCCTTCCCCGTTAGATTGGGGGCTTCTTGAGAGCAAGGACTCTAGGTTTTCTGTTACTGTTTTCATTGCTTACTAAATGTTATTCCATTCAATAATTCACTTAGTATTTTAAGAAGGCACTATATTTAGGTAAGCCTTCCACACAGAGCCAATCCTAAGGCAGATCCCAGAACTGTAGAATACTGAAGTAGGAAGATATCTCTTTGGTCAGCTAGACTAACTTTTATTTGAAAAAGAATCCCCTTTGCAGCACAACCCCAAACTGGTCATCCAGAGTTACTCTGAAGACCTCCTCAGGAAATCTATGACTTCCCGATCCAACTCATTCTACTAATTGTTAGAAGGTGTGTTTTCCTTTACTCTTCTAATTACTCATACCTTAAGATTCTGTCTCAAAGAACTGACACTGATTACATCTCTCCTGATCTCCCTCCACTTATGAGCACTCCCTCCACCAAAATGACTGCGTATGTTTTGTATTTAATTTCCCCATTGCCTGTTGTTCCCCTCTCCCTCCCAATACAATGTAAACCTTTTGAGGACAAGGACTGTTTTTTTGTCATCTTTGTAACTGGAGAGCCTAGCACCGTGGAGGAAGGAAGCAGATGACTGTGGAATTAAATTGAGTTGAGCTGTTGAATTGAGTGAGGGCCCCAGAGAAAGTAAGGAGTAGAGCTGAGATGATGACCCACTGTTCTCAGTGTAGTGCCCTTCCCCTGACCCACCATACCCAGTTACATGCCCTGCATAATAAAATAGAAGGGCCATTTTATAGATTAATAACTTCTGACTTCTCTTTTGCTTCTCCAGTGCCTTAGGCCACCATTTTTTTTAAAAAAGGGAGTCTTTGACAAGACTTCACTAAAAGAGGGCTTATTCTCACTGGGTACAAGATAACATGTAAAGACTATGTCAGATTCAAGAAGGAAAGCACAGGTTTTTAAAATCAATTTTTACCTGCAGGATGAAATATGAAATCTTGCTTGGCATTTAAATCTCTTTACCACCTGGCCCCTTCATGTCTTCCCAGTTTTCTTATACTCTATTTCTCTCTACAGATTCTACTATATTTTGATATTGATTTTCTTACCTTTCCTCAAATATAGCATACTTGGTCTCCTGACTCCATGTTTTTGCACGGGCTGTTTCCTATTCCTGGAATGCCATCCCTCCTCACCTTTACCATTTGACTTTTCTGACTTCCTTCAAGACTTAGGTCAAATTTCACCTTCTTCTAGAAGTATTTTCTTGTAGTCACCCCCTTTCCTCTCACCCACAGTGCTAATGTTTTTCTTTTGAAATTAGCCTACACATCTAGATCTACATACATGTGGTATGTACCTAGTTATTTATATGTTTTCTCCTCCATTAGAAAAGGAGCTCCTTGGGGACAAGGTCAGTGTTTTTGTTTATCTTTTTATCCCCACAGCTTAGCAGTGTTTGACAAATGATATGTGCATGATGAAAGCTTGTCAATTGATTTGTATTAAAGGAGAAAGCAGATTGTTTACTCAGTACCCAACTTTGGGGAAGAAGAATTTCTTGGTTCTCCTAGACAGTGAGTGGAAGAGTAAAGGTCTCCTAAGAAGTTTTTGTAACATTCTGTTGAATGTTTCTTGGGAGAATGTAGCTGACTTTTTCTGTTTTCCTTCATTGTTTCAAATGCCTTCACTGGGTCAGAACCATTCCATTGGCCAGACTTAGTGAGCTGCCACAGCCACCTTGACCACCATCTCCTCTAAAATCCTGAAGGAGACATCTCCAGTTTCTTGAAACCATGAGAGTTGGGAGTGACAGTGACCCCAAAACATGAGATTTTCCTCCAGCCTTCCTGGGAAGAAATATATATATATGCAGCCTGGCAACTGTTCCTGCCAGTCCTATGGATACAGCTATTGATGACCCCAAACAAAGAGTTCTTGCCACCAAAATCCATAACCCTGTTGAGTCATTCAATACCAAAAGGTGATACAATTTTATCAGTGTAAATGACTTTAAAGAAGATGTATCTATCTTGTAGCTAAACCTTCCATGTGTGTTGACCTCCCCAATTAGAATATGAACTCCATGAGAACAAGGATCTTTTCTATTTGTATCCCCAGTATTTAGTGTAATGCTTTGCAAATAGTAAGCACTGATTAAATGCTTTTAATTCATTCATTCATTCTTCTTTACAATATTCTGACCATCTTTCCAAAAAACACAACCCAATTGCCCACGATACAGCTTCTTTAATCCAATATTTGTAAGTTCTACCCTGAGCTTTCATCCAAACAGTTTACCAAATATTCTCTCAATGCTAACTAAATGACTTGTGAATCTCATGTTTAGGAAAGGAGACAGATAGGTTGCTCAGTGGATAGACAACTAGACCTGAAGACAGGAAGACCTTAGTTCAAAAACAACCTCAGACACTTTTGACCTGTGTGACTCTGGGCAAGTCACTTAACCTCCATTTGACTTGATTCACTAGAGAAGAAAATGGTGTCCCCCTCAAGCCCTTGGATAGTATTGGTGTGCTAGTGTCACGAAGAATTACATACAGCTAAATAGCAAAAACAGCTAAATAGCAAAAACATGATTACCCAAAGAAGTCAAGACAGAGTGCAAAGACATGTATGTGCAAAAGCACTTCTTTTTGTTGTAGCAAGGAATCGGAAATGAAATACATGCTCAGCAGTTGGGGAATCACTTAATGAATTGCTGTCAAGAAGGAATGAAAAGGGAATTTATAGAAATTTAAAACACTTGAACAAATATATCCATGGAAAAGTGAGCAGGTTTCTTGACCATACTATGTGAATAAAAACCTTAATGAAAGATTTTGGAATTCAAATCAATACAGTGACCAATTATAATTTCAGAAAACTAATGATGAAATAATGCTTTCCATTTCTTGGAGGAGAGGTGATGGACCACGGGTGCAGAATGCAGCATACAGTTTCAGATGCAGTCTTTGTGTTGATTTGGTTTTTTGGACTTTACTTTTTATAATGGAG
Source organism: Potorous gilbertii (assembly GCA_028658325.1). Taxonomy (NCBI): domain Eukaryota; kingdom Metazoa; phylum Chordata; class Mammalia; order Diprotodontia; family Potoroidae; genus Potorous; species Potorous gilbertii. The sequence continues at coordinate 23,883,688 of CM053772.1, forward strand.
AACCTCTATGGGAAGAGAGAAGAGCTGGTGAATAGTCATTAAACTGATGAGGAAAAAAAGTCAAGGCAAGAACTTCAATGAAACATTAAAAAATACTAGGAAGAAAGTTCAGAAAGAGATACAGACAAGAAAGGCAGTGCTATGTTAGTACTGAGTTGAATTCATCTGGCTTCCTTTAAGGTCCAACTAAAATCCCACTTTCCTCAGATAGCTTTCCCCAACCCCTCTAAATTCTAGTGCCTTCCCTGTGTCATTACTTTCTACATATCCTGTATATGTAGGCTGTTTGCATATATTATTTGTTTATTGTCTTTTCCATTAGGCTGTGACCCCCTTTAGGGCATAAACTGTATTCTGTATTTTGCCTCTTTTATATCCCCAGCACTCAGCCTGCCCCACATAGTAGATCCATTGAATTCAATACGTACTTTAAAAGAGGGAGATGGCTATATAAGGACTCTGTGCTCCTAAATTAGTGTTAGGAGTACTAGAAGGTGAATTAATTTTGCCTACTTAACTCCTTTCCCATCAAATCCCTTAATCAAACTGTTGTTACATTTTAGTATGTATGCATTCTCCCTGGAAAGGTTCTAGGAAGCAGAAAGTGGTCCAAAGGCATGTTAGCAGAGGAAGAAAGGAGAGGAAAAATATAGAGATTCATGTCATCCCACAAATGATGTATCAACACATGCATCATAATAGAATTGTCAGGGGAATGGGAAAATGTTCTGAATTTGGAGCAGAGGATTTGTTAAAATCTCAGCTTTATCACTAGCAGTATGACCTTGGGAGAAAGGCATTTCTCCTTTCTGGGCCTCAGTTTCCTCATCTGTAAAATAAGGAATTGGATTCAATGACATCTGAAGCACCGTCCTGCTCTAAAGAATACTGTAGCTAGCCATTGTTCACAGTCCTGAGGTTGGCAGAGTACTTTATGCGGATTATGTCATTGGATCCTCTCAGTTGCCCTAAGAGGCAACTCTTGGTATCCTCATTTTACTAGTGAGGAAACTGGGGTTACAAAGTTAAGTGACTTGCTTAGGGTCATTCATATTGTAGCTATCCGGGCAGGACTTCACCTCAGGTTTTTGGAAGTCCATGTCCAACACTTGCCATCGTGTGACCTACCTGCCCCCATTCATTGAGTGCAAATGTTAGGAAAGGAGTAAGTTTCTCTAACTGAGACATAGCTAAATTAGTTGAAAAATACATTCAAGGCAATTAGGGTTTCTTTTTACTACTAAAATTAAATGGAAATCAGAAGGGAGTGAGTGTGTGTGTGTGTGTGTGTGTGTGTGTGTGTACATAGGTGTAAAGAAATTGGGGGAAAGGGTTCCTTTTCTCTATTTCAATCACTGCTATAATGCAAAGCATATCCTTCGTCTCTAGTTGATTACAGAATGCCCTAGGCAAAGAGTTGCAGGTCTGTAATTAACTGCTGCCCATATACTTTGGGCTTTTCTGGGTGCGCATCAGTCCATGCTGCCTTTAAGGTTTGAAAAATCTGCTTCAGGATTCCCTGGTATCAAAGCATCCATTAATTACTGAAAGGATGTGACATTGGTTTGCGGGAAATCAGCTGTCATGTGGCTGATTGTTTTCAAATGGAAAAAAGAAACCATTTGGGGAAAGGAAAATCACTTTTAATGCTTCCTTTGCAGTCTACTTTCTGATATGGGAGAATTTTTTTTCTCTCAAAATGATTTTTCAATGGTGACACTGGCTTCATGCATTTTCTCTTTTCTTGGAATTGGCATTGATAAGCTAATTACTGCCTCTACATTTTTAATGATAAAATCTGTCATATTCCAGTCAAGAAGTATTTACAATACCAAACCAAACTGAAACCCACACCCAGACCCATTGGGGGATGTGTCATTTCATGTAACCTTGGCATGCATTCCTCCAGGGGTGAAGGGTTCCATTTAAGGAGAATTAGGGACAGGCAGGCTGAGGGGTGACTCTAGCCTTGCTTTTCTGCATGTATGGACATGCATATTCTCAGCAAATCCTCCAATAAGGCCATATTGTGTTAAATATCTCCATCCAAGGAAGGTCATGACATTGTTAATGACCACAGTAATGGTGCCCATGGTGATAGCAGAGCTGATGATCATATGTGTCAATTTCTCTCAATCTGTCCCACTATACACCCCCTGTACTCCCCTACCCTAAAAGCCTCTATAACTGTGAAACTAAATCATGAGGTCAAATTGAGAAGTCTCTTCTCTGCTAGAATGTCCCAGAGGTTCATGAGTCTCATGGATGATGTTCCATTTGGAGATATTGCATTGGTACCTCCTTCTTGAAAATCCTTCTCTCCTATATAGGTTTCAGCTTAGCTCCTTCTCTTTTCCATCTTTGCCCCTAACTAATGGATAAGAGAAAAAAGCTTTATTTGGTTGGAGATTCATTATCAGGGGATGAGGCAATGGGTGGGGGGAGCACTAGTTACATTCGTATTCTTATCACGCCCATAGAAACAGTGAGAATACCAGTTATTATTTATGGACCAGGCAAAAGAGCAACTTCTCAGAAAGGATGCATGAGTTATTTATTTATTAATTTATACATGGCCCATTGGAATGCTTGCCATCTGGATGCTGTCCACATTTTTAGAGCACATAAATTAAAACCCAAGGCAAATGGACTGCAATACAGGTGACCTTCAGAACCTTTTTGTGTGCCAGTCAATCCATCGTCATTTTTACCGTAGGAAGAGGAAGAAGGAAAAGGAGCATTCACGTCTATTCAGATGCTCATCCATTAACATCTATCAGGTCTTCATAAAGTCCTTTTAACTTTATACAGCACATATATAGTAAAGATAATTTAGAAATACCATGTAAGCTTTCAATTTATAATGCTTTAGCACTATATATTTCAACAACCCCACTTTCCTTTCTTCACTGAATGGTTCAGCTTTCTAGATGACTCCTTCTAGTTATGATGGAGTGATTTCCTTACAGTAAGCCTAAATTTCTCTCTTGTAACTTCTATCGATTGTTCTTGGTCATTTTTTTCTGTGGCCACATAGAAAAAAATATGGCCCTCTCTCATGTGACAGCCTTTATATTCTTAATGCCATCCTCTCTTAGCCTTCTTAGTTCCAGTTTAAACCTCCTTAATCCCTTCAGTCAATGCTCATATGACACAGACTCAAGATCCTTCACCATACTGGTTGCCCTCTTGGACTTTCTCTAGCTTATCAACTTCTTTTCTAACTGAAACACCCAGAATTGAACACAGTATTCCAGGTGGATTTGGACAAGGACATTGCACAGAGAAGCAGTCACTTCCTTATTTCTGGAAGCTCTGTTCCTCTTACTGCCACCCAAGATCACTTTTTAATCTATCCTAATACAATATTGATTCATATCGAGCTTGCTGTCCACTAAAATTCCTCCCTCTTTTTCAGAGGTAGATATTGCTATTTGTGCAAGCTAAACTCATGTTCTATTTGTATGTGTCTCATGCCCCTTCCAGGCAAACTGCATAAAATCCTTGGTTGACCTTGAATGGCAGGGAGTGTACTATCTGTTGCAGTCACCCATTCTGCTCTTGTATAGTCTAATTTGTGACATAAGTCACAAGAATAAATTCCTGGATGCTGCATGAGGTGTAGTGGTGATGAAGTCACTTGTCCAGTGGAATTTGAACTCAATTCTGCCTGACTTCAAGCTCAGTATCCAGTCTACAGTTCGGTGAAGGTCATACAAACAAACACACACACACACACACACATATACATGCAGAAAGCTGGATACTAGCTTATTGATATATTCAATCCAGTCACTAAGTGAAACGAAGCATAATTGTTTAGCGTTTAACCTCTGTGGAAGTTTCCGTTCAGTGTCCCATCATAGTATGAATGTGGCCTTGTGTTTTAGAAGGTCATGCCTACCAAGCTCTAGCTCTGGCAGTCTGGGATAGCAGAAAACATGGCCCCAGGAATATCCATTCTACAAGACCAGCCAAGATTAGTTCATAGAGGTTCATCCCCATATGAATTCTTTTAGCCATAGCAGCTCATCCAGACCATCAGCTAAGTTGTGAGCTGTTGCAATGTACATCAGTTAAAGGAGTTCCTCCATCAATGAAATCCTCAAAGCCTTGATGTCTCAAAAATCGCCATTGTCAGTCAGACACACGTAAATTGCCAATTATAAAGGATCATGGAGACATGATATGGCCCACATTTCAGGGTTGCAGGATCAGACTGATAAGCAATACTTAATGGAATCAGTCAACATTTATTTAGGGCCTTCTGCATACCAGACACCCCGATGCTAGGTACTAAGAATGTAAATTGAAAGACTAACACAATTTCTGCCATCAAAGAACTTATAGGAGTCAGAGTAATTGGGACTTCTTACCTCTTCTATCTGTTTGTTGTATCTAATATGAACAAATTAATTAAAAGCTTTCATTAAGTATCTACTACGTGCCAAACACTAGATATGGGGATATCTACATAAAAACAAGACAGTCTCTACCCTCATGGAGGGTAACATTCTAACAGAATAAATAGTACATACAGAAAACTGATGGTCAGGCAAGGGATGCCTACTATATCTCATCTATACCTCATCTGTGAAATGGAAATAATTATAGCCCCTTAGCTCCAAGGGTTGTGGTGATTGTCAGAAGAGACTATATATGGAAAGTGCTTTTGCAAATCATAAGGCCCTTTGTAAATGGAAGTTATTGAGTATACTGAGCTAGATACCCTGAAGTAGGATAGAAATTTTTTAAGACTATCACTTTGTATAAATGCCCACAGAAGAATTTCCAATTGTCTAAGAAGGTAGGATATACACATTAGTGATAGATAGACAGAAAGATAGACAGACATAAATATGCCTGTAGATATATGTCACATATTAAAAAAGCATAAATTCTTAATTGAATCAAATCAGGTCTAGACTGCTAAAGAACAGGACTTTATGTAATTATGGAGAACAGGCCAACTTCAATACTCCAGGGGTCTATGATTTCATTCAAGATTGTGATACCTGTACGGTTTAATATGTAGATATGGCTGATGTGGCTGAAAATCCATCACCTTACTGCCACCCACTTTAATGTCTCTCCAAGTTTAGGTCAGCTGGTCCTTGGATAAGAGATACAGCCTGTCACAAAGACTTCGTTGAAACCATTCTATCATGGTGGGACCTGTCAGAACTTGTGCTCCACCTGACCTCTGTTTGAATCTTCACCCTTCCTCTATATTAGCTGCATAGCCTTGGCCAACCCATCTTACTTCTCTTGCTCTGTTTTCCTTATCTTTAAATTGAGGAAACCATCAGAATGAGCATTTGCTATGGAGTCAAAGGACTTGTGTTCAGATTCCACCTTTTATATTGACTACCTGTGTCACTTTGAATAAGCTCCTGGGCCTCAGTTTCTACTTCTATAAAATGGACTTGATGGCATCTGAGTTCCCCTTGGTTCTAAAAATCATCATACTATAATTCTAAGTTATTTTATATTCTGGGCCTCCATTTCTTCATCTGTAAAATGAGGAGGTTGTATTGGCTTTCCTCTGAGTTCTTCTATGATCTTATGTCACCTAACCTCCCTGGGTTTCAGGTTCCTCATATGTAAGATAAGGAGGTCAGAATAGATGACTTCTGAGGTCCTTTCTAGCTTCACATGTCTGTTCCTGTCACCTAAGTAAGGCATGTTGGCATCTTTAGATAAGGTGGTCTCAGGGAGAAGGTAGGACTAGCTTGATCTCAATCCTATTGACTCAAAACATTTTCTCCTATGTGATATTCTCCTTGAAGTACTTGTCAATGGTAAACTTCCAAATGAATGCGCCATTGACTTAGATAAACCTTTATGGTGCCCAGAGTACATTAGAGGAGATCAGAGGGGCTTGTGTTTGCTGAACTGAAGAGTCCACTAGAACCTCTGTGGTCCGGAAGGAGGGAAGCTACTGGACTTTTATTGACGAGTGTTCCAATTTTACAAAAGTGTTGAAGTATGAAGGGAAGCAACAAATCTGATTTAGTGAAGACATTTTGTCTTGACAGCAAGATTTACTCCTTGGCTATAAATTTGATATGATGGAGACTAAAATGCAGTGAAAGTTAAATTTCACCTATATCTCATTCAACGCCTAACGTGATTTAAATGACAAGATTTCAGAAATGACATGTAGCCTTGGATCTAAATATATTTTTATGGATGAAAATTTTAATTTCATATCAGTGAAAAAATCATGAGGCCTCTTCATGTGTAGGAAACTTAAGGATTAGACAGTTAGGGCAGTACATATGGGTTTGTCGGCTGGAACTATTAAAGCTGAGGGGAGTCAGATGTCGAAACCTTCACTGGCTATCCCTGTGACTCACTCCTGTAAGATTATAGTGAAATGGCTGAATGGTTCTGATTCAAATACAATCTTACATAGGTTGTTAAGTGTAACAGGTAATGAACTGAGTCAGGGGTCTTTTAAAATTCTTTGTTATGGTCATAGTAACCGATGTCAAAATTTCCTTAAAAAAAACTTTATTTTTTTTATTATCACAACAGATAGTGCCCAAACTAATCCCATTGCAGCCCTCCCCTCCCCTAAAATGTTTTTAATTATCAATTTTAATAAAAAGGCAGAATGTGCCTTTTAAATTTGGTCATGTGGTAGTAACATTAATCATTGTAATTGGCCATTATTATGCCGACTCAATTGACATCATTGTCGTCATTGTATATGTGGTTTTCTTGGCTCTCCTCTCTCCAATGTGCATTACTTGCTACAAGTCTTCCCACATTTCTCTGCGTTCTGTACATTTGTCACTCTTTATGGTACAGTAATATTCCATTGCACTCATACGCCATAATTGGTTCAGCCATTCCCCATTCATTGGGCACCTACTTTATTTCCAGCTTTTTGCTATCACATATAATGCTGCTATGTAAACCTGAGCCTTTGCTTGCTATCTATAACTACCTTACATGATTTTGTCATAAGAATATGGATCTGAAAGCAGGAGGGGAAATACTGTAGACTGTTGACTGTAGACTGAAGCCATGGAGAGTAGGGGTTTTTACCTTTTTTTTTTAATGTCATGGACCTTTGGGCACTCCATTGAAGCCTTCCTCAGTTTAATGCTTTAAATGCATAAAACACAATAAATGAGATTTTAAAAGAAACAAATTATAGTGAAATACAGTTAAAAAATGAATTTTTAAAATTATTCATTGACGCCAGTTAAAAAAAAAAATTCTGCTCTAGTAACATCTCATTTTACAAAAGACAAAATGGAATTCCAAGATGGTTAAGCTGAACTCTCCTTCCAAAAATAAGGAAATTGCCTGACCATGGGCAAGTCACTTTACCTCAATTGAACTCAAAAAGAAAAAAAATAATAAAGAAATGGAGGTCCAAAATGTCTAAATAGTCTATTTTGAGGGTTATAGGGTTTGAACAAGGCTATAACTTTTCTCATATAATTTCACATTGATTTCCAAAATAAGTAAATCAGTTTGTAGCTGGACCATCAGTGAATTAGGATGCCTGTCTTGGAACAATGAAATTTTCCAAATTTTAGCATTTTGTGAGCGCGGTGGTGAGAGCTGATAAGCATGGTCCTTGTTTTCGTGATCTTGAACCTGCAGTAGATGAGAAGTCTAGACTCACAATCGCAACATTTGAATTACATCTCCCTGGGATGTTTAATAGCGGTGTGACCCTCAGTCAAGTCTCAGTTTGTTCATCTGTAAACGGAGATAACAATACCACCTACCACACAGGGTTCTTAGGAGGATCAAAATAACATAATATATGTACGGAGCTTTTCAAACCTTAAAACACTCTCTGAGTGCTGGCTATTACTGAACTTTTTTTAGGTGGTTGTTTCTTGGATTGAATCAGGTGGTTATGAATAGTTTATGTCAGCCCTCTGGAAAACTATTTAGTCGTAAGTTTTCAGTGAAGATGTTTTTCCTACCAAGTAGCCCCATTTCTTGTGTGTCCAGTGAGCCTTCCTTTTCCCTGCTCACATAAGCACTCATTTCGGTGTAGTAGTTCCCTCATAAATTCTGATTATATGGATCATTTTCATTTGGTAATCACTCAGAGCCATATGTTCAGGAGTTGAAAAATAATAACTTTAAAACACATACCTTTTCTGTTTGTCAGAGTCTGAGTCAGGTTTATGGTTCTCTTGAACAAGACTTCCATGTAAATTTGGAGTTCTCAATGCAAATGAGGATGGCGAATCTGTTAATCTGCCCTTCACTTTTAGCTTTTGATATTGACTAGTCTGACACAATTTCTCATTGGAAAATATAAAAGGATCAAGACCCCACTGTTTTTTGTCAAGGAGATTTTCCTAATCGTTTCATTTCGAAGTCAGTGTTTTAAAAAGCACAAACTAAACATATGAGACACTGTCTCATATGAAGGAAACTGAGAGGTGGGAATATGTGGGTACGTGAAAGGCAGTGCAATGGAAAAAGGGCTGACCTTTCTATGAGGATCTTGGTCTGTAGAATCACTGATGGAGACCAAGAAGAAAACTCAGAGCCAATCAGGTTCAATTCTTTCCTTCTGGAAATGAGGAAACTGAGTCCCAGGGACATTAAGGAGCTTGCTCGTGGCTCTGATGTGTGACCCTTAGTAAACTACTCCACTTCCTAAAACTTCATTTTGCTCATATGTAAAACAGGGATTAAAAGTAACACCTACCCTCCAGGATTTTGATGAGTCTTATGTAGGTAAAGCACTTTGCAAGTCTTACAGAAATATTTACTCTTATTTTTATTAGTAATGTTATAATTTCATTGTCATCTTCTATAATGAAATTCAAATAGAAATGTTCTAAGGACAATTATTCCTTAATGTTCAGTTATTTGTGGACTCTTATGCAAGGGGATAAGATTGTGGATTTTTACCACTTCATAAAAGTGTTGGGATGGTAACTCATCCTCTGTAGGCTCCCATCAGGCATCTGCATGACACTCAGGTAGCAGACAAGATTATGGAGATGACATATGTGCCTCATTCCATTCCCATATGATTCTGATTTTTTTCACTGGAGGTGCTGTGTTTTGAGGGCTTTTTTGTTTTTAATTTAGAGAGTGTTCATCAGGGTAGCATCACTTCTAGGCTTTCTTCTTAACTTTGTATGGATCAATATTAGATTTGGCCAATTGTGAGTAACAATTTTATCTGTGACGCTGCTCTGATTCCAAACAGTGAATCAACAAGCATTTACTGGGTACCTAGTCAGTATGTGCCAGGTACTGTGCTAGGATGAAAATGATGACGATGGTGATGATGGTGATGGTGGTGGTAGTGGTTGTGGTGGTAGTGATAGGAATAAGGACTCACCCTATGAGTTAATTGATATAGGGGACTTACATATGAGGAAATTCCATTTATCATTGCAGGTTGGCACCTTCATTGTAACTTAAAGTTTTAGAGATTTACCTAAAACATTGAGGAATTCAATGAATTCCTAGACAGTAATTTTTAGAGATGGGACTTGAATCCTGGTGCTGTTGGTTTCAAGGCTAGCTTTCTATCCACTGCACTAGGCTGCCTTTCATTATTAATAACAAAGAGGAGTAGTAGTGATAGGAGGAGGAGGAGGAGTTGGAGTAGTAGTAGTGGTGGTGGTGGTTGTGGTTACAGTAGTAGGAGTAGGCACAGTAAGTAGTAGTAGCAGTAATGGTTGTAGACATAGCAGCGGTAATGTCGGCAGCTGCAGTAGTAACAATATTCACAGACATGGGTATATTCTGTCTTCATCATTAGAAGGAACATTGAAATGAATGGAATCCCAGAGGCACTTGAATATTTGGATTTTTCAGTAGGAGGACTATTGCACACATTGGCACACATAACCCCTTAAGAAACACCTGTTGGTTTGACAATCAGATGAGGACGTCCATTTTCTTGTCCTTTCTCTCTGCTATGCAGAAATCGAATGAACTATTATGGCTGTGCCAGGACTGTAGGGGTCAGCCGCAGAAAAGTAATGCAAACAACCTCACTCCATTACTTTTAAATGAACTAAGTTCATCTGGCCCTGCTGGTCCACCGCTACCTTGAAAGAGACTGCAGTGCTTGGTATTGATTCACATGATGGATGAAAATATTACCTGCTGCACTCCCAAGACCACTCAGAGCTTCCCCGTGTCAGGCATGGGGATGCTATAAACCCCTGAGCAGGTGAGTTCCATTAAGTTGGTGAGCTGCACAAACCCAGAGTCAATCTCAAGTTCGTATATAATGCCAGGGCTTGACATGATATGATGAGGTTTTAAAATAGCTCTTTTGGACAGTAGAGTTTTAATGTTCTATGGGTGAAAGCTACTTTCTGATTTTTGGTTCTCTCTCCCCTTTCCCCCAAGAGGTGACTAAAACGAAAGTTAAACACATGCAAGAGCAACAGTGTCCCAAAAGAAAGGGATGACTCCTTTCCAAGATCAAAGCCAATGGGGATCCTGCTGTTAAACATTCACTCTGTGAAAGATGGAGCTGGAGAAGTGGGGAAACACAGGTGTGGTGCTCTTCTGAGTACATTTTAGGATAATTGTTCACAATAATGCATTAAACTGTCAAGAAGGAGATGACTAATTGAGTTTTCCTTCATTTTTCTCTTCCATTTGCCTTCTTGCCTGTCCTCAGCGCCCCATATAAGAAATAAAAATAGTAACGTTCTGCTTGGCCCCAGTACTATAGATGAAGTCCTTTATTACTCTGGAGTGACATATGGGAAACCCTGCTCCTGACATTCATAGACTTAGATGCCTCCACTTCAATTGCTTTATTAATGCTTTGGCTTTCAGCATAAAAGGGAGCACATTGGAAAGCGCTGAAAAGTCCTGCTTATGACAGTGACATTTATCATTCTCCTAATGGAAGGAACGGGAGCTTCTGGCTTGAAAGTTGGCACGAGATACGGATACAAAAGTCCTTATTTTAAATGCCTCCCCCCCCACAAGACTCATTGATCTCTGGGGTATTCAATTACATCTCAACCCCATACAAAATACAGCTTGATTTTAAAGAATGGGCTCTGTGACTTTTGAGGGTCTTTGGGATGAAGAGTTGACAGTAGAAATCTCAAACAGTGAAGAATTTACCCCCTCACCCCAAAAGGGAAGGGCAGATGGGGGATTGAATCTTAGAGGAGAGCAGATCATGGGCTATTAGAAATTGAAAGTATTCCCCATACCTTGGTTTATGGCCATTTCTATTGCCCCCTTCCTTAATCATAGAGTTGGCTTTATTTGGGGCAGGACATTCATTTTTTAATTGATCACTAGCATCCCTATTATATTTTAAGGTTTTCCAAAATGCTTTACAAATGTTTTCTCATTTTTATACTATATACCAAGCTCTGACTTGGCACAGAAATAAAACTCAAAATTGTCTTTGCTCACAGAGAATTTACATTCTACGGGACAGAAACAAATATGAAATAAGTATAAAGTTATGTGTTGGGGGAATCAAGGTTTAGAGACAGTTTCCTATAGGAGGAAACACTTCATTTCCACCTCCCGCCATTTTATTTTTCTATCTCAAACTAAACAAATATCAAATAAAATGAGCAAGTCACCCAGTCTGGCTAGAACATAAAGCAAATGAAGTAAAGTAAAACCAGTGTCAGAAACCAGTCCATCAGTGGCTGAAAAGGTCATTGGATTGAAACAGGCGAATTCAAGAATTGGAAATTTACATGGAATAGATTGCAATCCCATAATCCATCATAGAAATGAGAAAAGATGAAGAATGAAGAAAGCCTGATAAATAAGGCATCGGTTTGTTGCTTCAGGCATGCTTTTACCTCGTTTTTGTTGGTTGTCATTCGGTTTGATTCACTGACCTGATTCGGTTACAATGGTTCACTTATACATGCAACTACCTTAGGAAAAGAAGATAAAAGTGTCCCCAGAGCAATTTGACTGAAATTTTGGTCCAGAAAGGAACATTGTAAGTAAACAGCAAGAAAAGCAATAGCTAAAATAGTATGGCATGTAACAAGGAAGGAGAAAAATGCTTTGTAGTTCAGTCAATTCACTGATTAAACGGCTGTGAGCAAATCGTGTCCCCTGAGCAAGTCAGAGACCATTATTTGTGGTTGTTCTCAGAGAATGGCACACTTGTATTTGTGCATGTGTCTGAGTGTGGGCACACAAGTAAAAACCAACCACGTCTATTCACCCTCCTCCCATAAAGAAAGAAAAGCTTAAACTCAGGGCAATTTGTGCAGAGCTTGATGGTGGCCAAGGGCTGACAGGAAAATGTGCGGGTTCTCAAGTCTTAAGGTCTAGATTCAAATCCCAGCATGTATGGTTAATAGTTTTGTTATATGTAGAGCTAGGTATGGAGTTTCCCTGACCCTGAGTTTCTTTAAATTCAAAATACGAGTAAGTGGATTTATATTATGTGTCTCTCTAGGCTAGAATATGGTGGAAAATGTGTTTTGTAAATGTGACACTTCAATACAATGCTTCCAGGATTCATGCTGTCGTTGTTATGACTCCTCCTTCCATAAGAACTCGTGTTCTACATTTTCCTTCTCCCATACCTAGAGTTCTCTCCCTCCTCATCTCCATCTCCAGGCTTCCGTGGCTTTCTCTAAGGCTCAGCTAAAATTCTACTTTCTGCAGGAAGACTTCCTGATATCTCTTAGTAATTGTGTTTTCTTTCTGTTGATTACTCAAAATTAACCCTTTTATTTCTTGCTACATCATTTCTTTGTTGTCTCCCCCATTACACTATGAGCTTCTGGGGAGCAGAGATTACTGTTGCCCTTATTTGTACATCCTACATGATGCACAGGATCTGGCACATTGTAGGTGATTAATAAATGCTTGTTGACTTGACTATATCATTTTTTTTTGCCCCTGTCCTCCCTTAAATTCTATTTGTGTCTATCCATTAAGCTTGGACAGCTAGAGGGTACAGCGGATAGACTTCAGAAAGATTCATCTCAGTTCAAATCTGGCCTCAGACTCTTGCTAGCTGGGTGACCCTGGGCAAGTTACTTTTACCCTGTTTGCCTCAGTTTCTTCATCTATAAAATGAGCTTGAGAAGGAAATGGCAAACTATTCCATTATCCCAGCTGAGAAAAACCCAAATGGGGTCACAGTGAATCAAACACAACTGAAATGACTCAATAATGAACAACATTCTGTTGGTCCTAAAACAGCTGTTTTTCATGCCTCAAGGGCCCCCCCACATCTAATTCATCCTAACCTCAGGTACCAAAGTGGTTTCCCTATAGAACAGATCTAACCACACACTCCCCCCAGACAAATTTCAAGTGGCTTCTTATTATTGCCAAGATCAAACATAAAATCCTCTGTTTGGCATTTGCAATTTTTTATAACCTGGCCCCTTTGTTCCCTCCTTCCTTCCTTCCCTCCCTCCTTCCATCCCTCTTTCCCTCCTTCCGTCCCTCTTTCCCTCCTTCCTTCCTTCCTTCCTTCCTTATCTCCTCACAGTTTATTACTTTTAACACACTGACCCAGCTTGTGTTCGTGCCAGGCACTCCACTCCTATTTCCATACCTTTGTTCCATCTGCCCTATAACTGGAAAATTCTCCCTCCTTACTTTTGCCTCCTGGTTTCCTCAGCTTTTTTTTAAGATTCAGCTCAAATCCCACCTTCTGCAGGAAACGCTTACTGCCCCAGATTCCAGCTATGAAGTCTTTACCTTTCAAGATTATCCCCTGAGTGTTTGTCCTGTATGTACCTAGCTATTTACATGGTGTTGGGGACAGGGATTGCCTTTGCCCCAGCAAAAACACAGTACCTGGTACACAGTAATGTAATAGATGTAACTTGTTTGAGTCAACTCCCTGAGTAACTGACCTACCTTATTTCCCAGTTATACATTACCAGAATATCCTATTTTCCTACCCATAAGCTCTCATGATTCTAACATATAACTAGGGTGGTTTTTGACCATTTACTGTCAAGTCATGTGGTTAAATCAGTCACTTTTCCCTTTGACCTTGACAGGCTGTTAGCCTCACTAGAACTGAGTTTCCTAACTAGTAAAATGGGAGGAGGGGGTTGAATCTAGAGAATTGCTAAGGTCTCTCTCAACTCTAGAATATGATCCCATGAGTTTGTATTGTTCCCCCAATTTACATATTTTCCTCACCTCCCAAATGAATTCTCCGTGGCTAGAGGACACCCTCGAACTGAACATTGCTTAAAGGATACCCGTCATCTTGTCTCCTACCCAAACTTGTCACCTTTCTTAGATTGTTTTGGTGTGAGTACCTGACAGTTAGGATGGGCCTGGTGGCCCTTCCAAAGCTTAGTCCAACCCTGCTATCTTTTAAGAGAGAAAAGCTTTCTTTTCATCCTGGCTTCAAAGAAAATGGAGAATTGGCAGCTATAGTACTTGTTAACCTTAGGATAAAAAATTATACATACAACTCTCCTGTAATTCCTATACACATATAAACACCTACAGCTTGAAAAGCCTGCACCACCTAAAAAGCAGGTGGTCAAATCTGTCAGCCCGTATTTAAGGATGGAAAAACAGGCTAAAATTAAAGCAGTGATAATTTGGTATGGTCTGCACACTGTGCTCACAGAAAATAATTATAATTACCCAGTGGATGATAATGCTTTATTCCCTTAAAATCAGAGCTGTTACAATCAGAATGGAGAGAGAGAGACAGGGAGAAAAACACTGTGGGATCAATTCACGTAGAAATTTATGAAAGACAATTTTAGAATTTCCGAGGGAAGATGCATTCTCTTGGGAAACTACAGATTGGAAAACACAGAGGCACCAAAGTCTCTTCCTAACCCTCTATCATTTGATTATTCTATGGCTTCATTCTCATACTGGCTTTTCAAAGTCCACACTACATTTCTAGCCTGATTACATATTCTTTGTTAATCACGAACCCCCTGTTCTGGCCAGACCATATCACTTGTCATATTCTTGGTTCCCAACATTCCTTCTCTCCCTGATGTACTTAGTTGCTTAGGTTATACCTCATATCCAGAAGACTTTTCTTCTCATGGTAACCTAGAATGCCTGGCTTCTTTCAAAGCTCAAAGCCTTTTCTGATTCCTTCCCTTGCCCCTGCCCCCAAATCACTTGTATCTTCTTTGTATGTGAAGACATATTGATTTTCCCCTACAGATAATACACTTCTTGAGAGCAGGAAGGGTTTGGCTTTTGACTTTCAGCTCCCAACACCTTGCACAATTCCTAACATATAGGTGGCATTTAATAAAGACAGATTGATTGATTGCAATCTCTGTCCATGCTCTTAGATTGGCTCTTGTACCATGAGAGCATGAGTATACATATTAGGAGATTGTTATTCCAATTTCAGTTCTTCCATTAATAACAGGAAGAAGACTAATTAATATATATCGAGTTTTGAATTTTGCAAAGTATTTCCATACATAATCTTATTTGATTTACATTTATGATTTTTAACATCTCCGCCTGGTAGTTATTAAAAGAATTATTAGATCCATTTTATAGATGAGGAAACTTGGGATCAGAGTCACATGATTTTGTCAACAGCTATACAGCTGGTATGTAGGCAGTACATGTCAGCTTCATCTCAAAGTCTTTCTTTCCTTCCCTATGGTCTACTCCCAAAAGAGAGTCTGGAACTATATGTGTCCTCTCTGAAAAGTTGGAAGCTGTGAGAAGACTCTCCTCTCCCATGCTGCCCTGTGGGCAGATTGCAGAATATCAAGTGATCATTCTCTCCACTAATGAAGAGGCCCTCCTAAAAATGCCAAGGCTGGTACTCCTGCTTCCATATAAAATAAATGGACTGAGGTAGACCAGTTTCCTCCCAGCTTTTATATTTAATGACTCTAATTAAATTCCATTGCACAAACATTTATTAGGTTCCTACAAAGCAAAGGACAGGAATAAAAACAGAAGAGAACCTGCCCTCAAGGAACACACTTTCTGATTGTAGCTTACATAGGCTTCCTTTTTCCCCTTTTTTTTAAAAAAAAAATTTATTCATTTATTTTAGTTTTCAACATTCACTTTTATAATATTTTGAATCCCCAAAATTTTCCCCCTCTTTCCCTCTCCTCCCCCTCCCAAAGACAGCTTGCAATTTGATATAGACTATACATGTACAATCATATTAAACATTAATCATGTTCACGTATGTTTCCTAAGCATACATAATCGTATTTGATCTGATGGAGCAACCTTAAGAAGTAGATGCGTTATTTTCCCCTTTTAACAGACCAGGAAAAGGAGAAACATAGAGGAGGACATAGAGGTCCTGCTTGGGTTCACACAGCTATTAAGTATCAATGGTAGAATTTGAATTCGTGTCCTCCTTCCTGACTCCCAAGTCATGAGTTCATATGTCCTCTCGTTGGAGGGATAAATGATTATGTATTTGAGAAAAGAGCAACTGTTCGTGTCTTCTCTGTCTTTTACCTTAATTACTGTAACTGAGAATTCATTCCACAAATGATCCGTTAACCAAATGTGTGCGTGTTAAATTTGATTAAAATGAAGTTTGGGAGGGAGCATCGGAGTGACTCAGGTGCACATTTAGCTTCCTCTTTAAGAAGCGATGGCCGTAAACACACGACTCTTTATTGCTGCACTTCTTGCCTTTTCAGCACTGAAGTAGTGCTAATCATTGAGTAGGTTTCATAAAAAATGTTTTCTCAGCCACCAAGTGACTACATGTGTTAAATATTTTAAAAAGTTATTCCATTCACTGAGCGGCTGGTGACATTAAATAGATTTAATAAGAAATTGTTTTTTTTCCAGTGGTGCTCAACGTTAAATATTTTTTTATAGGTAGTTACTTTTCCACCCGCCAACCAGCTCTAACTCTTTAATATTTAAAAAGTCCAATCGACTTTTCTGCTTGGTATATGTGCATGTAAAGCACAATTTGGAGCTTTCCTCTAAATTTGAAAAAAGTTCCTAATGATAGTCAGAGGAAATATTTTCCTTATCTAAGTATATTTCTATTTTGGGTACTAAAATAGGGGCAAAGTTTCTCAAACCAGAGATGATTTGTGCCAGATTTTTGCCGAAATATATTGTACTTTCTGTTAAACCAAGAGAGCCAAGAGTGTTATAAAATCATAGGAATCATGGCTTTAAATTTAGAAGGGATTACAGAGGTCATCTGGTCTGACCTTATTTTATAGATGAGAAATAGAAAACCAGAGAAGTTAGGTGATCTGTATGTATGACACATATTACATCTATGCATAATATTGTATATGTGATTTGAGATCAAGTGAGATAACACATGAAAAGCACTTTGAAAGTGCTTTGTAAATGTT
>CM053772.1:23901475-23977069 GCA_028658325.1 Potorous gilbertii
TCTGCCCCAGTCCTATCCCTTGCTGATCAACAATCCTCATGGCACTGTTGAAGCCACATAAGAATTTCATGATGTTTATTCCGGAGCTGCAGAAATGATCAATAGTAGGATGGGGGAAAGTGCAGGCAGACAGATACAGGTTAGAATGATTTAGGAGTCTTGCTGAAAAGAGTAAGCTTAGGAACTCCGACCTAGCACATTGAAGACAGTGGCTTCCTACCGGTATTGCTCTGACTCCAGAAACTTCTGCTCATGAAGAGAACAGCAGGGAATCAAAAAGCCATGTTGCTGTTGAAGATTTCTACCCTAGAGGGAGAAATTCCCCAGAAAATAAAAAACAAAAAATTTGATCATCTGCTCTTACACATTTTATATAATAAGGATTTATATTTTCCTTAACTGATTTGAAAAGCCACACTGAACTGAGGCATTTTGAAAAAGAGATTTTTGCTATACACACAATTTATAAAATGATGCTAAATTGAGACTTATTGGAATGAAAACCAAAAAAAGCCTTGTTTGTGGACTTTTTAAATTGTCACATTAAAAATTTCCCTCAAGAAAACTATAAATGAAAGGTGCTTGAATTAAGATGTAAAGTTTTCAAAGGAACAGCATTTGTATATTATGCAAAGTAAATAATCATTTTTCAGTTGAGGTTTAGATAAGATTCATTCCCACTATCAGATTACATAGAAAAGTGAGTATGGGTACATACTCAGCCATACTGGAATATGACATTTGAAGGGCAGGTCAAATAACTTTATCTCTAGAGACATAGATGATTAGCACTCTCAAAAACTGTACTTTAGATGCTTCTGAAGCATTTTGAGAAATAATCTATTGACTGTATTCACAGTTAAAGGGACTAGACACGTGATTTTATTCATATGGGAAGTTCCAAAATAAGTAAACTCCCTTCAATATATGCAATTTTAAAGTGATACTAATTGAGACTGAAAAGACTTTCTTTGGACATTCTTTAAATTGTGCCACTAAAGTTTCCTTTGTGATCACACTGCAGATCTTTAGATGATAATGTTGATACCCTAAGCTTCAGTGATAGGTTAAAAAAAAAAGTCTTTGAGGAGAGATGTGAATTCCGCAGTGTGTGACATATAAAAAGTTTGAGAGATATAGTTTCTGCGTAATTAATCATTTTGTTAATTATTGCTAGCAGATAATTAATAAAAGGGTTCAGAGCAAAGACCCCTCATAAAGCCCACTCAACATTTATGTGCCTTTAGAATAATGGGTGTTCCTGAGGGTGACAATCAACTCTGATTGGTTAACAATTAATGAGAAGAATGGATATTAAAATGAGAGGTAGATCTATACTAATGAGCAACTGATTCCTTGTTCCCAGACCACTTCCATCTCAAGTGAAGGAGCTACATCTGAGCCTGAGTAGTACACAATGGGCTTCTCCACTTGGGCAGATTAGGAAAAAATTAATCCAGTCTCATGATCAACCATATCCTTCAGATCCTTTTTTGACCCAGTAGAGACAAGGAGATAGGAAGGGACAGAACCCTGCATCTTCTGCAATAATTTGTTATTTAATAATTTAATAATCATTTCCTTCTAGTGAAAGGGTTAAAAAATGGCCATCAATTGAAGATGAAGAAGAACCCATAATATTAAGTGCTGATTTATAGAGAGAGAACTTTTTTCTCCCTTATACTTCATTGGATTGGGAGCTAATTGATATAATATTCACTCAGTTGATACAGAGGATCTTTTCATCACATATAATTCCATCCATTTTAAGTCCATAAACTCTTCATGTTTTCCCATTGTCCCTGCCTGTAGCCCTTTTGTAGGTACCGGTATAAAACTCATGATGTAATGAAATGAGAAGCTCTTAGGAAATGATATACTCACTTCCTTTTCCTAGAATGACCTTGTTGGATAATATTTCACATGATGTTTCTTCTGCGTTAGTAATGGAAATAGACAGCCGCCTCCTTATATACATGTGTCTCTTGGCTGTCCTTCATGTCACCCATATTGCTGATTCTTCTGAGGCAGCAGCCTTCCATAATTCATAGCTACTCATCATTACAGGTTGGTTATTGGCGGTAGAAAAATGACTTTAGGTGTCAGGGGATAGTTTCAGATCATTAATTGGGCAGCTATAGTCTGTATAGTTAGGAAATCAGGAACACCTGAATTCAGAATTTTCCTCAAATCTTTAGCTGGTATCATAGAGTTAAAAATGGGAAGTGAGTCTCTGAGATCATCTAATCCAACCCTGTCATGTAACCAATGACTAAGTGACTTAACCTGGTAACTGGGTAGTAAGTTATTATGAAGTTCAAATGAGGTGATATTGTAAAGTGCTTAGAACAATGTCTGACACATAATAATAGGTACTTAATAATACTTATTCCTAGATAGGTAGATAGACAGACAGAGAGACAGACAGACACATCTGTTCACTTTTGGATCCTGCTTATTGCTGAGATAGATGCTGATGGACAGACAATGAATTTCCAGTCTAACTGCATATTGTAGTCTTCATGGTACACAGGTTTCAGTCGTTTGATTTTCCCACAGTCTGATCCTCATAGTCTGCTAATTTGATGCCTTTTAATTGGCTTTGGTTCTCACAGGTAATTGTGAGAATCAGTGGTACTCAGGGACTTGACAGAGGTAGCGATATTTGATCTAGAAATGAACATCTGGAGGACGTCACTATCTGTGGAGAAACTCTCCCATTTCAATGCTGCACAGGTCATCCTACAATGACTGGTCTTGGCAAGTATGTGTCACCTTTTTTAAAAATTTTTTTCTTTGATTTCATTTGATATAGACAATCAAAAGGTGACAGAATAATGATGACAATACATCACAACTACAAGGCTTTGAGATTTACCTTTGTGGTTGTTTCTATCAAAGAATCTTTATATAACGTTAGCATATGATACTTTGTGCCCTGAGAGAGCACTTACTAAAACCTTCATTCATTTCAGGGAGATATTTTGTTGGAGGGGAGGCTTTCAGATTGTGTTTGGCTTTACTGAGTCAAAAACTTTTTTTGGCATCAACAAATGATAAATGCCATGTACTCGCTGTACCTTTATGTCAATGATGTGCATTCTGTAGAAAATCACCTAAGAAAGTAAGCCTGTTGCCTTCTCCTTTTCATTTCTCTTTAAAAAGTTTTATTGTTACCAGAATTGTTTCATTTTAACCAGCTTCCTCACTGAATCCTCCCTTGTATATAAGAAAAAAATCAAATGAAACTACTGTTAGAGCAATCACATATGTGAAATTGAGCATCCGTAGTCCACTGCCTCTTTTATGACAGGGAGGAGAACCTTATTTTATTTCTTAAAGGACATCTCAATGTCTGTAAAATTCACCAGAGTTGGATTGTCTACTGGAAATGTTTTCATTTCCACCATTGCAGTTGTTACGGCTGTTCTTTTGGTTGTTTGCTTAGCATCCGTTTATATATCTTTCCATGTTTCTTTGAATTCTTCATATTCTTAATTTCTTATGGCAGAAGGGATGCTATGTCATATTCCTGTACCTCAGTTTGTTCTGCTATTGCCTACTTGATGAGCATCCGCATTGTTTCCCAGGCTTTCGTCTTTGCTTTTCTGTTTTTGGTTTGGTTTTGGGGAAGTGGGTATATGTTAGGGTAGGTGTGACTGTGGTTGCAGGAAATACTGCTAATGATGTGTTAGTATGTGTGTGGGTTTTCTCTCTCTGCTTAGGGTATGTGCTTAGAGGTAGAATCTTCAGGTCAAAGGGTAAAAATAGTTTTATTTTTACTGTTCACATAATTCTAAATTGTTCTTCAGAACCATTAGACCAATTCACAGTGCTAGCAGCACTGTTTTTAATGCACCTCTCTTCTCATGCTTCTTTACCATTGACCATTTCAATATTTTCTTTTTTTTCTGCCTTGGAGTATGAGAAGAAACCTCAAAAATGTTTTAATTTTCATTTCTCTGTTGCTAATAATTTGGAGAAATCTTTCTTTGAGTAACTGAAAATCTGAGATTCTTAGAAAAATTACTTATATCCTTTGATCACTTCTCTATTAGGAAATGATATTTTTATCTTATATATTTACCAGTTTCCTATACATTTTGTCTATCAGCATTGTATCAGATCTAATAATTGTTCCCAGTTTTTCTTCGTATTCTAGCTGCATTGATTTTGTTTTTGCAGATGCTATTTAAATACTATGTCGTCAAAGCTACCTATTTTATATTCATCTGTATCCCTTCTTTGGTTAATAATTCTCCTCTAACAATTATTGTAAAAGGTGCCTCCATATGTTCTTTCTTTTTATTTAATCATGACCTTTTATATTTTCATATCATTCATTTAGAGTTTAATGTGGTACATGTTGTGAGCTGCTGAGTTAAACCTACTTTCTGTTAAATTACTTTTCAAACTTTCTAGCAGTTCTTGTCCAGCTGGACCTATTGGGTCCAGTGGTTTCTGTTCTTGAGTTTATTGAATACTGGTGGACTGTATTCAGTTTTTCTTCTAGGTCTTACTTATCTAGTCTGTTCTACTCCATTTCATATATTTATTAAGCATGCCCTAAATATGTGTATAGATTATTTGCATAATTTTTTTACTTTGAGAGTGTGACTTCTAGGAAAGGCTTTTTTCATCCCACCATTGCTACATTAGTTTTTCTGACCACAAAATTATTGATTAGTTTGAAACACCAAAATCTACAGATACCTAACCTTTGCCACTTTTCCATGCAGTCTAATTCAGTAAAGAGAAATACCTACTATGTGCTTTGTATCTTGTTAGTTAGTAGACTCAGGAACATCTAGGTATATCAGTCATTCCTACAGAGATGTTTTAGTACAGGGATGCAATCACCTTATTATTATTTTTTAATTTCAGGGTTGGATTTACACGAATGTAAAAAGACTCAAACAGTCATTTAGCCCTAGTCTGCAGTGAAAACAGTGGGATGCATAGCTAATTTCACTCATATTTTTAAAAATGTGCATTAGTTGCTTGACAGTCCATTAATTACTATATTTCATTTCTGGAAGCTAAACCAGCTCACTGTAGAATCCTGCTGAAAATGAGACAATTACCTCCACAAGGCAGTTCAAAATCTTTCATATTTAATAAAACATGTTAACATAATAATGGTATTTTATGGAGCAGAGAGGTAAATTAGATCTTCATAACAAGGGACTAACTAAAAAGAGGGAGATAAGCAACAAATGTTCCCGTTTACCAGGATTTATAAAAATGTGCCTCTTTGAGTCAGTGTCTACGTGAACAGAAAATAAATCGTAACCAAAAAAAAAAAAATCACTTACTTTAGTGGTGAAGAGATCATGCAGTCGGCTTCTTAGGCATTTTGGTATTTTTCAAACAATTGGTTCATAGTCACTAAATGGCAGGATCTATCCTCAACCACAGGCGCCATTCTAGTTTAGTTGGTCCCTTCCTGAATTAGAGAATCCCCTAGACCACATCCCTGTCGTGTGGTCATCCAACCCTTCTTTGAATGTTTCTGGTAAAGGGGATCTCACTGTTTCCCAAGGCAGCCCACTGCACTTTGAGGAAGTTTTACTTGGGTAGGAAGTTTTTCTTTCCCTTCAACTTAAATTTACATTAGCCAAAATGGAACAGTCATAATTCTGCCTTCTGATGCCACTAAATCAATGTGTTTATTAAGTATTTAGTATATGCAAGGTACTGTGGGAATCTTAGTGGGAGAAGGTGCTGGTAACCCAGGGGAACAAGAGAAACCTTTAAGAGGACAAGTCTCCTCCC
Source organism: Potorous gilbertii (assembly GCA_028658325.1). Taxonomy (NCBI): domain Eukaryota; kingdom Metazoa; phylum Chordata; class Mammalia; order Diprotodontia; family Potoroidae; genus Potorous; species Potorous gilbertii. Next base: position 23,907,251 of record CM053772.1, read on the forward strand.
TCAACTCTCACAAGAATATAGCCTCTCTTAATATCTAATCAATAAGAGAAGACAACCAGGGATAGGAGAAAGAACCCTGGCTCCAAAGGCAGAGAACTTGGGTTCAAATTCTGCCATCAATACTTATTCTGTGTGTGATCTTGGGTAGCTCATTCAAGCTCCTTATATCTCAGTGTCCTTTTCTGTAAAATGAAGGGATTAGTCATGGTCTTGAAGGTCCCCTTCACCTCTAGATCTGTGATTATTCCTTTATTTATAAGAGCAAATAATTTTCTTCTAATAAAAGAAATACAACCAGGAAATGTATAATTCTCTATGCAAATGACCACGTTGTACATGATTTTATTATTCAGAAGATAATAAAGCAAATTCAAGACATCTCTGAAGAAGAGGTTTTCCAGTCAGACTAAGCACTACCATCCTGGTCTGTCTTTACTTTACTTCTCTCCACACACTCTACCACTCCATAACTGATCTACTTTCTGTTCCTTGGGTGGGATACCATCGCTGGATCTTATCCATATCCTCCTTGATCCCACCCCTAGTGCTTTTCCTCTGAGATTGTCTCCCATCTGCTTTGTATGTATGATATGTGTGTATACATATAATCTTGTATGTAGGTACATGTGTTTATACACACACACACACACACACACACACACACACACACACACACACAAGCACAGAGGCAGCCAAGTGGAGCAGTGAACTGAGCTCTGAACCTGGAGCCAGGAAGACCTAGGTACAAATCCAGCCTCAGACTTAGCTATGTGACTTTGGGCGAACCACCTCTGTTTACCTCAGTTTCCTCATTTGTGCAACAGAGATAATACTATCACCTCCCTCCGAGAGTTGTTGGAAGAATCAGATGAGATAATATTTTAACACAGCGCTTGATACATAGTGGATGCTAAATAATTTATTATTATTGGTACTGTACCTAGTTATTTACAAGTTGTCTGCTCCAGGGTCATATTAGCTCCCTGAAGACAGGAAGTGGTTTTGGACCCTTTTTTTTTTTTTTTTTTGCCTTTCTTTGTGTCCGCAGCTTACCAGGTTGCATAGTAACAGCTTAATAAATGCTTGTTGCCTGGCTGACTTCTGCAAAGTGTGGGACCTGGCATGTTACTGAAAAAGGAAAAACAAGTGATTGTCCAAAAGGTGGAGCTGGTCACCTTCAAGAAACAGGGGAGTGGCAAGGACTGGTCTTAAAAGGACCTTGTCTTGAAACAGAAGCTGGTTTATTTTTCCTCTTTTTCCTTTGCTTTATCTTTTCTGTCTCTGTCATCAGAGATCTGTCCTAACTGTCTGAGAATTCCACCTGTACAGGTGATACAGGATCTGGAATGTTCAATGTGATGGATAGGGCATTATATTTGGGGTCAGGAAGACCAAGGTTCAAGTGCTGTTTCGGAAATTAACTAGCTGCGGTATCCGCCTTCATTCCCTTATCTGTGAAACGAGGAGGCTAGATCCAATGGATTCTAAGGCCTTTTCTAAGTTTGTGATCCTGTGAATAGCATATTGCTGGCCTGGGTTTCATGGCAGCATCTTCAGAAAGAAGAAGTCTTTCTCTTTTTTCTTCCAGAATTTGTTGTTAGGTTGCTTTTTTTTTAATTATCTATTTCCTGAAAGGTCCATATGTTAATAAGCCAGTCAGGCCTCCATTAGCCATTGGTGCCTCATCAAGGGGATATTTAATTAATTCAAGCTTGAAAGTTCAAGTTTTATATAAATGTTTCCTCTGTTTGAAATATTTTAATGGCACTGAGCCTAGTTATAAATATTTGCCTATTGTTTTGTATTTTATATTAATAATATATATATTTTCACTCCCTATTCTCTGCCCTTCCCCATAACTTTTAGAGGACTTCATTATGTGGGATGGTGGTATTTGCATGTCCTGATAAATGGTCAAAGATACTTAGAAATTAATTTGTTTTTCAACAGGCAAGGCTCCAAATGCTACAGACATTGTTTGTGGTGTCCCCACATAGGAGATGGCAAAGAGAAAACTCCAGAGATTTCAAAGAAAGAGGGAAAAAATAGCTAAATGGAGAATTTCCTGGAAAGAGAACCATTTTACATGGTGCTTGCTTGACCAAAACTAACCACTTATCCGAACTGAGAGATAGACTTTCCACAGGGTTCATTTGCATCATGCCTCTAGAGCACTTTCATCACCAAGGTACTCAAGTGTCTTCTAATAATAAGACATTTGGGCCTTCCTTCCAAAATGGAGAGAAGCTGTTTGGCAGAAGAAGAAATCCTTGGCCAGTTGTCCATGCTTCCTCTTAGAGCATGTTTTAGAAATTAACTAGCTGAGGGATCTGCCTTCATTTCTTTATGTGTGAAATGAAGGGGTTAGATCCAATGGATTCTGAGGCCTTTTCTAATCAAATCAAAGGAACTAAGGAGGAAATAGATGCAAGGACAAATCGTGCTCATACTACTGGTTTTATTCCCAGTCTCCTCCAAAGTAAAGTTCCCTGAAAAACATGGTGCTGTTGGTTAACTCAAGCTGGGACTCTGACTTTCTCCTTTGAGTTGGCACAGTAGACTCATTAAGTGCTAATAATATGATGATGAGAAACAAACCTGTCTGAGAGATGCCAAAACCAAGCAGTGGGATAAAATTAGAATAAATTAGGCTCCAACCAGGCAAATCCTTCCACTACTGGAAAGAAAGAGTTCAGAGAAGACCTTGTATCCAGGGCAATTCAATAGGCATTTTTATTCTAGAACAGTGAAGTTCCTACTGCTTAAATGATTTCCAGTTGTACTAGGATAACATTCCATTGGTCTTTGGAGTTGTCAGGAGTATAAAGAGATATTTGATTGCTATGAAACACTATTTAATGCAGCATTAGGTCAGCATTTATTACTATGTCCTGTAAGGAATGGTTGCCCTTGGGAAGTCCTTCTTTCTACACCATGTTATGGCTACCAAATTGCTTCTTCTTTGCATTTGTCTGTTCCATTCTGATGCCAGCCTCCAATATTTCTGGGGTATACTTTTTTCTCTCCTGGAACCACCACCAATCTAGTGCCAGCCATTATCACCTTACATTTGGACGTCACATATCGGATTAGTAGTTCGTCTCCTTGCTTGGTCTTTCCCTACTCTGATCCAATCCCTACTCAAATAATCTTCCTAAAGCTTAGGTTTGGCCATATTACTCCTGCTTCCCCTTGCTAAATAAACTGCACCAGCTCCCTATTACTTCCAGAACAAAATAGAAAATTTTCTGGCTTGTAAAGTTCTTTCTTCCCTTTCCAGTCTTCTTAGACTTTACTCCCTTCCACTTATCCTATGGTCCAGTGCCACTGGCTTCCTTGCCTGTCTCCCACAGGATACCCTATCTTCTTACTTTGTGCATATTCACTGACTGTCTCCGATACCAGGAATGCTCTCCCTCCTCACATCATCCTCCTGGTCTCTTTCAAGTCTCAGGTAAAGTCCCACCTTCTGTGAGAAGCTTTTTCTGCCTTGCCCTCCCTCTCCTCCATGTTCCTTGTTTGCCTGAGATGATCTCCAGGTTCTCCTTTCTGTAGCCTATTTGTGCACAGTTTCTTGCTTGTCCTCTTCCCATAGTGTCTGACACATAATAGGCCCTTAATAAATATTTGTGGGCATCACTTTAAAAAATGGAAGATTAAGGGATGGGGAGGAAAAATACTTAAAATTTAGTAAAACCTTTGAGCCACCAAAGAAATGTTTCCATCTATGTTTACACATTAAGAAAATCTCAAAATCTCTTCCTTCGTTCCACTTTGCCTATTTCATTTCCATTTGATTTGGTTGATAGAAATGAAAGAGGGAATGCTCACCTTGAAACCATAGAAGGAGGGAAGGAAGCCCCACTAATACCCGATATTCACTCACGTTATTCTTTAGATTCCAGAGGCTCCTCCATCCATCTTTCTTTATGAGTTTCAACCCTTTTGACAAACGGATGAGTGAGAGTGCATTCTGGGCTTTGAACATTTTTTTCTAAGGGTACATCAAACTCTTGACAGTATTTGAGTGTCATTTTTCATGGTTTAATATAGACTGTATTCATATTTATAAATGTAATTGCTCTCCAAAGGAAATCAGTAATTTGTAAGCGATTATCTGTATTTTGAACTTCAGAAGCATGCTTTTAATATATTTCAAACTTCTTGATCTGGGACCTACTTAATATTCCAAAAGCATGAAATTTGTTTGCTGTAATCTCAGGAGAAGCAAAGCATGACATCTGGTTCACACCTGTGGTGTTTGGGATAAGAGAGCTTAGCTAGTTGATGTTTTATTCAGCTCCCTCTACACTTTCAGCCTGGAGTTAGTGTTTTCAGACCCTTTATACTAAGGTTTTTGACTTGTCTAAAATAATAAGTGATATGGAGATGTATATGGATGTGGACTTTTTGTGAGCATGACCCCAGAGGATTTTTAGGACCATAGTCCTAAGAGGAGCAGTCAGGCAGACTGAATTTCTAACTCTGTCAAAGGAAACAACTGTTTATGTATCCCTGACTTTAAAAGGATTCTTGAGTCAAGTCAGATTTTAGATTACTATCAGGACAATTCCTGAACAGGTGAAGGGTGGATAAAAGTCTGGTAATTGAAGAAAGAAACCCAGAATAGAGACTCAGCTCCCTCTGTCAGGGGTCTTGGCCAAGATTCTCACCAGGCGCTATTCCTTTGGTTGTCTCTCAAGAAGTCCTCCATTAAAATGCAAATGCATTACCTGGGAGGTGTGAACCTGATAAGCTATTAACACCTTCTAACTCATTAGTGTGGATTCATTTATCAGATTAGTTTTGCTGTTACCTAGTGGAGAATGGAGCCCTGAGGGAATGAAACTTAGAACTGGTAAAATGTTTGGGAGCAGAATGGGCCCTGGAAGGTTCTGAGTCTGAAACCTTGGACAAGACCTCAAGACTAGATGCGGGGGGAGGGGGGTAATTCCATTTGTGTATATAGTTGGGGGTCTGGGGGGCAGCTGAGGGAGAAGAGAGAATTGGAGTTGGGGGAGGGACCTTAAAGTGTTTAGATGACTCCAAAAAGAGCTTTTAGGATGGAAAGAAGTGAAGGAAGGAAAGAAGGGACAGAGGAAGGAAGGGGGAAGGAGAGAAGACAGGTTGGTTTTATTCATTGCCTACAGGAGGCCAGAACCAGGGCTAAGAGTTTTAACTCATTTGATTCTCATAACAACCCTGGGAGATAGGTGCTATTACCCCCTCCTTTTTTTTTTTTACAATTTGAGGAAACTGAGGCAGATAGGTTAAGTGATTTGCTCATAGTCAGAGAGGTAGTAAGTGTCCCAGGTCAAATTTTAACTCATCTTCATGACTCTGAACACTCTGTCTACTGTGTTATGACTATTAGCTTAAACTAGGTTTAAACTGTAGTATAAGGTTAGGAGGTTGGAGTGACTAAAGGATACCTTATATGCTTAAACACTTTCCCCTAGGATTATCTTTGGGTGTGGAATAGTTAAAGTTAACCAGCATGTAAGCAATCAGTCAATCAACAAGAACTAATTTTTTAAAAAATCAAAAATCAGTCTCAGTGATTCTTAACTTGGGTCCTTAAAAGTTTTACACATACACACACATATTTTATTTTAAATTATACACACACACACACACAAAAAAAAAACTATTTCAATTAAGTTGATTTCCTTTGTGATCCTTTGTATTTTATGCATTTAAAAACATTCTTCAGAGAAGGAGGTCCATAGTCTTTACCAGACTGCCAAAGGGGTCCAAGACACACAAGGATTAAGATGCAGGAAAATACCTGTGCACCAACCAGGAGAGCAGTAACCACACATCCTAGGATAACACCACCTTGAAAGCACTGAAAACTTGTAAACCCCCAGAAGTGGCTCTGAATACTGCAAGTTGAACAAGTCTGAAGCTTGACACAGTGATTCTTTACCCCCAGTGAGAAGAGTCCAACTTTAACATAAAGTTCATAGTGAAGATAAATAGTCTGAGAATATGAGAAAACAATAAAAAAAAATAATTTGACCATAAAAAGCTAGGGAAAACCAAGATATAAACTTAAAAGAAGACAGTGATGTAAAAACAGCAGCAAACAAAGTCTCAAAGAAAAATGTTAATTGAACACAAGGACAGGAAGAATTCCTGGAAGAGTTAAAGAAAGAAATAAGAGTGGTAGAGGAAAAGTTGGGGAAAGGAATGAGAATGATACATGAAAACTATGAAAAGAGAATTAACAGCTTAGTAAAAGAGGTACTGAAAATAATGAAGAAAATAACACCTTAAAAACTGGAATTGATCAAATGGTAAAAGAGACGAAAATTCATTGAAGAAACAATCTCCTTAAAAAAGCAGAATAGGCCAAATGGAAGAAAAGCTCACTGAAGAAAATATTTTTTAAAAAAATAGAATTGGGCAAATAAAAACTAATAACTCCATGAGACTTCAACAAATAATAAAACAAAGTCAAAAGAATAGAAAAAATAGAAGAAAATTTAAAGTATTTCATTAGAAAAACAACTCACCTGGAAAATAAATTGAGGGAGGGAGGGATGGGGAGAAACTGGAACTTAAAGTTTTAGGACCAACTGTTGAGTATTGTTCTTGCTACTAGGAAATAAGAAATACAGGTAATGAGGAATAGAAAGTTATCTGGCCCTACAGGACAAAAGAGAAGATGGGGTAAGGGAAGGGAGGGATGATAGAAGAGAGGACAGATTGGTGATATGGGTAATTAGAATGTCCAGTGTATTGGGGAGGGGGGAGGGGACAAATGGGGAGAAAATTTTGAAACCCAAAATCTTGTGAAAATGAATGTAAAAAGTTAAATAAATTTATTTAAAAAATAAAATAAAATAGAATTCAATGTAAAAAGAAAAAAGAAAAAAAAAGAAAATAAATTGAGACAAGATAATAAAAGAATTGTTGGACTACCTAAATGCCATGATTAAGAGAGAGAGAACCTAGATAGCATATATATATTAAAAAATTATAAGGAAAATCTGTCCCAAAATCTTAGCTCCATAGAGTAGAAATTGAAAAAATCCACTGACTACTTCCTGAAAGAGATCTCAAAATGAAAACTTCCAGGATTATTATAGCCAGATTCTAGAGCCTTTCAGTCAAGGAGAAGATATGGCAAAGAAGCCAGAAAAAAAACAGTTCAAATATCATGAAGCCATAATCAGTATCATAAAAGATTTAGGAATGGAGGACTTGGAATATGCTGTTCTGGAAGTCAAAGGAGCTAGGATTACAACTAAGTTATCATCCTTCGGAGAGGAATGGTTATTTAATGAAAAAAAGACTTCCAAGAATTCCTGATGAAAAGAGAAGAGCTGAATAGAAATTTTAACATTCAAACACAAGACTTGAGAAGCAAACAAAAGGTAAACATGAAAATGTAAACATAAGGTACTCAATAAAGTTAAACTTTACATTCCTATATTGGAAAAAGGATACATTCAATTCCAAAGAACTTTATCATTATTAGAGCAGTTAGAAGGAGTCTACAAAGGCAGAGGGCATGGATATGAGTTGGTATTGTTGGAATGATCTCCAAAAAAATAATGTAGGGGTGAGAAAGAGGAATGCACTGGGAGAAGAGGAAAAGGAGATAGAAGGGGTAAAAATTTTCTCATATAAAAAAGACGCACAAAGAACTTCTGTAGTGGAGGGTGAGGGGTGTCAGGCAATGCTTGAACCTCACTCTTATCAGAAATGGCTCAGAGGGAAGAGCATGCACGTGCACACGCGCACATGCACACACACACACACACACACACACACACACTCAATTGGGTATAAAAATCTATCTTACCCAATAGGGAAATTGGAGGGGAAGGAGATAAGATATATGGAAGAGGGAGAGTTTGATAAAAGGGAGGCAGATTAAGAAAAACAGTCAACAGAAGCAAAACAGACTTTTGAGAAAGGTCAGAATAAAGAGAGAGAGACAAGGATAAACAGAAGAAAATAGAATGGAGGGAAATACACAGTAATCATAACTGTGAATGGGTTGAGCTCACCCACAAAATGGAAGCAGATAGCAGAATGGATTAGAAATGAGAATCCAACAATATGTTGTATACAAGAGGTATCCTGGAAACAGAAAGACACAGTTAAAATAAAGGGCTAGAGTACAATCTATTATGCCTCAGCTGAAGTAAAAAAGGAAGCAATCATGAACTCAGACAAAGCAAATGCAAAGATAAAGCTTCTTAAAAGAGATAATCAGAAAAATCATGTTTTTCTAAAAGGCAACATAGACAATGAAGTAATATAAAAAAACTTTACAGCAAGTTTCACTGATAAAGTCCTAATTTCTCAAATATATAAGGAACTAAGTCCAATTTATAAAAATAAGAACCATTCCCAGTTGATAAAAGGTCAAAGCATATGAACAGGCAGTTTTCAGAAGAATAAATCAAAACTATCTATAGTCATATGAAAAAATACTCTAAATAGTTATTGATTAGAGAAAGGCAAATTAAAACTACTCAAAGGTACCACCTCAAACCTATTAGAAATAACAAATGCTGGAAGGAATAATGGGGAAAAAAATAGGCACACTAAATAGGGGCATTAATGAATTGCAGTTGGAATAGTGAACAGGTCCAACCATTCTGGAGAACAATCTAGGATTATGTCCAAAGGGTTATCAGTCTGTACATATCCTTTGATCCAGTAATACCACTACCAGGGCTGTACCCCAAAGAGAAAAAAGAAAAAGAAAGAAACTACATACACAAAAATAAAGTTTTTGGTACCAAAGGAGTGGGCATCAAAGGGATGCTCATCAATTGGTGAATGCCTGAACAAGGTGTGGCATATGACTGTGATAGAATACTATTGTGCCAAAAGAAGTGAGTAAGGGAGTGGTTTCAGAAAACCTTGGCAGGACCTATATGAACTGACACAAAGCAAAGTGAGAAGAACTGGGAGATCATTGTGCACAATAACAACATTGTCATGATTGTCCTCTGTGAAAAACCTTAGCTACTCTGCCCAATACAATGATACAAGACAATTTCAAAGGACTCATGATGAAAAAATGGCATCTACCTCCAGAGAGAGAGAATTGATAAAGTCTGAGTCCAAATCAGTCTATTTTGATTTTCTTTTTTTCTTTCTTTCTCCTTCTTTCCTTTTTTGTTTTTTTCACTTTTTTGTTCTATGGCTAATGTGGAAATGTTTTACATGATTTCACATATATAATTGGTATATTGTTTACCTTCTCATTGAGGGGGAGAATTGGAAGGGAATTAGAAAATATGGAAGTCAAAATTTAAAAAGAAAAGAATGTTAAAAATAAAAAAGTTAAGCAGGAATGTATGTTGTTTGCCTATAAAAAAGACAAAGATGAAGACCCTTGGTTTAGATATTCTTTATCAAAAATTATAAAACAAACAATAAATTAAACAAAATCATTTATTAAACTCTCTTGTCCCTTCATTAGATTACCCCAAGCTTTTAAAAGCTGTTAAGTACATCATTTTCTTCTCTATGAAGATTGTTCTTTTCTGAGCTCAGATCTAAATATTTCTATACAAACTGTACAACGTTGTAACTGGTAGAGTGCATCTGGAGTTAGGGGCAGAGTTTGACTAGTGACTGCTCGCTCTCTCCCTCTCTCTCTCTCTCTCTCTCTCTCTCTCTCTCTCTCTCTCTCTCTCCCCCTGGGATGCTCTAAGCAAGTTGTTTAATCTCTCTGGGCCTCAATTTCCTCACCTGTAGAATGAGAGGATTGGACTTAATGATATTTATGAGGAAACTAAGGCTCAGAGAGCTTAAACGATTAGTCCTCAAGCTATCTAATCCTTCCCACACTCTAGAATGGTGTTGACCTGCCATTCCAACTCTTCTGAAGGAAGAGGGACCAAGAGTGTTGGTTCAAGTCCAACCCTCTGGTTTACTCCTCACTCTGCCCAGTAATGGGTCACTGAACACCTCCAGTCACCTCCCTCCCAATTGCAGAGCAGACTTGGCTGTTGATTTTGCTTGGTAGTACAGGAAGTCACCCAGTTCAATCATCTCATTAGTATGGTGGTCCAATGGGGCTTTGCCACATGCTCTGACACTTCCAGAGCACCAAATACTGCCAGCTGTTGGACCTGCACCAAAATTCTGTTGTATGTATTGTTATGCCCATTTAGAATGTGAATCCTAAATCTGAGAGCAGAGACCGTCTCACTTTTGTATTTGACCCCTAAAGTTTAGAGCAGGATATGGTATATAGTAAATGCTTTTTGATTTATTCATTCAATCACTTGTCCAGAGTCAAACTATTATTTAAAGAAGAATTAGAGCCCAGGTTTTCCTAACACCAAAACCAGACTTTCTTTAATTCTGGACTTCTTAATACAAGTCCATATATATGTATGTATGTATGTATATATATGTATGTATATATATATGTGTGTGTGTATATTATATATATAATTTGTAACTTTGATAGTTGCATTTCAATATAAATGCTTACTTTTTTAATTCTATGGACTTTACTTGTTTAAAATCATCAGGATAAGAAGACATCCATGTTTCACCAGATTTTCAAAAGGGTTTAAGACATACACTCAAGATTGAGAGTCCCTGCTCTGAATAACCTTCCAACTTGAAATCTCTGATCTGCGCTCTTGATGGGTGGATAGGAGGAATAAAAGTTAAAATAGTATTAAGTGATTTCTTTTTGTTTTCTGACTCTTTGAATTTATCAATGCAGGGAATTCCTGGTATGGAAGTTTCATCCTCCAACACAGAGAAGATTCAGAATAGCCAGTTTCCAGTTACTGTCTTAGAAATTTGGAAAATGGAGGACATAGAGGAGTCACAGACTCACCAGCACCTACCTAGTCCAGGGTCTGACTCAAATTTGGTGCAGTTTAAATGTTTGCCGGTTGATTGATTGGTCACACAGCTGATGTTTGCCAGGGACATAGCTTCAAACGAAGCCTTTCTAATGCCAAGAACAGTCCACTGATACACTGTACCACCTTGCCTCTCTATTGGTCAATTATTCTGTTCAAATTATTGCACCAAGGGGAGAGAAACTCTGAGAAGATCTGTGTGTGTATTTATATGTGGGTTGTCACCATCACAGATATATATGACATACATAGGTATATAGGATTAAACATATCCAAATGATGCATTTCTATAGAATCATAAATCCAGAGCTCGGAAGGACCTTAGAGATTGTCCTGTGGAGCCTCTTCATTTTTTCAGATGAGGAAACTGAGGTCTAGGGAAATTATATGACTTGTCAAAGTTCATAAAATTGGTAAGCATCAGAAAGAAGTGGGTTTGGAAGCCAGGCAGAAGCGGAGGTAGAGCTGGGTCTTCCTGAATAATCCTTCTTCTCCCTCCACTACAAAAAGTTTTCTGGGCCACCTGTGACAAGAAATCAATATAAATAGTACAGAAGCCTTGCTAAATTGCTGTGGAGATGCAGCAAAGGTTATACATCGTAAGAGTGGTGAGTGTGTGACCATATGGGGTATGCAGTTTACGTGGATACTAATAGAAACCATTTCCTGCTCAGCATGTCATACCCTACTGCAAATCTGGTAACAGGCTAGGAAGGAGCTGGGCTTTGTATTTTCTTTCCCTAAATAAAAATTCAGTTCACCTGAGAGTCTATAAATTCATTATTCAATTAACTGTTTAAAGGATGCCGTGGTGGCCATCAATATTGTAAGTGTATACACCTCTTAAAGGACCTGATTTAACGAGTACCATTGGTAGAATGTTGCGATGTTGAATCATTAGCCCACCAGTGCCTCTGGTAAACAACCATCCTCAGCTTAAAGCAGTGTTTAGGTTCAGGGGTTAATAGTCCTATCAGTATTTCATGCCATCTTTCTCTAACATCATTACATTATCATCACAAGAAAATGCTGAAACTAAGAACCCCATATGGTTAGGGCATAACTAGATCTTATGGGCTCCACGCTCCAGTGGAAAACTTTAGCAGCTTGAAAACTCAAGGTTTCACATAATTGGAGTAAGGTAGAGGAAGAGGTGGGGGTGGAAGTGACCTGGATGGAAAAGAGACAGTTTAGCATAGGGAGGTAGGGAGACAGTGTTCCTTGGGCTCCCTCCCCTCAAGATTTCCATGTATCAAATCATAAACTGGTTTTACAGAAACAGTAGACTGATAAAAGCAGCCTTTACATCAAAACAGCTAGATTTTCTTCAGCTGTGCTTTTGATAGATACAAAAGGCAGTTGCCAAGGCAGGGAGTTTGCTATTTTGTTTGTGAAAATGTATTTGGTTTTGTATTAGGTGTTTTTTGTATTAGGTGGTTGGACTGAATACTCTCTGATCAGTTACATTTATTTTGGGAGAGGGAATGGTTAAATCTCTGTCCTGATGTTTAAAATCCACAGGGAGATTCCATGATCTGCCTTCAGGAATATTTAAGATTTAGCAACTCTAATGAACATGCATACACATATAAAACATGTATCTATATATGAATGTATGCATATAAAGGAATTATAAGATGAGCTAAGTTGTGCAGTGGATAGAGTGCCAAACTTGCACTGAAGAAGGCTCATCTTCCTGAGTTCAAATCTGACCTAAGACACTTTCTAGTTTTGTGACCTTGGGTAAATCACTTAGCCCTATTGGCCTCAATTCCTCATCTGTAAAATAAGCTGCAGAAGGATATAGCAAATGACTTCAATTTCTCTGCCAAGAAAACCCCAAATGGAGTCACAGAGAGTCAGTTTTGACTCAGAAATAGCTTAACAACAAAATTGAAATGATTAGTTCCTTCAGGGGAGGGATTATTTCTACCCTTTTTTGTATCCCCAGCATTTAATCCAATGCCTGGCACACAGTAGGCACTTAACACTATTACTAACAATAGACATATATATGCATACACATGTCTTTATATACACACATATCTAGTAGATAGATTAGATCATATCTATGATTTCCTTAGTACAAGAAATTCTCAGTAAGTACATTCCTTCCACCAGTGCCTATCTGTGCCAGCTCTGCCACTTAGAGTCTTAGAAATTTGCCTCAAGCACTGATTGGGAAGATGATTTCTCCAGGGTCACACAGCAAGTATAAGTTTGAGGTATAACTTGAACCCACGTCTAACTTATTCTGAGGCCATGTGTCACACTAAATGACTCCACATCTTGATAGAGAATTCTGTTAAAAGAATTGCTTTTTAGTAAATCCATCTTATTAGTTAAATCTGAACAGTCACAGCCTCAGTGCAAAGGACACTCGGAGGTAAAACTTGAACACGTCTTCCTGGCTCTGGGGTTGTCTCTGTTCACTATGCTCACATCCTTTATACACAATTTTAGCTAACTTTCTTTGCTCTATAGTGACATAGAAATATTCCTCCAATTTCTTTGCAGAACACCACTTTCGGCCTTCCTTAGTTCCTATCAAAGAAAGAGACTGTTTAGTGAGAGGGAAAAAAAAGGGAAGGCACACAGGACCTTGGACAGCACCATTGGATCTCATAATAAGTCAGCATTATCTTGGCACCAGCTGTAACATGGTTGTGTAGACTGGTCGCAGCTCAGAAAACTGAAAAATGAACTCAAAGCTTTACTGGAGGGAATGCCAGTGAACAAAGAGAATTCTGCCAGTTTATTACCCAGGCAAGAAAACTCTCATCTCTGAGTTCAGCAATAGCTGATGGCGCCTAAACCCAGTGGACCATTTTAGAAAGCAAAATCCATCTGTTGCATGGATAAGATTCCAGAGGACTCCTGTACAGTGACTTTCAATGTCTCCTTAAGTCCATTCAGAGTCTCCAAACATAGAAGGGCACATTTGCCCCCATGGTTATATGCAGTGCTGTCCTCTTCCCTGATGAGAATGAAGCAAAGCCAAGAGAGTCTATCTTTATGGAACACAAAGACAAAATCATAGATAGAGAGGAATCTGTGGGCAGGAATTATTGAGCCAGTGTGTTAAAAATACCTAACGTGTAGGAGTAATAAGAAATAATGAGCATGGTTCTCCAACTCTCTCTTCCACCCTCCAGGTGGAAGCATTGGGTTCCTCTAAACCTTGGAATATAAGAAGAAGGAGCACAGTGTTTGGACGTACTTGGGTGATACCCCATCCTCCTTTGCCCCATGGAGTTGATTCTTTTAAACTTGGAAATGCACATATTGTATGTGTACCTGATACATATTTAATGTTACATCTATCCTCCCAAACCTGTTCTAAGAATCTGCTTGCCTAGTAAGAATTTTGTATTCAGCCTGAGCATGTGGTCTTTGTTTGTTTGATGTAAATTGAAAATCATTTATTAAACATTTGTTATGTTCAAGGCTATGGGTCTGCAAAGACAACAATGGAGAATGATCCTTGCCTTCAAAGCACTTATTATCTACTGGTCAAATTAAATCATTGAGAATTTATTAGTTACCTACTATGTTCCAGGCACTATTGTTGTTGTTGTGTTGGTCCTTCACTTTGGAAGAAGACCATGCCATCAGAGAAATGATGACATGACTTTGTTTTGAGTGATGAAGGGCTGTGCAAGGTCACCAGCCTCACTTTCTCCTCCTTAGCCATCTGGATCCAGTGATCAGATATTCATCAGGATGACTGGAGACAGCCCAGGATGTAATGGGAAACCTTAGCCTTTTAGGCTAAGGTTTTTTCAGGTACTCACTTAAAGTGAGGTAATGCCCATTCAGTGAATAGGCCTCTTTAAAAGGTAAGGGGGATGGCCCTTTTAATAAAAAAGACAAAATAAATAGATAAATCCCTCTGGGAGGGGCAGGAGCCTCAAGGTTGTTGTTTTGAAGAGAAACTGTTACTATTGACATTCACTCTTAAGGCAAGAGGGTTTAAAACCAGCCATTGAGTGGAGGTTGGGCAGGGACCCTTCAGCTGTTCAATCCATGGGCTTTATTTTGCACAGGGTCCAAGGCTTTAGGGGAGACAAGAAAGAAAGAGGGAAGGGAAGAGAAGAGAAAGGAAGGGAAGGGAAGGGAAGGGAGAGGAAGGGAAGGGAAGGGAAGACAAAAAGTAGATGGAATATATTATGGGGTTGGGAGTGGGTCAAGAAAGTCTTCCCTTAGGACCAGGTTTTCTTATGCTGAAGTCTGAACTTTTTAAAAATATTCAGCAATATTTTATTGTATTTCAATATAGTTGATTTTGTTTGTGACCCTATGTATTTTGTTTTACATACTTTAAAACTTCATTTTGAGAAGGTATCCCTAGACTTCAGCAGAAGGCCAAAGGGAGCCATGATACCAAAAAGGATAAGATTTCTTGCCTTATTAGGTGATGTCCACATTGGGCCTTGAAGGAATTTGGGGATTCTAAGAGGTGGAGATGAGGAGGCAGTGCATTTCCATACCTGGAAGATATGAAGCTATGAGATAGAATGTCAGGTTCATGAAATAGTGAATAGATCAGCTTGGCTGGAATATGCAGTGTTTGAAGAAAAGTCATGTGAAATACGTCTGGAAAGATAGGCTAGAGCCAAACCTAACAAAGAAGTTTAGATTTGGTTGGATTTCTACACACCAAATGGAATATCCCACTGGCATCTTCTAACCTTCTCTCTGCCCATATTATTGAAACAACAACAAATTTAAGAAAGAAAGAAGCTGATCATTGTATATATGTGGAAGGGCCAGTGGATTTTCATTGTTGTAATCTAATTCATCCCGTGGATTTATAGTTTCTATGATAAACTAGATGCAGTCTTTTTACAGCAAGATGAGAAAATAATATCTGTGGCCTCCGTGTACTCTTTGTGAAGAAATGTTAAGTCGCTACCAGTAAACTACTTGAATTTACCTTACAGAGATCTAAGATGCTTTGCTTTGGGGAAGAGGGGTAGACTTTTGCTTTCATTCATTTGGACAATTCTCACTATTGAAACTCCCTCCACCCATGTAAATCTGTAACCCACCAGTAATTTCGAGTCTTAAGAGATGTGGAGGGGAACATAAACATGATTTGGGCAATTTCATATAGCTATGCAGAATTATTCCCCAGCCCTTCCTCTCTACACACTATGGCAAATTGATTATTTGACTTAGTCAGTGAAAGGTGTTAACCTCTTTGCAGTATCAGATTTCCTGAAGTTGGCCTAAAATTTTAAATAATTCCAAGACTTTGGTTTCTAGTGTGAGATGTGTCTTTACCCTTCTCCAGGGCACAAAGGAAGCACTGATTTGCCCATAGAACCCTCTTCTTTTATGGAAAGAGTATTGCAAAATAATACCTTGGAGAGCACTTCACAGTTCCAGCAATGCTGTCATGTATGTTAACTAATTTGGTCTCTGACCCCATGCTATGAGTTAGACAGGGCTGTCCTGTTTTACCCATGAGAAAGCCAGAGCCTGGCTGGATAAAAGTGATTTCTTCAAGGTCACACAGCCAGGATGGAGCGGAGCTGGGACTTCTTATCCAATGTGCTTTCCACTAATTATATCGCCCCTCTGCTTACAAGATTACAAAATTCAAGATTTCATAATCTCATAATTATGACATTCAAGGTCACACTCTGGGAAATTCACAGGGATGCAGATCTTTCCTCCAGCAGTTTTCTGGACTCTGATCAAAACAATTACACTGGCAAAGGTCCATTATCCTTACCATGGAGACATTAAACAACTTCCTAAAAAGTCCTTGCCGTGTAACCCAGTTTCACTTTTCTTCTAGGATTCCAACTCAACCAATGTTAAGTTTTACTGTCAGAACTTTTGTTTAACTTTCTTCTTTTCTGTAGTATTCAGTATTTGCTGAACATTCATGTGTTGCCATTTTGTGGTTAGATAAGCTACCGCTAGACTGAATAAATCTCATTTTTATCCAGGAGTCTCTGGAGTTTATCACATATTTTGGACAAAACAAGGAAGGCTTTTCATGTTTACCTCAATGCTAGAATGGAAGAGGAATTTCAGTGTGTGTGTGTGTGTGTGTGTGTGTGTGTGTGTGTGTGTGTGCGCGCGCGTGTGTGTGTGTATGTTCATGGGAGAGAGAGAGACAGAGAGAAAGAGAGAGAGAGAGATGCTCAAACATTAGTTACTCCAAACACCCTATTTTCCTTTGAGGAAAGTAAGACCTGGAAATCTTGGATGCACAGAAGATAGAGTGCTTGGCCTGGAGTCAGAAAAGTCTTAAGATCTAGTTAGACCTCAGATACTTGATAACTGTATAATTATGAGCAGGTCATTAACTTCTATTTACCTTAGTTTTCTCCACTGCAAAATAGGGATAAAATAGCCTCTACTTCACAGGGTTGTGATGAGATATTTGTAAAGCTCTTAGCACATAGTAGGTACTATCCCTTCCCTTTCCTTCCCTCCTCTCCCCTTCTCATTCCATTTTTCCAAGGTCATTTTTGTTTCTGTTTGATTTAATTTGATATCATATAGAGGAGAACCTTGATTTGAAGAATGGTCCACACCTCTGGTCCCCGACAATTCATTGTTATTACCAACCCTCGCTGGTTTTCTTACTGAAGCTAGAGGTTCTAAGGCAGTCTCTATGAACAGATGTGGACCCAAGCACTGAAATAACTTGTCACTCCTAGATGAAAACAGCCCATTGGGAATGCTCTTCTCATAGTCTCAAACACATCTTTGTATACCTAGGACAACTTGGAATGAGGTTCAATCCACTTGCAGAAAGCAAAAAGAAAAGCAGTCAATTCAGGAGAAGGGAACTATTTAAAGAACGATGTGCCAATTGATTTGGTGCTGCTCCGCTTCAGAGAACCATATGGCTCTGTGGAGCCTGCCTAGGAAATATTACCCATAGCTATCCCAAGACTGATTTCCTTGATTTATATAAATTAAAGCATTGGTGATTCCTACCAGGAGATTGGAACATTGGATTTACTTGTGCTAATCTTTTTCTTATGGATACCTGAGCCTTCTGGCATTTAACTTTTGGGGAAAATTTAGTTTTCTAGGTAATCCAGGTATAATTAGTCTTTTTTTTTTTCAAACATTCTACTGAGAGGTATTTAAACTGTGAGACAAGGAGTAATCAACTCATTGTACTTGTGATTTTTTTAAAAAAAGAATTCATTTATAAATTCACAGCACTATTGTTTTCCCTCCCAAAATACCTTTAGTGAAATTCTAAATGAAATATCAGAGTTAGGGCAAAGCACAGTTAGGAAGAACTTTCAGTGAGTAGGGAACCCATGAACCATATTTCAAAGATTTCTTGTATTTCAAAACAGAAGACATATCGCCGATTCCTAGTTGGATTTTGAATGATTTATAACCTTTTATTTGTGGTGGAGTGTTGCAATCTATGTTGTCATGGAAATTCTATTGAATTTATAGTTCCATTTATCCAAAACGATTTTCCAGACTTCATTTCATGGTGAATCATGTGGCAGTTACTCCGGGTACAAAGCAATTTCTAAAAAGTTTCATATTATAAAGAGCATAAACACCAGAGAGGCTATTTTCCTATTCGTGAACTACAAATGAGTTTAAGATATAGCTGAAGACACAATTCTCCCCCTATGCTCCCAGTATGAAAATGAAGAGATTAAGTGCTTACTTAGGATCACCCAGTTAGGAAGTCTGTCTCAAAGACTGGATTGGTCTCAAGTCTTCCTGACTCGAGATCCAGAACTCTATCCATTCTGCATCCTAGCAGCCTTCATACTTGTAACCGACATGCGCTGGAAACTAAGGGTTTTTTGTTTCGAAAAGAATACCAGTTAAAGCCATAGGACTGCCAAAATTCAGATGAAATTTTTCTAGTAGGTATTTGTTCATAGAGAAAACATACTTCTCCTCATACTCATATCCCTTAATAACAGGTCTACCCCCCTCATAATTAACAATAATGATAGATATCATTTATCATTTTAGTTTAGTTCCAATGTTTTCAACTGTATTTGACACTCCATGACCCCATTTGGGTTTTTCTTGGCAGATATATTGGATTGGTTTGCCATTTCCTCCTCCAACTCATTTTACAGATAAGAGAACTGAGGCAAACAGGGTTTAACAACTTTCACAGGGTCACAAAGTATCTGAGGCCAGATTTTAACTCAAGGGGGAGGAGCCAAGATGGCAGAGTAGAAAGATTCACATATGCTAGCTCCGAACCCACAGCCCATAAAATACCTCTAAAGCAGATTTTAATTCAAGAAGATGAGTCTTCCTGACACCAAGTCCAGCACTCTATCCACTTCACCATCTGGCTGCCCCAACATTTATATAATGCTTTAAAATTTGTTATGTGATAGATTGATCAGTCTAGATATAGATGTGTATATGTGTGTGTATGTGTATATGTGCATACATACATATACATATATGTGTATGCATATGTAAAATTTAATGCTCACAATAACCCTGTGACAATTAAGGGGCAATTACTATCTTCATTTTATAGTTGAAGGCAGAGAAAGAGGTTATCTGATATGGTCAGGATTGCCTAGCTTGTGACTGAGGAAGGATTTGAACTCAGGTCTCTAAAACCAATGTACTAACTACACTGCTTCCTAGCAGGAGGTGGGATAGATATCAGAGATGCTCTTTGTTTTTCATCTTCTTCTTCTATATGACAGCTAAGGAGAAAGGTAGACTAAGGAAGAGTCTTTCGTAACTTTTCATTGTGATCTACACTGCAGGGCCAGGCCTTAGTCACAGAGCTCAAATGCCAGATCCCCCTATTACTAGATGTTGAATCTGGGCTCCTCCTTGCTCTAATTGCCAAAGGTTAGAATTTACACCATTTCGCTGTCAGGTGAGTGAGCTGGCTGCATTACAAAATAGGAGCAGAGAGTAGCCAAATTGCCATTCCATAAGGCATCCAAAGAAGTAAGTATTCACAGAATCCCTAAGTGTCAGAGATAGAAGAGATCTCCAATGGCACCTGAAAAAAGATCCCATCTACTCCATATAGGACAAATGCTCATCCAGGCTTTGCTAAAGGCCTTTAAGGGGAAGAGAGCCCAAGACCTCCTGAGGCAGCCCATTCTATCATGGGACAGTTCTGATTGTTCATAATTTTACTCTCTCCCTTGCTACTCCATCCTCCCACTCCACCCCCTTAATTTTCCTGCTTCTACCTTCTGGAGCCAAGCAAAACTATCCAAATTCTCGTCCACATCCTTCAGATACCTGAAGACAGCTATTAGGTACCACCCACTCCATCCCCCAAGTCCATCCCTTAACATCTCTGCACTTCAGTTTCTCCATCAGTAAAAATAAATGCTCTCAGAGGCCCCTTCCAGATCTCAAATCTTGCAACTCTGTTCTCAGGTAGCCCAGCTGCTCAAAATATCTTATTTTTGCCTTCAGTCTCTGAAAGAAATTTATAATGAAGTACACTTTACTAAAAATTGGAAAGAAACACAGCAGGACTCTTACCATAGATATGTATTAATAACTAGGAATACTGCACACCTAGACAAAGGTGCTAAAATTAAGTATTTATTTGATTTATCAGCTATATCATTGAAAAAGCAATTCCTCAAAAATCAGTAGGCATATTAAATTTTAATGGAAAAATGAGCTTCATGTAAGCACTGGGAATAGGGAGCAGACAAAGGATAGAGATCTACAGATATCCCCCTCCTTCATCCCAACATGTTGGTTGTGTTTTAAGTAAATGAGCATCAGTGCATTTTGTTACTGGTTTTTATTTTGTTTTCGTATTTTGGTTTTTGCTTGTTTTATTTTTTTAAGAAAAAATGGAATCCAACAGTAAGGAACTTGCAAGTAATTTCATGTTACAGGGCTGTTAGGTGGGGCGGGGGAAGGGAAATAATTAAGGATTCACATGTTCAAGAATTAACGATATGACATAAAGCAAATATTATAAGCAGAATGTTTATTTTAATGCTACTGAATCTATAAAAAGTGTTGTGTATCTGCTACTGTTTGGAGCTGTATTCATCTAAAAATACTCTTCCTACTTGAGTTCTAAGATACCAGCACAAGTAACATTTGGCATCACTTACCTGGCAAAAGCTTTATGAAATTGGCCAGCCCTTTTGAATATTTCACTTTTGATTTTCCTTCCCATAGCTGTTCCTAATATGAAAGAAAAGGAGTTATGGTCATATGGTGAATTTCTGACTTAGTGTGAATCATCAATGTCATGTATGTTACAGGGTGTCCCAAAAGTCTGAGTGCATTTTAAACTTTAATAGTTTCAAACTACTCTAAGAATTTTGAAACACTCCATATTCCAAGTTTGTTCTTCTCATACTTATCTTTCAAGTGCCATAAGTAATAGATTCTTGTTGGCATTGCAATGATGCAAGAGAGGAATTTGAATGGTCTTAGGAGAAACCTGTGATTAAACTCTTTTGGATGATTGACTTGAAAGGAAGATAACAGTGAAAAGGAAGCAAAAGGCTAGCTGCCTGTAATTATTCATCTTCCCCAGGCTACTATAACAAAAAGTTTCAGATCTTTCTCCTGTCACTGGTCCCTTTTGACGTGGCCATATGAGATTCAGCCTCTGTGCATTTGTGGTTGTGTGTCAAGAAAGGTATGCAGGCACATGCATGTAGGACAGTTTAGTTTTGTGGTTAGTAATGGAGTTTAGAGAGATGGAGTTGGGAATGTATGTCTAATGGGAGCCATCTCTGGGGTGGTGGGGAGGGAATTTACATTACAACTGTTATATATTTAAAAGCAACAGCAAGTTGTACAGTGTAGATTTGTTGTTTCATGTACAATCATGTTTTTTGTTGTATTATGTTATGGAAATACTAATTTTATTGCATAATTTAAAAAAAATAAATTTGAGAGAGAGAGAGAGAGGGAGGGAGGGAGGTAGGGAGGTATGGCTGGGGAGGAGGCTATCCCTAACTGGTACATCTAGTCCTGAGACCCTGTGTGTCTCTGCATTCCAGAATCCTCCCATGCAAACAGGAATGGCTATATTAGAATGACCTAACTCTAAATCCAAGCCATCCCTGCATGGGGAATGGAGAGTAGGAAGGAAACCAGTTGGACACAGAGCTGAGAGAAGGATTAAGGGAAGCCAAATTAGGTAACATTGTATTTGTTACAAAGACAAAGGATGAAATAATCCTTTCTCACAACTAACTTCCATTTGAATGAGGGAGATCACAAGAGCATTTGCAAATAAGTAAAAGGCAGTTAAATATGAAAATGATTAGAGAGGGTGGGGAGGCATCCTGAAAGTCTTCTTGTAGAAAGTAAATGTTAGGCACTTAATAAATGCTTGTTGATTGATTTAATTGAATTTTGTCCTCCATTGACACATGTAATTGACAGTTGACTTTAAGACTCAACTGTAGCAGTAAAGAACAACAATGTTCATCTATTGCAGGATCCTAGTTCATAAGCTGGAAGGGACCTTTGAGTCCATCTATTCCAACACCCTCATTTTACAGATGAAGAAACTGAGTCCTAGAAAGATTCAGTGATTTGATATAAACAGTAGCAAGTGACAGAGCTGGGATTTGAACCCAGATCCTTTGACTCAGTCCAGCTCCCTTCCCACTGTATCATACCTTTGGGCAAATCCCTCTATCACCTGTGCTTCCTGTGTCATTGACCATTAAACAATTTGTCTTCTTATGACATTTCTAGTATTACACTTGTTATTTAAGGCTTATTAAGAGAAAAAGAAAAAGAAACTAGTGAGAAATTGAAGGACCAGTGAGAAGAGAACTAGATGTATGCATTATCTTTGTACCCTATAATATTGTAGCATTGACTGTTGGGAATTGGATCCTTAGAAAGCCTGTTATTGATTCCCTACTATAGGAAGGGAAGTGTTATGTAGTCACATGTTCAGTAAGCCTTTGTCACACATTGTCTTTATCTATAGCTTAGCTTCTGCATTTTCAGTAATGAGGGCTTTTGTGATCCAGTTTTTTCCCCACCCTACCAAGTCAGTTCTGTAATGCCATGATAATGTCAGGTGATAATCATGTAGAATCTCCCCTTTGTGGAATGTAAATACCATGGATAGCTGGGGAGGGGAAGAGCGATATGGTAGGGAGAGAGAGAAAAGCCAGTCAGAAAGAGTCACTCACAAAGACTCAGTAAGGTCCAGCGAAATATCCTCATGTATATCCAAGCATGCTGGAGCCAGCTCAAACCAGCTGTAGAGAGCTGGTTGTTAAATTTTCAGAGTAGACATTTACACTTGGGAAATCAGCAAATGCCACAAAATCAGGACTTTATTGTTTTGTTGATTGTCTAGACTTAAGAAAGTTATGGAGAAAATGTTAATCGCCTCCTCCAGTTGCTGATTGCTAAACAATTTAATAGCACACCCCTGGTTCATAAAACAGAATTCTAAGCACTTAATACATGTTTCCCCAGCCTATCCCCCTTTCTTCCTAAATGCCTGGAATGTGACTGTCTGCATTACCCACCTCCCATGGGTGTTAGCAGATTCAGATGAGATAGGGTTTCAAACTTGAAAGCACCATAGAAACACTAGTTATCATGAACAGATTCAGCGCATAGTTGTCTTTGTATTGCATAGGTTTCTTCTTTGGGTTCTTAGAGGATCATGGGATCTTAGATCCAGAGCTGGGACTTCAGCAGCTACCAACTCCTGCAGATGAGGAAACTGAGACTCAGGGAGGCACATTTCCCCAAGGTCACGCCGTCACTTGAATAACTGAGGCTTACTGACTAACTGAAGGGGTCCACCTTTGGAAGAGCTGCTTATTTATATAATCCTTTTCTTTTTCTTCTGTGTTTTGTTGTTCAGTCATTTCAGTCTTGTCTGACTCTTCCTGACCTCATTTGGGATTTTCTTGGCAGATGTATTAGAGTAATTCACCATTTCCTTTTCCAGCCCATTTTACAGATAAGGAAACCAAGGCAGACAGGGTTAAATGACGTGTCCAGAATCACACAGTTTTGAGGTCGGATTTGAACTCAGTTCTTCCTGACTCCAGGCCCAGCACTCTATCCACTGTGCCAGCTGGCTGCCTTCTTTGTATATATGTCGGTTAATGGTTGATTGTTCATGTTTTATGTTCATGAGAACAAGACAAGCAATCAAAGAGAAATAAGGAGGAAGGCACTTAGCACAGCCCTGGTGGGTAATGGGAGTATTGAATGCTATCTGTCTTCCTCAAGGTGCTGAATTAATAATTCCCCCTCCCTTCCTGCCCATCTCAGAAACTGGTCTGGGCAAAAGAGTTTGTCAAGCTCTTTCAGAAAATAACAAATGCTTTTCTTTCCCAACCCTCCCTCCCTTTCCTCTTCTCTCCTTCCTCCTGACTTCCCCTCCCTCCCTCGCACCTACCCTTCTACCTTACCGTACATTGCTTCTTTTCTCTTCTCTCTTCCCTCCTCTTTTCTTTCTGTGCCAGGCTACACAATTCAACAGTTCACTTTGTGGGAGACCTGTGTCTGGAAAACAAAATAATCATCTTAGCCCTCAGTAGGGTATTCCGATAAAAGCCTTCCTAATCCACATCATCCAAAAAAAAATTCTCAAAATCCCTTCCTTTTTTAAAAAATAACCAAAGTTGTAGATGAAAGTGCCCTTGAACACAAAATTTAAAATACTTTTCATCCCCTGCTTCACAAGACATATATTAAACAATACTGTTTCTCTCCTTGTTTTTACTCTAGGGTTTCATTCTGCAAACAGGTCAAATTGGAGAACCACCATTTTAACAAGGAAGTGAAATGTAATTTTCTGAATTTACTGAAAACTAAGGACTTTCTCCCTGGCTTAGTTGAACCCAAAGCAATTCAGCTGGTATTGAACAGTTTTAATTTGAACTTCAATGAATGGATTTTTCTCAGTGTAAATTCATGAAGGCTAAAGCTGTCCAAACCTAGAGGCACTACATTTGTAAGAAACTGACAGAACCAGTGGAAATTGAGGGCCTAGGGGACGGGGGCAGGAGTGATGAGGAGAGAGGGGAAGTATACATGTTTACTTGTGTAGATTAGAAAATACTCTATAATAATATTTCCTAAACTTCAACCCTCATCCTGCCCATCCTTCCTTTCTAAGAAATTTGCCTACTGGCAGTACTTTTCCAAACAAGAATATCTTCCAGTCTTAACTTCTGTGTCTTGTATTCAATATCAGTCACGGTCTTTTGAACTGCAACCTTCTAATCAGTTGGTCTAATGAACTGCTCCAACCAGTAAACATAACTTAGAGCTGTGTGTAAGGACTGAACTGGAACTTCGTTTGTCTAATTACAAGTAACTGACTCAATTTTGAAACCAAGACCTCTATGAAGGAAATTGGAAAGTGTCGTTCTGAGCAGTGAAAGCAGAACTGGCCAGTATCACTGTTTTTCTCTCAGGTCCAGAATAACTCTGAAAAATCCTGGAATGTGCAAGATAGAAGTCAAGGGACTCCTCTCAATATTGGGCATACAAAAGAATTCCATGACCTGAATTTTTTGTTTGTTTCCTGAATTGATCTAGATACAAACAACTTGTAATGGTGGTAATGTTTGCCAAAATACATCTAAAGCCAAATTGATTTATTTACTGCTTATGTTAAATAAGGATCCATTAGGAAAGAGAATGTAAAATACCAATGTTTAATGGCAGACCTCAGTTCATATCTATTTAATATTTCCAGACTATTTGGACTCTTGCTTAAAAGTAGAGCTACAACTAGCTGGAGTGTAAGCACAGAGTTCACCATGGGTGTGGCTACTAAAGGGTTTGAGTACACCCACAGTGTTGCAAGGTTTCTTTCCTGCTGAAGGATGAGATACTTTTGATGAGGGAGGAGAGAAGATGAGGGCTGGGGGGTAGAGGAGTCACGTCTTCTTTATATCTGGCCTTACTTTCTTTTCTAATGGATCTTGTCTCTACAATCAGCCATGTCTACAATGCGCCCTCTTTTGTTCTTGAATTTTCTGATTCCTTGACCCTCCACTGTGCTTCCACTCTGAGTACCCCCCCCCCACCCTTCATTCATGAATAGCTACTGCCATGCTCTGATCCAGTTCCAAAGCTGCCAGAGGTAAGGTTGATACTGCCTGGAGTCTGCTGCATGTTTATGCACTCTAACCCCAAAATGCATCCTCTTGGCTGTTCCAGTCCTTCTCTTTTCCCTTCCAGTCCTCAGCACCACTCCACCCACTCATTCTTTGTAGAAGACCTGACTTCAGACAGGATTAATGACCTTTCAAACATTCTCTTCTAAGCCTCCCAAAGTCCTTGCCACCTTTTCCTCCCCACCCAGTCTCGGAAGAAAAGGCCTTCCTACTTGCCAAGAGAATCTCTTCCATCTACTTTTCCATTGCATCCTCTCCTGTGTGAATTTGCGTTCTCAGGCATCCTCTTTGTCTCCAAATTTTTAGAAAGATTAGTCAATGATCATTTCCATTGCAAAATCATAGGACTTTGGAGCTAAAAGGGACCTTAGGACAGATTTACACCTCTCCATACACCATTTTTTTTCTTGTTCAATCATTCAATCATGTCCAGCTCTTCATGAGATCATCCATGGAGTTTTCGTGACAAAGATACTAGAGTGGTTTTCCATTAACTTCTTCAGTGGATTAAGGCCAACAGAAGTTAAGTGACTTGCCCAGGGTCACACAGCTAGTGAGTGTCTGAATCAGGTCTTCCTGGCTACACTCAGCTCTCTTTCCATTAAGCCACCTAACTTCCTCCTGACCCCCATTTTAGAGAAGAGGAAACAGGCCCTGAGAGGTTGGGAATCTAGCTCATGTGATATACACTACTCTAATTAAATAATACATTTCAGCTGGAGGTTCCCCTTTCCAGTGCTAGCCAAAGAAAGTAGCAATCCTGATTTTGGTACTTGAGGTTTTCCATGTCCTGGTTCCAGTCTCCCTATCTTCTACTACTCATGTGACCTTAGGCAAGTCAATTAACTTTTGATTTTCTCATTTGTAAAATGGAGTTAGAAGAGATAATCTTTCTAGTCCCTTCCAGGGTTAACTGTAGAACTCTGACTCTGCCCACTGTCTAGCTCCTCTCTACACCACTCCCCTTCATAATCTCCTCACTGAAGCTAAGCAGGACTCCTAGTTGTTCCCTTTTCCCATCCTTCTTGCTCCCTCTCCCATCCTTGTTCCTTTTAGAGATTTCTTGCATTGATACCTTTTGGGTTTCTGGTGCATCCCTCTTTGGAGAAACAGGGTGGCATGCTGGACTTGTATCAGGAAGATACAGGTTTGGACCTTGAATATTCATCTCCTTTAGTAGAAGTCCTACTCTTCCCTCAAGGTCTAAGAAAAATGGTGACTTTCTCTGTACCTCACTCCCTAATCGCACCCTTATCCCCATCTTGATGACAGGAATTTCCCTCCTCCAATTCACTTCGCCTTTTTTTTTCTTTGAATGGACCATGTTCTGCACTGTAGCATAGTGAGTTATGTACACTTCATGTATGGTGAAAGTGAGACTGGTGACCTTGCACAACCCTCCCTCACTCAAACCAAAGTCCAGTGCAAGTCACGTCATCATTTCTCTGGTGTCATGGTCTCCTTCAAAAATGAAGGATTAACACCACAACAGTAACCAGTAACTGTAAATATCTGAGTCAGTTATGTTGTTGTACCCATACCCCTATACATAGACAGTACAGTGTCTTACATTTATTAAAAGTTGGTTGAAATTGTCAGTTGACTTGGATCCTGGGTATCAGCCCTAACACACTTTATTTGAGTCAGCGTGTCCAAGGAGGCTAACTCTTCAATATTTCTTTTTCTTAACAGATGCAGATTTACTTTTACAATCCTGATGACTTTGACAGCTTTCAGACAGCAATTTCTGAAAATCGAATAATAGGAGCCATGGCTGTATTTTTTCAAGTAAGTGAACTGGTAGCTGAAGTACTTTTATCCAGAGAGTTTGCAAACTACTTTTTTCATTCATTCAGTTGTTCTGTGTTTAATGGATGCATCTGTTTTCTTGTTCACACCTGTCCAAATGAAAGATAGTTCATATTGTTAGATGTGTGATTTAAAATATAAATAAGTATGTTTAGAAACATAATGAATATTTTGTCATGAATTATTCTGATTTTATGACCATCTAACTGGTACACAGATTGGAGAGTACATCTTACTTCTTGGCTAAAGCTTGTGAAGCAGGTTCTCTTAACCTATTAAGAGTCTGATGTAAGAAGTGGTTTTCTTGGGGATGACTTTAAAATTAGACCTTGCTTGCGAGTAGATTAATAAATAGCATCAGTTGCTTTTGTAGAGACCCTCTTTCCCACCCCTTCCATTTCCATGGCAACTTAAATTTTTATTGAGACCAGATTTCCACGTCAGTGAATTTATATACTCCCTTTTACAAAATGCATTTTCCTGAGATGAATGCTCATTTCACCAATGTGTTGGTTCAGCACCCAAAATGCTCTGTTGTACCCCACAGAATGGGTTGCTGATCATGCCATGTAGCCATGTCCAATTAAAGGATTGTCAGGCAGGGTGGTTTCGACATGTAGATGAGAAGAAAGGTGGTGGTTTTGGAGTGGAGGGCAGGTGGAGAGAAATGTATGAGAATGACTTTCAAAGACCAGTGAATATCAAAATGGCCTAAATGTACGAGCTAAGACACATAACCAGACACAGCAAGGTATGCGTAATAGGGACTTACTTTCTAATAAGCCAAAGAATGCTCTAAGAAATAACTGATTCAGAACACATAACAGGTGATCTTTCTCATCTCCTGTTAATGTAGGCATTGAAAGTCAATATCTATAAGCTCTGTATAAAAATTTGTTCATCTTGAATTTAAGGAAGAAACAGTCCCTTTTTTGGGAATGGCTCACTCTGTTTTTGCCATGATGTCAAGACTGGCTAGAAATATTCTCTGTAGCTCTTCTCCCCTCTCCTCCCACATTTCCTCTTTTCCTTCTTAGAGTGGTACATTGGAAAATATAGTGGATTCAAATGCTATACCTGAAACTGACTTCATGTATGATGTGGGACAAATCCCTTGAACACTGTAGACCCCACTTTCTCATCTGTAAAATGAAGAGATTGAACTCCATGGTCTCCGGGGTCTTTTTTAGCTTTTCATTTGTGCTCTGATGACTTGATCCTATGCTCCCCTGCGGCATCATGATCAAATGAGATAAGCTGTCTGAAAAGCATGAAATTATGGCGATATGGGTAGGCTAGGTTTGGCTAGGAAGCAGAGATGGAGGCTTGAGAGAAAGACAGCAAATGAACTTGACTCAAACCCCTTCAAAATGATTTTCCCCCTTCCATCGCATCAATCTGAAGGAACATTTAAGATAAGACAGGAGAAGAATTTAAGGAGATATTTTAAAGCAAGTCAGGGAACATTTGTGAAGAAACTATTTCTTACCACAGTGTAATCAATCAACAAGCAAGTAATATTAATAGCATTTACATAACTCTTTAAGGTTTGAAAAGCAATTTAAAAGTGTCATCTCACTTTATCCCTACAGCAGCCCTAGGAACAAGGTGCTTTAATTGGCCTGATTTTACAGATGAGGAGATTGAGGCAGACAGAGCTTAAATGACTTGCCCAGGATTACACAGCTATAAATGTCTGAGACCAGATTTAAACTATAGTCTTCCTTATTCCAGAGAAGCTAGGGGCACAGTGGAGAGAATGGCAGGCCTGGAGTCTGGAAGACTTATTTTCCTGAGTTCAAATGTGACCTCAGACACTTAGCTGTGTGACCCTGGGCAAGTCAATTAACTCTCTCTGCCTCAGCTTCCTCTGCCTGTGAAATGAGCTGGAGAGAGAAATGGCAAACCACTGAAGTATCTTTGTCAAGAAAATCCCAAATGGAGTCATAGAGAGTCAGATACTACTGGAAAAATGACTGAACAACTTCTTGATTCCAGGTCCTGAACTCTATCCAGTGAGTCAGCTAACTGCCTCTATTAAGTATATGTTGTGTGGCAACATGGAACAGTGGATAGAATGCTGCCTTGGAAGCAAGGAGGACCTGGATTCCCATTGCCTCTGACTCACACTAACTCCCTAACCCAGGGCAAGCCACTTAAGCAATCAGTTCTCTAGGCAACTCTCTAAGACTAGAAGGGGCCAACATGTATTGGTAAAGGGAATTTCCTTTCCTGGGAGTTCTCAATACTAATAAAATCACAAGTCTAATCCTTTTCCACTATCTCCTGTGGTCCAGTAAAATATTTCTATTGAGAAATCAACAGAGATGAGTCTGTAGATTATTGGATTTTTGAGATCAAATGAACTGTATTCAAAGTCTGCCTCTGAGGATTCCAAGCCTGGTGACTGTGGTCAAATCCCTTTTTTAGATCTCAAGAATGAAAGAGTTAGAAAGAAATTGTGGATTTGAAATTAGAGGACCTGAGTTCAAATCCAAAGTCTGCTTCTTACTACTTCTGTGACTATGGGAAGTTATTTACCCCTCCTGCTCCTCAGTTTCCACATCAACCCATTCATCAAGATACCTTTTGAATTCCCTTCCAATTCAAAGCCTATTACCGCCCCCCCCACTCTAAGTTTCTAAGGCAGAACCTCTTCCTATCCTAAGAACCTCAGGCCAGTATTTATCCCATCATTCCCTATCTATATTACTTTCCTCTAGCAAATTGTAAATTCTTTGAGAAGAAAGACTATCTTGCCTTTTGAATTTGAATCCCCAGTGCTTAGTGAGGTATCAGAAACATAGTTGAGTGTTTAATAAAAAGCTTTTTCATTTATTGGATAGTGTGTGGTGAGTAAAAACATTATTGTTCTTTCATTAGGATAAAATCTTGCAATCCTTCATTCAGTCATCTGTGAAATCAGAGCCTGTTGACTCTAATGGTTAAATCTGGGAGTCTGAACTTCCTTTCATGTTTTAACAAAGAATTTTTGATGCAGTAAAGCCTCTCTAATTCACACTGCACTCATTTGGAATTTTGGTGTAAAAGTAGGGTGCTAGCCTGAAATTCCCTTGTTCCCCCCTAGCTGGGAAAAGATTTTTTAAAATTATAATTGAAATTGAGATTTGGGTAAGATTTAAGCCTCTACAGAAAAATAAACCTTTCAGAGATACTATAAAAATATTTTGTTATGCCAATTCTAAATCCTTGTTATCTATTTTTGAAAGAAAGTTCTGTTAAGAACTTTTGCTAGACCGCACGCATATACACACATACACATGCGCATACATGAAGATATATACGTGTGTATATGTATGTGTGTGTGTGTGTGTGTGTATATATATACCTATATCTACATATATGCATGTTTTTATAGGAAATATATATGCTTGTATATCGACATATGTATGCATGTATATATGTATGTATATATACACACAAGTATATATGTACGTGTGTGTGTATCCATCCTTTTCGGTTGTGTGTACTTGAAAATAGTAAAACCAAGCAACAACCTGGAGCCACTCCTAGCTAGAGAACTGGCTTCAGAGGCCAAAAGACCTGAGTTCAAGTCCAGTCTTTGACACATCCTTGCTATGTGATCCTAGGCAAGTCATTTAAACTTTTAATGACTCAAACAATTGTCCAAGACCCTGGATGTACTACAGACTCCCCACAATAATGATATCACAAGTCTGGACCAAAAAGGTAATAAGACTTCATATGTTTCGCAATAGCCTGCAATTCATTCCTTACTCTACATGGACACCCTACTTAAACTCGGCTAAACTTGAAAAATCTGGTTTTTATATACAAGATAAAATTGAAGACTAACATTTATTCTTCAAAAGATTCACAAACTTAATTTTACAAGGTTTGGTGTTATCCTCTAATTGCAAAGGACCCTTGTAATTCGGAATGATGTCCCTCATACTTGATCTGAATTAGTCACTTTTCACTAGCACTTTTACTTTGATAACCACTTGGATTTGATCTCACAAGAATTTGAATTAGTCACTTGTTTGGTATTAAGAAGCCTGGGCCCAGACTGAGCTTTTTTTCTAACTATCTAACAACTTAGTAGCTGTAAGTTGGCAGTTGACGGTTGTTTC
This sequence comes from Potorous gilbertii, assembly GCA_028658325.1. Lineage (NCBI taxonomy): Eukaryota > Metazoa > Chordata > Mammalia > Diprotodontia > Potoroidae > Potorous > Potorous gilbertii. The sequence goes on from CM053772.1 coordinate 23,939,141, forward strand.
ATCTCACATTCCTTTATCCTGTCAACCATTTGGCATTTCCATTTTATGGCTTTGGGTATCTTGCGTTTCCATGAAACATGAAATTAATGTTTAATTTATGATTTCTTGGGAAGTTCCTGTTCCTATCTTTCGAAGCCAGGATACAATTAACATTTGAGTGTCTGAAATTGTATTTTTACATCCTGTTTCTGAACTTTGAGGGGTACAAATATATGATTCTTTAAAAGTGGCTGCATTTTAAACCTCCGTGCCTTTCAAGGGTTCCTTCTACCTTGCCCCTGCTCTTTCTGGGTATTACTTGTGTTCCAAATGCAGCTACTTCAGAATCATTGCATCAGACAGAGATATGCAATTTTTATAAGGTGTACACCCAGAGATCTGGGCCGTAGGCATATTTTTCAAACATTGAAAGAATAAATACACAGTATGCTTGATTTATTTATGGGTTGTCTTTTTTAGTATTTCTTTCTGACACCCTAACTTAGACAACTGTATTGGCTGCCTCATCATTTACATGTTTGCTGTGCAGCTGTAACATAGATTTCTGAGACTCTTCCCTCCCGTACATTTTTATTTGTAGCCAGAATTTGAATGTGCTAACTAGTTCAGCACTGTTGTCCATATTTAAGTCATGGGCATCCTCTCTGCATCTGCTCCCGTTGCCGAGTTGAAAGTCAAACCGCCATATGGACATTGTCTCAGTCTACCAATCCTTTCTTTCATTTCATGTCACAGTTACAGGATGCATAATCGTTGGAGAGTGTTGTCTGTGTGGTTTTGGTTTAACTGAATGGCCACACCTTGGAGAATTGCTAAAAATTAATAACACGAATAGGGTCTCTTCCTCTCCTAATCTATCTTATTTGTTACTTCAAAGATTCTACCTTCAACTTCCATTAAAACAAAATTCTTGGAAGATGTATTGATCTTAGAGGTTAGAATGTATGTGTCTAAAGATGATTTTAAACTACAAAATGTCATATTAACATGAGGTGCCACCATTTATCATAGCATTCATACTTGGAGAACACCAAAGCTCGCTATCATCACTCATACATGTATGTCTTAGTCAAGGCCTAAATGAGAAAGAGAATCTCAATGAGGAGGCCTTCTGTGTTTGGGCTAGCAATAAAACATCCCTCAAAGCCCCAAAAATTGCTGTATGATTTCTTTAGAGATAGAAAGGCAGGGTCGGGAACCTGTAAGACTTTCTGGTTTTTAGTAAGCCAGGAAGGATAGAGAACTGAGTTGGAAGCAAAAAATGGTAGCTGTGGAAAGGGAAAAAAGACACACCAAATCTGGGCTGTTCTCAGAATGAAAGAAAGGAGAGAAGAGGGAGCCAGCCTTCTAAGCAGACAGGGTGGGCTCCTGAGAGGTCCTCACCTCCTGAAATGCTGGAGGAGCCCTACACCGGTGTCCTTTCTTATAGCAGTAAAATTGGAGGCAAAGAAAGAAACTGCTCATGAATGAATGAACCGTCTGTGAAGGATCAAGAATGAGTACAGGTCCAGTCTTAGGCTTTGACTCCCCACGTCATGAGCACAGAATTAGAAGGGACTTCACAGGGCTCTAGAGGCCAGGAAATAATAGATCACTTGCCCAAAGTCACAAATGTAACAGCTCACGTTTATATAGGGGCAACTAGATGACAGAGTGGATAGAGTGCTAAGCCTAAAGAAAGGAAAACGAATTCAAAACCAGCCTCAGACATTTACTAGTTGTGTGACCCTAGATAAGTCACTTAATTGTTTACCTCAGTTTCCTCATCTGCAAAATGAGCTGAAGAAGGAATTGGCAAACTGCCCCAGTATCTTTGCCAAGAAAACTCGCAAAATGGGGTCACAAATTGTCGAACACCACTGAAATGATTGAACAACAAAGCATCTGCTTAGCGATTTGAGACTTACAAAGTATTTTACATACGTAAGCTCATTTGATCCTGGGAGGTAGATGCTGTAATCCCCATTTTATAGATGAAGAAGCTTTGGCTGAAGGAGATTAAGTGGCTGGTCCAATTTCTTGTGGCTAGTAAATAGCCGAGGTTGGATTTGAACTGAAGTCTTCCCGATGTCAGCTCCAGGGCTCTGTCCATTGTGCCAGCTAGCATTTGGACCTAGGGTCCCCTGACTCCAACCCTTTCATTTCACAGATGAGGCAGTAGTTTATACAGGTAGGAGATGACAGCCAAAGAGGTAATGGAAGGACATGTATTCCTGGCTTCCCACATTGGAATTCTGAAAACACTTTCCCACAGAAGCAGTGTCCTATATGGTGGTTGCTCTGTAGTGTAATTATGACTTAAACAGGTTTTTGTAGGCTAACCTGGGATCCATCCCAACTACCCTGTGTGAGATGGTTTCGATGAGAAAATGCCCCAGGAGTTTCACAAATGAACTTTGGGAATTTAGTATTTCCTTAAAATTAAAAATTGCCTCTATCAAGGGTGGGGAAAGAGGTGTGGACATGTGTGTGTGTGCATGCACGCATGCACAAGCATGCGTGCATGCACACATGTGTAAGAAAAAACATAGTCAGGAAGATAGACCCAAGCTCCCACTAATTTAACCCCCCTCCCTCTCCCTAGCAGCCCGTGTTTGGTCACCAGACAGCTCACATTTTCCACATCCTTGGTTTTATCTAGTTAAAAGTTCAATTCTTTCACTGCATTACCTCCGAATACAAGGTGCCATGTTCTGGATTGATTAAGAACACTTCTTTTAATACACACATGAAAATTAAAGTACATATGTTCTTCCTTACCTTTTTTAACAGCTAACTGATTTGATAGGCTTTTCCATTAACTGAGGGCCAGAACCATTCTCACTGTTTTAATGCAACATTTGCAGTAGATTTGTGAGTGTGCAGCCTTGAAATTATGGCCTCCCAGGTATTTTCCTGTGAGACTCCTATTTGCAAACGGCCTTCTATTCAGGTTTCCTTCTTAGTGGACATCAGGAAGAATCACATCGTTACTGGTAAAGTATGACGTGATTAAGGGACTTTCGGCGCTGTGAATGTGGCCATGGGAAAATTCTCTTTAGTGAAATCGTTCCACTTCAAGGACACCTGCTAAGTACGGGGAATCGGAACTTCCAAGGATGATAGAATTTCAAACTTTCTTCTGTGATCATTTCTGATAACAATTTTGCATTTGGAAGAGGATATTCTCACCTTAAAGGTGAAGAAACAAGACCTGGAGAGAGGTTTAGAGACTGAGCCAGTGTTACATGGCCAACCTGATGCAGGGCAAGTACCATGTTCTACAAGGACCACATTCTATGAAAACCAATTTTGTGTTCTTTCTAGGGATTTTTCCTATTGTTTTTAACGATGGACTCCCTGGGAAAGCTTGTTTTCTTTCCTTTCTTCTTTATACCCAATAAGGCATTATTCCTGAACGGGATGAGGACAAGATGATCTGTTTGCACTTTCCCATAATTCTCTATTTTATCCGTTAGGAGGCACACACCCTGAGGTTGAGCACGAATTCTCCTTTCTTCAAGGGTGGCAATGATAATGGTACTCCATGTGTTTCACACCGAGGTTAAAATCAGGCTCTTCCTCAGCCAACATCTGGGAGTTTGTGTAATTTAATATGTATCAGTCAATCAACAAGAATTTACTGAGTATCTATTATGAGACAGCGAGGTGACTCCCTGGCATCAATACAAGCCCTTGTATGTTAAGAAGGGGAAAGGAAACAAGTATTTATTAAACACCTACTATGTATCAGAGGGAAGTCAGGTAGTTCAGTGGGTAAAGCGCTAGACATGGAGTTAGAAAGACCTGAATTCAGATCCAAGCTCAGACTAGCTGTGCAACCCTGGGTAAGTTATTTAACTGCTCTCTGCCTCAGTTTCCTCAACTGTAAAACAGAGGTAATAATATTAACTACCTCCCAGGGATATTATAGGGATCAAATGAGGTAGTATTTACCAAGTGCTTACTTAGCACAGTGTCTGACACATACTGTTGAGTCAGTTCAGTCATGTCCAACTCTCCATGACCCCTTTGGGGTTTTCTTGGCAAAGATACTGGAGTAGTTTGCCATTTCCTTCTGCAGCTCATTTTTACAGATGAGGACACAGAGGCAAACAGGGTAAAGTGACTTGTGTAGGGTCACACAGCTAGTAAGTGTCTGAGACTGGATTTGAACTCAGGTCCTCCTGACTCCAGGGCCAGCATGCTACCCACTGCACCACCTCGTTTCCCTCTGACCTACAGTAGGTGCTTAACAAATGCTTATTCCCTTTTCCCTTCTTTACATGTCAGTCCCTGTATTGAGGCTAGGGATCCAAAGACACAGTGCCTGGAATGTTGTAGGCATTTGCTTAATAAATACTTGGTGCCTTTCCTCTTTTCTGGCTGTGCAACCATAAGATGAGGCAGTGCCTGGCATGTCTGTTTCTCTTTCCTTTGTGCCACAACCTAAGGTGAGGCCAGGAATCCAAAGACTGAAACTCTCCTCACCTTTAAAGAGCTTCCATTCTCCCCAGGGAGCTCTATATTTACAAATGTTGGTCTGACTTTAAATTATTAAGACCACGTTAAACAGTGTTGACCTTCAAAATACCAGAATTTTTTCCCAGTGATAGAGACTTAATCCAGTGATGTTTCTATTACTAAAAACATTTTAACTCTCTTGACATCGCCTTTTGGAAAGTTAAGTTGGTGTGTTCTATAGAATATCATGCAAAAATCAAATCTTCCCCCAGGGAATGAAAATTTGCCAAGGCCAAAGAAAAGAATGATGCAATGTAATACCTAAGAACTCTCTCCTCTATGTCAAGAGATGGAGATTCAGGATCTGCCTATGATTCCTACTGACTTTGTGAGCCGGGTGTAATCGCTTATCCTCTCAACACTAAAGCATTTCTTAAGTTGCTGAGAAAGCATGGATCTGCAAGACTGGAGGGGGTTTCCATAGTGGAAGTTCTCTACATGAATGAAATAACAGAGACAAGAATAACAATATATGATATTCAAAAGAATGAGCCACAGGCTTTAAGGGAAATTAGAAAAACAACTTTTATCTTGTGTAATAGAAGCATCACTGTAATATGACAGGAACCATAAGGGGATGCCGTTTATCACGTTCAAGTTCCTGTGTCTTTCAGCATGCAGTGAAGACAGGTTTTAAAGTTCACAAACAATGTAGATTAATATTGTCTGGCCTCTGAGTATGTTTACAATAAAATTTACATACATAAGTAAAATTTACCTGCCTTTTCCATGAGTATCCTAGCAGTAAATTTGAGAGGTACCAACTAAGATAAAACAATTATCCATGGCATTTGTTTAAGGTAGACAGCTAATATGAATAATTCAGGGCAAACATTCCAGTTTTCCAGAGAAAAATTAGACTTAAGGGGTAGAGTGATTTGCTTAATATCATTTCGCTAATAAATAGCCTCATCTGCAAAAATGGATATCATAATTGGTATTATCTACCTCATAGGTCTCTTGTGGATAAAGTTCATTGTATGTACTTTAAGCAAAGTTGCCAAACATGCAGCTGGACCACAGCACTCCCAGATGTGGCCCAAACCAGAATAAAATGCAGTTCCTATGATTCTAATTGGCTGTTGTATTAATAGAAAATTTACATGAACCTGTGGTATTGAGTTTCTCCTAAGTAGAGGCCTTCAAGCAAAGACTTCGTGGCCCCTTCACAGGTATCCCTTAGAAAGGATTCTTTTTCATTTAGGAGTTCGACTAGATTTTCTCTAAAGTCTTTTCTAGCTTTGAAATTCTATGCTCAATCAGTGTGTCAATAAACATTTATTAAGCACTTACTGTATACCAGGCATTGTGGCAGGTTCTGGGACATAAAGACAAAAATATCTACCAGAAGCTTATAGTCTAGTCAGAGAAGAACCACATGTGTGTATTTATATTCCTGTGCACCTGTATACATACACCTATATACATAAATATACACACATAAATACAGGTAAATAAAATGTTTTATTTCCATAATATTATATATAAATAGAAATTTATATATATATATATATATAAAAGAAAATAAACACATATGTATATAGATATAAACATTTGTTAAATTTTAATGGATGCCAGCTAATTTGGTGTGTATCTTCATTTTTTGAGAGGCAATTGATAAAATACTAGTCTCAGAGTCACCAGAGATTGGGTTCCAATTCCGCCTTTGATGTATACTGGCTCTGTCACCAGCCAGGCATTTCAATTTCAGATTTGCAGTTTTCTGGTGTGTAAAATGAGACTCTACCATTGCCAGTGGAACTGACCCCACAAGATTGCTGTGAAACTCAAATGAGATAATCTGTGCTTGTAACCTCAGAGTTCTCTGTAAATACCAGCTACTGCCCAAAAAATATTTGCTGCACATCTCCTTTTTACTTTTGGCAGGATTGTTCTGGCTCAGGTATCATTATAGTGAGTAATCACAATGCCAGAATTGTGGGTCATGACTGAACATTTCCATTGTAACCTGGCCATGATGCAGCTGATTCAGTTAATTCCAGGCAGATTTTGCCCACCCAAATTTCTCAGCTTCTGCTCCTGGGAACCATTTTATCAATTCTATTTATTCTCTGATACCCTGGACCTTTGGGCATTGATTCATGAATCAAAAATTTAGAGCTGAAAAGGAACTTAGAAATCATCTAGTAAAATGAACACCTTCATTTTACAAATGTGGAAACAGAGGCCCAATGAGATTGTGATTTGCCTGTGGTCACAGAGAGTCAGGATTTGACCCTAGAACTTCAAACTCCAAAAGAAAAATTGATGTGAATAAATAGTATTAATGTAAATAGACTGTCAAAGTGACATAGAGGACGGAGCAATTACTTGGTAATTGATTGATATGTTACCTACACACGTTGATTAAACCTAATACAATCCTGATTGCTCAGAACTGCAGTTATTTTGCATTGACCCATTTGAATAATTCAATGTATTCTTATTTAGACCGAACCCAGTGGATTCCATAAAAGCAATGGAATTAGAGTGAGGAATTCTGAGTTCTGTGCCTCATCCTAGCCGGATGACCCTGTGGAAGGGGCTCCAACTCTCTCAACCTTATTTTCTTCAACTGTAACTGAAATAGTAATAACAGTTCTTACCTCAAGGAAGTGGGAGGAAAACTATTTTGTTAAATGTCCCGCTTTGTGTGTGTGTATCAGTTACTATTATCAATGTGGCCACTAGAACATTCAAAACCAGAATTTATTGAGTATCAGCTATATACCAGGCACCATACTGGGTGCTAGAGAAGCCAAAAAGTTGAAAAAAGAAAGAAAAAAGAAATAGCCCTTGTCTTCAAGGACCTTCTATTCCACGTGTGCAGAACACACATTGAAATCTGCTCTACCAGGACAGCTTTGCTCTTGCTCTTGTATCATACTGATGGGCACAGTAAAATGCACCATTACCTGTAACTCTCTTTATCTCTTTACTAATTCATCCTGTCAAGACCACTATTGACATTTTCATTCCCCGCTTTCAAAGCCTTGAAGCTATATCTAAAACGGACCCTTGCTCTCAGACTATGTCTTTTGGGTGATCTCTACATTCCCCAGCCCTATATTTATTCTCAATAATGATGATTTTTCATTCCTTCTTGTAGATTACCAAACTGTGGGCAGGTACCTTGAAAGTGATAGTCTAAGGTTTTGTTAATCGGATTCTACTTCCTCTGGGGATCATAGATTTATATCTGGAAGGGAAAACAAAGGTCATTTGGTATCTCTCTACCTTCCCCCACACTATTTTACAGATGAGAAACCCGAAAAGCCTACTTTCATGGCATCCCACAGACAAAAAGTGATAGGGATTGAACCCTGCTCCGCTAATGCCACATCTGGAGTTCTCTCCACAGAACTGCCATGTCCATTCTCTTTGCCCAATGATCAAAGAGCAAATTAAGTCAATTATTACTGTGAACAGTATTATAGAATGGGACGGGAAAAGAGCGGAAGAAAACTTATCAACTAGTTTTATGATACCCATTTTAAATCAATAGTTTGTTCCCTGCTGATGAACCCTATCATTGGATTCATTCAAACAGGTCTGTTAGAACCTCCCCATGAAATTATTTTTTTTAAGTTATTAGTACATTTTACTGCATGTCCTAGAGAGTAATAAAAATGTCTTTCTTCATAACCAGGGCTCAGACGCTAGCTTTTAATACAGATAAGAGATTGTAAGATCCTTGGGCACAGGAAGTCTTTGTCTTTATGTATTCCCATTCCCCAACACTCAGCAGGTGCTTAGTGAATGCTTATGGTTTGATTGATTCCTACCAATATGGACTTTTACTTCTGTGGGCCTCAGTTTCCTCATCTGTAAAAGGAGGGCATTGAACTAGATGACTTCAGAGGTCTTCCTAAAGTCCAGATTCTAAAAATCTTTGCTCCCCTTTTACACAACTAAGACCTTACACTAATTCACATAGTACCTTCCCACCTAACATGGCCCAAATTAGTGAGAAGTGACTATTTTTTTCCCATACAGTGTTTTCAAGAATAGTACGTTCAAACTGGCTCGACCCCTTGAGCAACATTCTAATGAGGTTTCGGTGAAAGTGTTCTAATTTTAGCCAGCCTCTAAAGGTGGTTGGCAGGCTCTGGTTTTATTTTTTTTCTCCCTGAACTGATTATAGGGTTTTCGAGCCAGCTGCTTCAGACTGTACCCTGCTCCCTCAGAGGTGATCCTTAAATGTTTTTGTGAAAGGAAAGGGGTGCATGAGGCCACATCAGCGCTCATGGGACCTGTCATGCTCTCTTTTTCAGGCATTCTACCTGGGGCCTCAGATCTCTTCACATTCTCTAGCTTACAGGTAGAAAGTGATATCCGGTGGGTTAATGTCTGGAAAACATTTTGCAAAACCATCAAGCCTTGAGGGAAGGTGAATTGTTATCATTGTTCATTTACCATCCGCACCCTCCAAGGTCCCAGCTGGGCTCCACTAGGACAGTTTCACGCTCCCTAAAGAGGAGGCAGGGATGCAATAGAAGCAGCAGACTCAGGGTTGGGTGCATATGTGACTTGGGTTGACCTCGGTTTCCTCAGTTGTTAAAGGAGTGAGTTGGGTTAGCTGACCTCTGAAGTAGCTGCCAGCTCTAAATCTGTTATCATATATGACCCAAAGCAGGTCACTTCAGCTCAGCGGTGTGCTGCCAAAGTGATTTTTCTAAAGTGCAGATCTGACAGTACAGCTCCCAAATCAATGGCTCCCTGTTTTCCCCAGGATCAACTATAAAATCCTCTCTTTGACTTTTAAAACTGTCCACAACCTACCCCTGCCTCCCTTTCCCACCTTCTTACACTCTCTTCCCTTCTGTGTCTTCCATGATCTAGTGACACTGGGCATTTTGTCACACCTCACACAAGATTCCATTTCCCAAATCAGTATCTACCTATTCACTTTTTATCCCCCAGGCCTGGAATGTTCTCCCTCCTCAACTTGTATTCCTGGCTTCCCCATCTTAGATCCCACCTTCTGCAAAAGTCTTTCCTAGTATTTAGTACCCTTCCCCATCCCCTCTGCCAGTGTCCTCACTCCGATACTGCCTCAGGATACTGCCCATCTTTTATAACTATTTACATATTATCACCCCCATTAGAATATAAGCCGCTTGAGGACAAGAGCCATTTTTTCCTTTTTTGTAGCTGTATCTCTTAGCACAATTCTTGGCACATAGTATTTACTTAATAAATGTTTATTGATGATTATGAAACAATGGAGATGAAAAAGATGACCCCTGAAGTCCCCCTTTTAGCTCCACATCTATGACTGTATGACATGCCCTGTTAAAATCAAGACATCCCTTCAACTATCTGGTCCATGATTGGAGAGGTCCTATGTATGAGACTGAGATAAAAAAATGCCCCACAAGAGGTACATTTATTCTTCCCCCACCCCCAGGGGTCTGCATTTGGATAAAGAAGTTACTTCCACGTTTAAGATTTATTTGTCTCCTGAGCTTGTCTTCAATAGGATAAGGGTGCTTCAGGGCTCCAATTTCTGCCGCATAAAGATACGATATGGATGCCTCCAAGTGCTTGTTAGCAATGCCCTAACTCAGTAATTCGGGAGGAGGAAACCCCATTCAAATCTCCTCAAGCAGCATCTGCACATCTCTCTTCCAGCCTTAAAGGGAAACCAAAGTAATTAGTCATCATATCTTAAGTAGCAAAATAAATAGTTGCTTAATTGGAGATGCTGGCTGAGGGTAAAGTATGGCAGGTCCATACTGTGTGGGGAGCTAGGAAGAGGCAGGAAAAGAATGTGGAGTCATTTGGGAGTGGGGGCAGACAGTAAGTTTGTAGACTGGGTGGCATGGGTCCCACACAGATCCTTCGGCTCTGATTGGAGAGACCTTTCAGTGCATCCAAAGAAAGAATTCTAACATAGTCTTCAGATGGGGCAGGTTCTCTGCTGTCCAAAACAGCTTGCCATAAGGAAAACAAAACCTATGTTAATAATGCCATTTTCAGTACCTATTACCTTTAAGAATACTGGCAAGTTGCTAAACACCCCTGAGTAGTAGATTCCCCAACTGTGAAAAGGGCATGATCATGCTTTTACTACCTTCATCCCAGAGTGTAATAAGGAAAGTGCTTTCCAAGCATATGTCCCCACCAGACTGGTCCATGTGATGTTTCCCTTACACAAAGTTCCATCTTTGCTTTTCGTCTGGGCTTTCCCCCTTGTCTAGAATGTTCTTCTACATCCCCTCTGCCTCTTGCAATCCCTAGCTCTCTTCAAAGCTCACCTCAAGGACTACTTCTATTATAGACTTTTCTTGGTCTCGCAGATACCCCTATCTTGAAAATCTTTTTGTATTCTACATTTATATTTTATAATACATACATATCTGTACATATATATATATATATATATATATATATATATATATGTATGTATGTATGTCTCTACCTGGCATATATCTATATAGTGATAGAGAGATAGACAGACGTACTTGTGTATATGTTGCTTCTCCCCAGTAGGATGCAAACTCCCTGAAGGCAGAGGCTTGCTTGGTTTTTTGTGTCCCTTCTCATATAATAGGTGCTTAATGAATGCTTGTTGAATCAGCATCATATATAAATTATCCACATTAGAAGGATCTTTGAGATGGTGAGAGGCTGGCCATGCTGCCTATAGTGAGATGAGCCTCAGGCAAAAATAATCTAGACTGTTAATTTTGAGGTTGGGGCCCAGGGGTCCTCTCATTCCTGTCATTGAGGTTAGGACGTTGTTCAGAGAGACATACGCCTTCATTAGTCTTCAGGTTCAGCTTCTTTCCTATTTAGGGCCAGATAAAACACTGCCTCTCCACTTTCCTTCTTCCTCTTACCTCTCCCCTCATTTCCTTTTTCTAATTGTTGGATCTTACTCATTGGTTGTTTCCTTTCCTTCTCTTACATCACAACATTCCTCCTAACCCTCCCCAGCGAGGTCTCCACTAATATATGCATAAGCAGGATATGGGCAAAGTGAGGGAACTCATTTGCGAATTTCTGATAGAAAACAGCCTGAAATCGCATCTTCCCTCAAAAAAGGAGGCAGCCTAAACCCCCAGACAGTTATATTGTTGGTCTGTAGAGCCTTTTCTTTATCTCATGATACACTGATATCCAATCACTTTGTACTTATTCATCTATAGACATGGTGTACCTACCATGGAATGTCAGCTCCTTGAGTGCAGAGACTCTTTCCTTGACTTTTCCCCTGGCATCTAGAATATTGGCTCTGGTTTTTGTCTGAATGTGTGGTTTCATCATTATGGAACTGTCCTCCCCCAGTGTGGATGGACAACTAGGTCTTGTGTAGTATATAGTCTTGAGAGTTGCCCATACACTGGAATACTGTCCAGAGTAAAACAGCCAGTCGGTGAGGAGGGAAGCAGGTTATGATGAGTTTTTAAGATGCCAGACAGAGGACTTTATATTTGATCTTGGAGGCAATGGTTAGCCACTGGAGCAGAGTTTCATTTTAGAAAAATCACCTTGTCAGCTGAGTGGAGGATAGATTGGAAGAGACAAGGCAGAGAGACCAAGCTGAAGACCAGGTCAGTAGTCCAGGAGTGAGGTGATGAGCATCTGAACCAGGATGGTGGCTATGGGAGTGAAGTGCACCCAGATCTTCCTGCTCTGAGGCCAGCTCTAGCCCCTGTGCCAGGCTACCTTAACCAGGTCATAGTAGGGGCTTAAAAAACATTCACTGCATCAAATTGAACAAAGACTGTTCATGTTTTCACTCTAAAGTCACACTTCCAAGAATGCTTTCATCAAACAATACTACTGTAGTCTAACACTGCTCAGAGAATTGGGCAAAGTTGAAATAGATTAGAGCATCATCATGTAGCACTTTAAGGTTGCAAAGCACTTTACAAGCATGTCATTTTATCCTCACAGATAGGTGCAGTTTCCCAGCCTCCCCCATTTTACAGATGAGGAAACAAACTGAAGCAGGCAAAGGTTGTTGACTTACTCACGGTCACAAAGCCAGTAAGAGTCTGATATTGGATTTGAACTCTGGTCTTCCTAAACAAGACCAGCACTTTACTGCTTACTCAACTGCCCCTTTAGCATCCCCTAATAGTCACATGGGATCTAATAATTGAGCTATTTCTAGGCTGTGCGTACAATAAAGTCACTCTTAAATGACACTGAAGCTTTTAGGGCAAGTCTCTTAGAGGGAATCTTATTTTCTAGCCAGTCCCCACTCTAAGTGAGTCACTCACTGTCTTTGAAATTTAAATGAGGAGTAAGTTTGCAAAATCTTTGTGCAATTCATCCAAAGGACATGTTTTAATTGGCTTGCTCTCTCAAGTAGCCAAAACTTCAGGGACTTTAAGATTTTCAGGTCGTTGTCATAGAGTCTGATACATTGCTTTAGTTCCTGTCTTTTCTGGCATGGACTGGGCAGAGTACGCAGGCTTGGACTGTACCAGCCAAAAAGCAGTGAGCATGGAGCTAACCTCTCCCTAACCTGACTTTACCTTTGAGGCGATATATCGTCTATACTGAAAACTAGCTTTGGCACATCGATGGTGGTGGATATTTGAATCTTTGGCATATAAAAAGGTGGGGTAAGATGGAAGATCCTCCCAGAAAGCTGCCCAACAAGACTTCTGAGGCTGCTGCTTCTGCACATCATCTTTGGAAAGGAACACATCTTCCTTCCTGAGTCTGTCTATGGGCTGCCAACAGGCATTTATTGGTATTCTCATTACCTAGATTGGAATGAGTGTAACCCACAGTGATAGAATTTTTCTATCTGCAGGCTAACTGTGCAGGGGAGAAAGAGATTCTGCAAGCTGGGTACTTAGCTTCCACAGTGCAGAGGCAATACCAATCCTTCCCTCTCTTGCTTAATAAATGATTAAAAGTTGCATAGCATGTATAAAAATTTAGTTTTAAAGAAAATGAAATCATCCTAGCCTTCTGCAAAGAGCATGCTTTTTATTATGTCAGATTACTGTCAAAGTTGTAGTTTAGTTTATTTTTAAGTTTCATTGATTGTGCTTGCTTATTTCATCACCATCAACTCCAGATATGTCCCTCCCACTGTCCTATGAACCTTCCCTTATTAAACAAAAACAAGTATACAATAGCTCTCTCAGACAGCATATATAATAGCCCATATCCATAATCCTCTACTTCTCTACTGACAGGAAAGAGGTGTATTTCCTCATTTCTTCTCCAGAAGCCTCTGACTTGATCTTATTCTTTTCATTTACATGATTGTATTCGTTGTGTATATTGTTTTTGAATTCTGGAACGGTAATGATATAGAGATCCAATTTTAGAGTTTGATTTTGGAAATGCTTGAATCCAAGACCAAGTTAGAGGTCAGTGTATATCAAGTTTATGAGAAGGTGACTTTCAGCAAAAAAAGACCCTTCCTGTCCAGACATTAGCTAATGGAATTCCAGAACTCAATATCAGGCCAAGTGTTTGACTCAGGGCATAGAACAAGATAATGGATGAGGCTGTCCCAGTAGCTCTCAGCAACTCTACTGAGATTGAGTATAAATTAAGCTTCAATTCCACTCCCCAGGACTCTACAGCTAGCTTATTAGGGACAGCTAGGTGATGCAGTAGATAAAGTACTGGGCCTGGAGTCAGGAAAACTCACCTTTCTGAGGTCAAATCTGTCCTCAAACACTATGTGACTCTGGGCCAGACACTTAACCCTATTTGTCTCAGTTTCCTCATCTGTAAGATGAGTGAGAGAAGAAAATGGCGAACCACTTTGGTATCTTTGTCAAAAAAACTGCATCACCTAGCTGTCCCTAATAAGCTAGCTGTAGAATGACCTTTCTAGTCATTCTATACCTTACATCTCTACGTATCTCTATACCTCTCATACCCCTAGATACACTACATACATTGGCCTTCTTGCATTCTCTCCTTCCTTATCTCTTCTTCCAGCCTTTCCTGTCTTCCTTCAAGCCTCAGGTCACCTTTCTTAAAAAGACCTTCCCAATTCCCCTTTACACTGGGGCCTTCCCCTAAGATGATATCCCATTTATCCTTATATGTCCTGTCTGTACACACTTATTTGCATGTTGTCTCCCTTGTTAGACTTGAGGATAGCTGCTATCTTTTGTCTTTCTTTGTATCATTTCTCTCGTGCTTCAAATAGTGTCCGGTGCATAATAAACATACCATAGTAGGAAACCACGCCAGTGTCTTGAGGAAACTCCAGTGGGGTCACATAGAATGGGACACAACTGACACAACTAAAGCACGGCAACACAGAAAGTGCCTATTAAATGTCTGTTGACTAGTAACAAAATTTAACTATTTAATTCTTTCCCCTTCTCAATATCTTTTTATTTTTGTTTATTTTTATTTTATTTTATTTTATCTCTGTGACTACCCATGAACTCAAGCCCTCTTCTCCGAATACAAGGCTTCATTTTTAACAAATAAGTTTAGTAAAGCTAAACATCACCTATGTCTAGAAACTTTCTTTTTCTACACCTCTGGTTGTCCAGGGTATTTCTGCAAATCCTACATACACTTTGATAGAATAATAACTTGCACCAGGTGAAAGCAATTTATGTGAATTCATTTTCTGATTTCTTTTTTGTTTATTTGTCATTTATTCTACAAAACCAGGACTGAACTGATTTAGAGATACTGAGGGGTCCTGCTTGTTAAACTTTATTGTTGTTAATATGAGATATTGATAACATCATTTCTTAGCTTCATCCTGAACCCAACCAATTGTTTCTTAGTGACTATAAATGCTATGCCTTAAAAAACACCAAAATTTCATTTGTAGTCATGTGGTAAAAAATTTAAACCCATAGAATATACTTCATAGGACTTCCTTTAGGGCATCTCTGTAAGCCATATTTAAATGTGTAACATATAAACATTACAGACATTACTCATGGCAGTTATATTATCTCCCACCCTGTGTGGTTTAGGGAAGATTGATGGCTAGGCTGAATGCTGATTCTAATTATCAAAATAAGAGGACAAATTAGTTGGATATTCCCCAGCCACAGCAGCCTTTAACATCACAAGCAATATATGCTTTTTTTTTTTTTTGGTTAAAATCACAGTTTCAGAGAGTATTCATTTGGGTCTGATTTGCAACACTGAAGGTTTATTTATTTATTTTGATTCATTGGTTTTTACCAGCCCATCTTAAAAACACAACAGAGAAAGCTAACGATCTTAAAATTGAAATTATGGGGCCAAGCTGACTCAAAACTGCATCATCAGAAACATTCATTAGCAACTGGCTGTCAGAATCCCTGTAAGCTATTTATTTTCACTGGCTTGTAGTTAATGGTAAAGTTTAGTTAAATGAATGGTGTGCTCAGGAGTTTTCACTTAGGTCCATGAAAGAGATCGCTACTAAAAAATAAATGTGGGAGATAGAATTGGGTAACATAGTGACTTCACAGGGCCTTCTCGGTCTCCCACATATAACATCCAGACTTCTCTTTTGGAATTTATAGGATGGTATGTTTCTTATTAAAGGTAATACGATCTTCCAGAGACTGGCTAAGTAGACCCCGATGGACCACCTGGAGTTAGGCTAGGGCTGCAGCTATCTATCAGCAAATGAAAGCAAATCTTTCAGGTGATCTGACATCAACTAGTGACATTAATTTACCTGTTAAGGTAAAATCTCAATTAAATGCAAGCTAACCAATCACACAGTTAACGAGATCAGGAAGCAGGGTGGGGAGAAAGGAGGAGAACCTCACATTTGGGAGAAAGAGACAAGTGAAAAGATCCATTGTAATTTAGATCGGAAACCAGTCTTTATGGAAGATGTAGCCCAGTCTCTTCTTTTTTTCTAAGCAGTGTACTTGTAAAATACTCTATCCTTGAAATTCTATTAAATCTGATCATCATTAATAAGTATCCATCATGCCAAACACTGTGCTAAGTGGAGGATACAATAACAAGAGGAAACATTGCCTTCCTTCCAGGAACATAAGGTTTATAGGAGACAATGTGTTAATACAAGATAGATACACAATATTTTGGGGTAGATATCAACAACTGGGGAATCCAGAAAGTTTCTTAGAGAAGATGGTATTTAAGCTGCATGTCAGAGATCTAGGAAGTTGTAAAGGACAGGATGGATATCTTCTGGGAATGGGGAATTTCAACCAATAAAAAGGCATGGAGGCTAGAAGCAGATGATGATGATGGTATTAACTAGCATTTATATAGAACTTTAAGGTTTATAAAATACTTTATAGATCCTGTGCACAATCTATATTAAAATTTACCATGTGAACTAATACATTTTGGAAAACTTTTTCTTTAAAAAACATATTTTTGAACCAAGAAGGGTTATTTTTTTTATTAATCCACAGTCAATGAGAAATTAACCAGAATATCCAGTTACCAATAATAAAAACAGCAGATAATATTCATATAGTGCTGTGGAGGAATTTATGACCAAACAAGAGATAGAGAGCATTATGAAATGCAAAATGGATAATTTTGATTACATTAAATTGAAAAGGTTTTTCACATACAAAGCCAATGCAACCAAGATTAGGAGGGAAGCAGAAAACTGGGAAAGAATCTTTACAACTAGTGTCTGTAATAAAAGTCTCATTTCTAAAATACATAGAGAACTGAGTCAAATGTACAAGAATACGAGACATTCCCCAATTGATAAATGGTCAAAGGATATAAACAGGCAGTTTTCAGAGGAAGAAATTAAAGCTATCTATAGTCACATGAAAAAATGTTTTAAATCTCTATGGATTAGAGAGATGCAAATCAAAACAACTTGGAGATACCACATCATACCTATCAGATTGGCTAACATGAAAAAACAGGAAAATGATACATGTTGGAGAAGGTATGGGAGAGTTGGAACACTAATTCACTGTTGGTGGAGCTGTGAACTGATCTACCCATTTTGGAGAGCAATTTGGAACTATGCCCAAAGGACTACATAGATGTGTATACCCTTTGACCCAGTAATATCGCTTCTAGGACTACATCCCAAAGAGATCATAAAAGTGGGAAAAGGACCCACATGTACAAAAATATTTATAGCAGCTCTTTTTGTGGTGGCCAAGAACTGGAAACTAAAGGGATGCCCATCAATTGGGGAATGGCTGAACAAGTTGTGGTATATGAATGTAATGGAATACTATAGTGCTATAAGAAATGATGAAGAGGAAGACCTCAGAGAGGCCTGGAAGTACTTATATGAACTGATGCTGAGTGAAAGGAGCAGAACCAGGAGAATATTGTACACAGTAACGACCACAGTGTACAAAGACTGTTTCTGATAAACTCAGCCCTTCACAGAAATGCAAGAACCTAAAGCATTTCCAAAGGACTCTTGAGGTAAAATGCCATCAACATCCAGAGAAAGAACTATAGAGTCAGAAATCAGAATGAAGCAGACTATTTTCTCTTGTGTTATATTTTGTTTTTGTTTGGTTTTTCTCATGGCTTCTCTCGTTCATTTTACTTCTTCTATGCAACATGACTAATGTGAAAATGTGTTTAATAAGAATGTAAGTGTAGAACTCATAAGATTGGATGCCATCGTGGGGAGGGAGGGGGAGAAAATTGAAAATTTAAGAAAGTGATTGTTGAAAACTGAAAACAATTATTTTTTAAAAGAAATCCTTTTCTATAGTGCTTGCTATGTGCCAGGCACTGTGCAAAGCCCTTTACAGTTGTTGATCTCCTTTGGTCCTCGTAACATCCCTAGGAGGCAGTGCTGTTATTAACCCCATTTTATAGATGAGGAAACTAAGACTGACAAAGATTAAATGACTTGGCCAAGGTTACACAGATAGGAAATATCTAAGGCTGGATTTGAACTCAGATCTTTCTGACTCCAGGTCTGACATTCTATCTACTGCACCACTTACTTGTCCCCAGTTATGGTTTTATTGCATTATAATCTTCATACTTTATAGGCAGATTTTCCTTTTTTTGCATTTTAATTCCTAGGAAAGAAGATTACCTGTTTAAAAAATATTTCATATTTCTATTGGGTTGTAAATATATAAAGAATATTGTTTATGTATTTTTAAAAAAAATTTAAGTGAGATGACAAAGGGAAGTAAAGTGTTGGGTCACCACATGACTGCCAAATATGAGGTAATTCTACTTTTAAAAATTCCTTTAAATGACTTTTTAAATGCGCTGCTGTTATTTTCAGTTGTTAAGATAAACTGTGAAAGTCTCCAAATGATAGTCACAACTGTAATTTTCCAGACTTGAATGGGATCTCTGAGGAGCACTGATCCTAATGGGCAATAATTTTTGTTGTCATTACAAAGTCACAAACAGGTTAAGTGGATCACGAGTAGAAGTGGGCAGAGAACACCCCAGCCACCCCAGCTTCTAGCTCCATGCCCTCACCTGGACCCCTTGGGAAGGGCCAGCTGGTAAAATATCTCTGTTGACTGCTCAAATACTGGTGGTTAGACCAAGGACAATAGTATGGGTGATGGCAAGCATTCTACTCAACATCTGGCTCATTCCAAGCAGATGTTAGTGCTGTCGCATTCTATTCCAGAACATTAACGTTTAGAAATACCTTCTGCTTCTGGAAAGACTTTTGTTGTTCAGTCATCTCAGTCATGTCCAACTCTTTGTGACCTCATTTAGGGTTTTCTATTTACCATTTCCTTCTCCAGCTATCTTTACAGATAAGGAAACTGAAGAAAGCAGGGGTAAGTGACTTGTCCAGGGTCACTCAACTAATAAGTGTCTAAGGCTAGGTTTGAACTCAGGAAGATGTGTCTTCCTGACTTCAGGCCTGGCCTTCTATCTACTTTGCCACCTAGCTGTTGTCCTGGAAAGAGAGAGATGAAACTGTCTCCAGACCCCCAAGACAAAGGTTTCAAGACGTTAGGTTACCTTTTCCCAACAGAGAAGAGTAAATAACCTGAATGCGTAAATTACAACATTCAAACCTATCTTGATGCACACTGTCTAAAGCAGGAAGTTCTCATGCCATTATCCCCAAGCACAAATACTCCAGGTCCCTTACTTTGTTGTTGGAATATCCATCAATTTTATTTTCCATCGGTCAAAAATAAGACCTGTATTTGAGATTTCACTTTTTCAATTGGCTCTTCTAGAGACACTTGAAAACAAAAGTTCCCCAGCATCACTCTTAAGATGCAAAATCATAGGTTCACATTTTAAGAAGGAAAATAGGATCAGATTGAGAACTAGAAAAGATCATAGAGGTCAGAGTCCAACTTGCTCATTTTACAAATGAAGAAACTGATATTCAGACAGTCTCAGTGACTTGCCCAGGGTCATACAGTGACCAAAGCAAGATTGGAAACTAGATCTTCCTGACTGTAAGTAGGAGATATTGACAAAAAGCTTCTTCAGAGGGGATCAGGTTGGCAATGATTCTCAAGACTGTTTATCCTGTAGAAGAGAAGACTTTGGAGTGACATGTGGATATAGATTTAGAGTTGGGAGGGATCTCAGAGACCAGTTTACAGATGAAGAAATAGGTCCAGCAAGGTGATTTGCCCACGGTCACTTGTCTACCAAGTAAGAAAGCTGTAATTTTAGCCCTGGTGCTGTGATTACAAACCCAGAATTGTTTCTACTATATCATACTGCTTCTGTTTTCAAATATTTGAAGGTCTGTCCCATGATGATGGAATCAGACTTACTTGGTTTGACTCTACAGGGCTGAGCTAAGACTAACTGGGTAGAAATTTCAAACTGGCTAATGCTGATTCAATATAAATAAGAATTTCTTCTGTTTCAAAATAAAACAAATTTAATAAAGTAGTGAGTTAACCATCACTGGAAATGTTTTATGCTTAAGCTTTCATTGGCAGTATGTGGGACTGATTGACCATTGAGGTTGTTTCCAACTCCAGGAGAATTTTACAATTCATTGGAATGACTAATTTTTGCCCTAGATTCCAATCCAGGTAAACCACACAAATGGATGCATAGAGCAATGGAGCAGGTTCCAACACTACTTAGCTATAAAATATCTTGCTCAATTGGAAGCCAGGTTTGCTTCATTACTTAGGAGCAGGCCCCTCTACCCATTGCCCCATTTTCTTTGGTATTTCAGCCAGATTTTGCACATTGAAACTCTGGCCACCCTACAATTAATCTGGCAACACTACAGCTGGGAATTGGTGGGGAGCGGGGATCTGGTGTGAACATACACCCAATTTTTTCTGTAGTCACATTTTTTCTACTTGTTTGAATATGTAGAGTCAAGAGATGTACCCTCATGTTCAAGTTGGAAAACCTGGATACAAGAGCAGGGAAATATAAATGAAAAATAAAACTTTAAATGTTGATGCCTTCATCTCATTTTATAGTGGACCCAACATCCAAGTTCTAAAGAAAACCAGTTGAGCATTTAAGACATGGATAATTACATACAAATATGAGTTGGATTCATGAAGACTTCTCTCTGTCGAGATGTGTACAGATGGGCAGTTTAAACCATGGCCATAATCTTTTAGAGAAGCCCACAGATGGTTTACCTCTGATGAATTTGCTGCCACATTGAAACTGAAGTCTCTGAAAGTTGGTAATGAAAAGAAGGTTCATAGGGACATAGATTTAAAACTGGAAGCAATCATAGCTAAGTCAAAAGTCATTAAATGCCTACTATGTGTCAGGCTGTGTGCTAAGCATTGGGAGTTGGATTTCATTGCTGGAAGGAATCTTGGAGACCCTCTAGCCCAATCTCTTTGTTTTCTAGATAAAGAAAAGGAGAGGTTACTGGACTTTGCCAGGATCACATAGGTAGGAAGTAAGTAAGTAATCCATTGAATAGCAAACTCCTCCATTAGATTATAAGCTCCTTGAGGACAGAAACTGTCTTTTATTTTTTGATAGTATTTGTATTACCAATGCCTAGCACATAGTAGGCTCTTAGTAAATGTTTATTGACTGACCAGTAAAGGGAATTGTTGACATTCAGAGTTTTGTCCTCAGATTTTTACATCCAACCCTTGCTACTGCATCACCCTACTATGATAGAAGACGCCACATATTCTTCTTTTAAAAGATGCTTGGCTACTGATCAGGGTAGGGTTTAATGTACCCGTGATGGAAAACCTTTTGATCTTTATGTCTTATTGATGATGTAAATATGCCATTTACTAATATGCTGCAAAGCCTACTCATCTTCCTAGCCTCTGAGATTCTAACTCATGCTTCCAAAGAGTATCTCTACCCAATGTATGAGTAGCCTTTCTTGAGGTCTTCTCAAGTTCAACTTCATGAGGGCAGGTAATCTTGCTCTCTTTGTCTTAAAATCCCCAGCATCAAACAGAGAAATTTACATGTGTCGATAAAAAATGTGTAGGATGTGATGGACTCTTTTGTCCCTAGCAGGGAAGCTCCAGCTTCCTGTGTGTTTAGACCTAGTCTTTGCTGCACAAATTCCTTTTCAGGCTTGCATAGATTTGATAGCATGATTCCTACCACTTTTTGCATGGAATGTTCCCTGGAAATAGATTGGATATTGTCAAAAGAGGAAATTTACAGTGACTGGAACATAGTAGGCACTTAATAAATGTTCATTTCCTTCCTTTCCACAACTTAATCCCCACCCATCTTTCCCTAGCTTCTTACTTCTCTGTCTACCTATGATTTTGATTCTTCTGAGGTTCTTGTTTTATAACCATGTATCGTATCATTAGAATATTGTTACTAAAATCATTTCCAGAGAATTATTGTAACACAATTTGTTTCTTGAGCAATTCTGTTATAGCATGGTTGGATCTACACAACAACCAGCTGAAAATGGAGAAATGATGGCAATCAGTTATTATGTGTATATTACGCTGGAGTGGATGAACAGTTTGGCTTTTCATTTCTGGGGCTAAATTGAGAAGCTGCTTTGCTGTCATTATATATGTCATAGAAGGCCTTTATTCTTAGTTATTTTACAGACCCTTATTACCTTATACATGGGCTGTTACAATAGCCTTCAGACTGATTGCATCTATCTTCACTCTTTCCTTCCCTCAGTCTTACATTCATCTTATACCACATTGTCCTATTAATCTCACCAGACCCCTGCTTAGTTCATAAATTCAAATAAAATTGCAAAAAGTTAGATGGGTGTGCTCCATTTCCCTTTTAAATCTTCGTTGATATCTTTTGTTTTTATGTCACCTTATTTCCAAATACTTCACCCTTCGTTAGTTCATGTGTCTTCCCAGGTTTATGAATCCTTCATTTTGCTTTTTCTTAAAATACACTATTTCATCACCTTTGTGTACCACATTTGGCTTAGCCATTCCACAATGGATGGGTGTCTATGTTGTGCCAGTCTTTTGCTACCCTAAAAGGTAGTTCTGTGAATATTTAGATGCCATTTCTTTCTCTCTTTGACCCTACTGGGGGTGAACACTTAGCCATTGGGCCCTTTAGTGAAAAGGCATGAACATTTCAATCAATTTCTTAGCATAAGCTCCTTGAGAGTAGAGATGAGTTCATTCTTTGTATTTTGAACCATAGAACCTAGCTCAGTGCCTGGCACATAATATAGGCACTTAATACTTGTTGACTTGTTGAGTGATCATTTCAAATAGTTTTCCAGAATGACTGGGAGAGTTCACAGTTCCACCAACCTTTCTTACCACAGTGTTCCCACCTTGGCTTCCACTTTCAATGAAGAAGAATGACATGGTATGAGAAGCCCTGATTAGGCTTCAGGAGACTTAGACTATAGTCTGACATCACAATAAACAGTATTACCTTGGACAAAGCACTACATCTCTCTGGGCCTCAGTTTACTCATATGTAAAATTAGTATGAAAATATCCAAATGTTAATCATGGGAGCCTAAATTTAGAGCTAGAAAGGACCTCAGAGGTCATTAAATCCTCATTTTTCCCATGTGGAAATCGAGGCCCAGTGAAGTTCTTGTCCAAGGTCATATGTAAAGTAAATGGCAGGGCCAGAATTAAAAACCAGACCATCTGACTCTAGACCCAGCACTCATTATACTACAACACAGAGTCTGGTAAGGAAAGTGCTTTGTAAACCTTAAACCATTACAGGAACCTTTGCTAGTATTATCATTCCAGAGACTTCTACAACAAAGGACTAAAAGTGAGACAGCTAAAATGTCTCACTTACATATTTCTGCTAATTTGTCAGTATTTGGAACTTCTCCTGCCTGTGTCTAGAGACTTCAGCCTAAATAGGAGAAACACAACATTTCTCCTACTTCTATGTCCCATATGTTCCGTAATGCCCAGAACGGCTTACAATGCTCTGGATGGCATTTGCAATGGTCTCTCATCTTTTTATTCTGGTATCATCTTTGGACAGGTGGTGAATAAATATGATATGCTCAAGCCAGGTGGCCTAGGGTCTGTCACTGTGTACTTATGACACCTGTCACTGGAGAATCCAAGAGCACAGACCACATTCAGAAGCAGGGACATCCTCTGAGTGGGTAAACCATCTCCCAGCCAGCCATGTGATGCCTGTTTTATAGTTAAAACAGGAAGCAAATTTATGCAGTTCCAGAAGAGATAAACAAGTGGCCCTCACTTTAGATGATATAGATGTATTTCTGAAACTTCATCACCATCATCATCCTCCTCTTTATTATTTCCATGCATCATTGATCTCACTGATGCTGACCTTCAGTCTTGTTATACTGATCTCAACCCAATTATGTCTTCCCATCCTGGGCAACTCTTGCCCATTTCTGCCCACTGACCTTCCATAGAGCATCTTTTTTAGACTTTGTTACACCTTTTAAGGGTCCCTAGGTAGCTCTACAGTATTTGTGCTGACCTTTCCTGCTACCTGATCATCTGGTTTCCTTTTTGAGTAGAGATTTCCCAATAATACTTTTCTTTATAGTGAGATTATGCTATATCAATGGATATGCTACCTTCCTCCCAGATGAGACTGCGTTAGGATTTCATGGGCAATTCCATCTCCTTTTCTATGTTCAGTTTCAAAGTGGAAATAAGGGATTGAAAATTGCAAGTTGGAGGAAAGTGTATTCATCATCCCTGTTTTGTTGTCTAAATTTCATCCTCCAACATGAACGATAGTGAAAGTTCTCACCTCTGGCGGCTGCCACCATCCTCTACCATGTTGTACCGAACACGTGGCTTTTGCCCTGCATAATAATAGTACTTAATGTGTGCACTTGGGTGCATGTTTAATGTAGTGAGTGACAGTTCTTCAAGAACTGCTTTCAGCCTATATTTTAGTTATCTGCTTCTTCATCGGGTCTGTTTCCAGTATCAGGCAGAACTCATTTAAAAACACATTTGGATGAGTTCAAGCCAGTTCTGAGTTTACAGATCTGCTATCAAAATTAGATCAGAATAATTATATAAGGTACTTCAGGTGCTACAGTGAAGGAGCTTGCCCTGGAAGAGAGATTGTCCCAAAATATTTAAAGTTACAGCTATACTAAGAAAAAGATTCTATTTGATTCGTTATTGGTTTGGAAAATCCGTTGTATTTGTGGGGCATCTGAATTAGCCACTGTGGCCAAGCAGCTCCCGCCTCATTCTGCTTTTTGATTTGGGGTTAATTACTGTCACAATTTTATTAGGTTAGACAAGTTTTTTTCTTTCCTACCAAGGAAAAGTATTGGCATATACTACCATGCAGCAAATGAATCTCTAGAGAAGACGTCTAAAATCAACAGCGATGAAGCCGCATTGTCAAAATGGGAGTTAAGCTTTCCTAATATAGGTACTGCATAGGAAAAAGGGCTTCTATATTAAGCTTCTTTCCTGAAATGCTTGAACTTAAATATTATTTCTTAAAGGTGGAAGAGAATGCGAATGAGCTTTGGTCTCCAATGCCTATATCCATAAGATTTTGTTTTTTAATCCCAGAGTAAAGTGAATATATTCTGTTATGGATTGCCCAGGTCAAATAGTGTGCCTTTCAAGATAGGAAGGTTAGGAGCACCTTCATTTTATAGCTGTATGAAATAATGTCAATAGTATATAGAAAATGTTCAGTTACATGCAGTGTGGGTATCTCACACATAGCAGTCTCATATGGAGAAAACCTTGTTTAATTATTTACCTATCTCTCTATTTTTGCAAGATATAGAATAGATTTGACTTATTATGCACATCTTATTATGTTCCATATCCCTTCTAGGACAAGAAGCAGCTCTCCAGGGGAGCCCATGGTATTTCATAGTAGCATAGATTTGGGGGTTGAATAGAACTTTGAGCTCACTCTCCTAATTTTATAGATCAGTCAAAAAGCATTTATGTACTTGGTACTGGAAATAAAAATACAGAGAATGGTAGGATTTCTCCTCTCAGGGAGCTTACAGTTAGTCAGGGGAGATGACCTATATATCCTTAAGTAAATATACAAGGTGGTTAAATTTAAAATAGATAGGGTGAGATATTATTAGTAGTAGGGAAATCCAGAACCACGTTGTATGAACTTGAACTGTGGCTTAAAGGAAGTGAGGAATTTTGTGAAGTAAAGGCAAAGAGGATAGCCAGCTTGAAGGCACAGAGATAGGAGATGGAATATAATATGGAAAGAACAGAGAAGAAAGCCAGTTTGACTAGACCATAGAGGCAGTAATGAGGCTTGAAAAATTGAGTTCCAACTGTGAGGAGTTTTAAAAGACAACTGATTAGTTTATATTTCATTTTAAAGGCAATAAGGAACTACTGGAGTATACTGAGGAGAATCTTCTGATTGAATACATGGGAGATGATGAGTTCACCAACAGGAAAATTGTGGAGAGAGGAGAGACAGAAGACCAGGACAGAACTTTGGGGAATATGCACAGTTAAGGGGAATCATCCAGATGAGGATCTATCAAAGGAAACTGAGAGGGAATAATCCAAGAGTTAGAAGGAGAAATGGCATGGAAAGCCTGGGAGAAGTTGTCCAGGAGGAGAGCATAATCCATCCTGTCAGATGCTAAATAAGATGAGGACTAGAAAAGGCCATCCAATGTGGCCAATATCAGTGCATGATCATTCCTTTAAATGCATAAGATAGGCTAAGTAGGATGAGCACTAGAACAGACCCTCAGATTTGGCCAGTAAGAGATCAGTGTTGACTTCAGAGAGATCAGTTTCAGTTGATGACAAAGACAATGGAGATAGTGTAGACAGCTTTTTCCTCCTAGAAATTTACCTAAGAAAGGTAGGATGGTGATAGGATGATAGTGAAAGGGATGAAAAGATCCAATGAGAGCTTTTTAAGGAGGGAGAAGACTTGGGCATTTTTGAAGGCAGTAGCCCAGCGAATACAGAAAGGTTGGAGTTTAGAGGCAGGGGATGGTTGTGGCTTGCAGTCTGCTAGAGAAGACATTAGGAGAGAAAACAAGATGCATATGAAAAGGGGAATATTTTTGACTGAAAGAGACTGGGGTACAGCAGGGGTTGGGGATGATGTCAAAGGGTTTTGAGATGAAAAGAAAGGGAGAAGGTGGAGCTCTCAGAGAATGACCTCCGTTTTCTTAGTAAAGTTAGAGCTAAGTTCCTCAGCTGAATGGCAGGAGGAAGTTGGAGGCTTGAGAAGAGAGTGTTTAGAATGGGAAATAATAAAGATCAGGAGTCGGAGGAATAAAAGAATTGCCTTGCTGCTGTTTTTATTTTTTAACAGATGCAGATAATATATCTATAAAAATCTTTAAACAGCATTTTTTGGTTTCTTTTGTTTGTCTCATGGTATGTTCCCAATAATTGAACTATTTTAGTAAAGGATATGGTATCTTTGGCTATTTTGTCATATGGTTTTCCAGAAAGAGTCTCTTGGTTGCCTCAACCGTGAATGAGTATACCTACTTCTCCACGCTGCACTGGCATTGAGTATTGTTACTTTTAGTTATTTTTGCACATCTGATAGGTTTAACATAGTACAACATAGTTGTTTTAATTTGTACCTCCTTGTTTTTAGTTAATTCAGTCAATAAGCATTTATTAAGCATCTACTGTGTGTGTGGCACTAGGTTAAAGGTTGGGGATACAAAATAGAAGTTAAAAAGAAAAGAATCCTTCTTCAAGTTGCTAACAATCTAATGGGGGAAGACAAAACACAAAAAGGAATGGAAAATCAGGGGCATCAGAGTGGGAAAAGGGGGTGAGGGTACTTGGCACAAGAGCCTAAAATCAATGTTGCTGGTAAAAAATGGGTCAACTGGTGTCATAGTAGGGGCCTGGACTTAGGAAGACCTGAGTTTCAATCTGGCCTCAGAGACTTCACCAGCTGTATGACCTTAGGTAAGTCACTTGTTCTTTGTTTGCCTCAGGTTTCTCACGTGTAAAATAAGGATAATGATATTGCTTATCTCCCAGCATCGTGTGGAGGATAAAATGAGATACTAATTATATAGCATGTAGCACAGTTCCTGGCACATAGTAAGCACTATATAATTTTATTATGATTAGTATTGCTGCTATAACGCTGGGTCCCTTTCTCAAAGAGAGGCCCTTAAAGATCATGGCTCTGCCCTCCAGCCAGAGGATCTGATCAGAGGGGCAGAAGGGACTGATGAGATATGAGTACCAGGCAGATTCAATCTTGCAGGATAATGAGATTTCCCAATGATGAGTTTCCTGGGGAAGGAAGGTATGATGGAGAGTTCCAAAGAATTCCAAAAGCAATATTGCTGGTGGGAAACAGGGAGACCATTTTTTCAAGTGATTATTAATGCATGATTCTATTTGTATTTTTAATGTAGATTACAGTCTAATTTTATAGGCATTCTCCCTTCATTTATCTCATCAGTTATTCCCCCTTTTCAGTAAACACCCGATCCTTTCTGGCAAGGAATGAATTTATGTATTGCAAATTGTTAGGTCTTTCTTCCCTAAGCATTGGAGAGGTATAGTTTATGACCCTGGATCTTTGGAATTGTGTCTAAATATGCACACATTTGGAGCTTTAGCTCAGTTCTCATTTGCTATACAAATTACTAGAAACCAGCTGTGCAAGATGAAGACATGAGGGTTTTGTAGAATGTCATTGGTTTGGAGATTGTGGGACTTTATGTGAAGTAATTCTAGTTTTGGAATCTTTACTCCAGCCAGATGCCTGGAATCAGCCTGAGAAAGCAGAGAATCATATCTTTATTCTGGAGTTCATCTAAGATTTCATCGTGAAAAAATTATTCCAGTGTGTCTCCAAGATGAAATCATATTACCCTTCCTTCCAGGATATGATTCCATTTTTGAAGCTAAACCCAACTGACACTCTTGGACTGGTTGATCTCTTAAGTTTTCTCAAGCTTAAAAGTTTGATCATTTTGAGGTCCAAGCATGATGCATTGGTCTTCAGATAGCTCATAAAATATTTGATTGAGACCACATAGTGCCTGAAAGTTATGTAGATGATATCTAAAAGGTAACTTATTTTCAAGAAAGAAATTCACAAAATAACAAGAACAGGCCATTGATGTTGAATTAGATGTTTGTGGTGGTTGTAACCTATTGAGTAAGGTGTAGGTAAGGTCTCTGTAGTAGCCATGATCATTAGAACCAATTCTGGCACGTAAATTTAGATTTAGATTGCACTGACATCATTTTAATTCAGATTTTGTTTCAACCATTCCAAATTTCAATTAATTGTACTGTTCCTTACTCATAGTTCTTGCCCTATTTCCCTCAAGAATAGGATTTGATAGTTTGTGGACAGAGTGCATGTGGATTATCTGTGCCTACCAGGTGGACAGAGAGCCAGACCTGGAGTCAGGAAAACCAGCCATTTACTAGAAGTATGGTCTCAGGCCAACCTCTTAACCTCTCCTAGCCCCTGCTTCTTCTTGTATAAAATGGAGATGACAATACTGGCTCCTACTTATGGGGAGGGATGAAATGAAATAACATGGAAAATGCTTTGCAGACCTAAAATGCTGTTTCCATGCTAGCCACTTGTGACTATTGTGATCCAATCCTAGGCACTACATTTTAAGGAAGATATTGATAAACTATCCAAGGAAGATAACCAGGGTTATTGAAGGGCATCCAATCCATGCATTTTCAATCAATTCACAGACATTTAGGAAATACCTACTATGTGCTAGGTGCTGAAGATGCAAGGACAAAGAAGTTTGGTTGAAGGAAATAGAGGTGTTTTACAGGGAGAAGAGAAGGGCTTGTTTGTTTGGGGAGGTTTATTATATGGAAAAGGGATTGAATTGTCCTTCTCACCGGGCAAATTCAGACAAAGCCTGGATGATCACTTAACATGTATGTAGTATGCAAGAGTGGAATTCTTTTTCATCCACTGGTTGTATGACATAACTCCCAACGTCACTTCTTCTGTGAAATTCTGATTCTTAACATGGCAACTTCTATTCATCCCTTGACTATCTTCAGTGTTATTTAATATTTTTTTCCTTCCCTGCCTCCCTCAAACCACCATTTTTATATAGCTTCTTTCATCCTTAAAAAGGAGGATGAGTTATCATCCTGAAAAATTTTAAGCTATATGGTGAAAGTCACCACAGGGTTTACTCCTTTTTACCCAGCAATCCTGCTTCTGGGCATATAGTTTAAGGTGATTAAAGACATTAAAAAGTCCCTTATGTACAAAA
Source organism: Potorous gilbertii (assembly GCA_028658325.1). Classification (NCBI taxonomy): domain Eukaryota; kingdom Metazoa; phylum Chordata; class Mammalia; order Diprotodontia; family Potoroidae; genus Potorous; species Potorous gilbertii. Next base: position 23,969,172 of record CM053772.1, read on the forward strand.
AATACTCCTTAGAGCACTTTCTTTTGGTGGTACCAAAAACCAAGAAAAATTAAGTGGAAGATCATTTATTAGGTGATGGTTGAACAAATCATGAAATATGAGTGTAATGGAATTAAAAATTCCCACCATTAAAAATGATGAATATGAGAAGTTCAGAGAAACCAGGAAAGACTTGTATGAACTGTTCCTGAACAAGGCAAGCAGAAGCCGAATTCTATGCACTATCAGTCAGCCATTTCTTAAGTGCTAGTTTCTATGTTGATGCCAGAGATACAACTATAAAGTGTGACACAACCTCAAATCTCAAAAAAGAAAAAAGCAAATCTCAAAAGAATGCAAATGAAAACAGTACTAAAAAAAGGAATAAAACTATGATCAGTTGCCATGACCAGATGATGAAACTCACATTCCTGCCTTTCAGGAGAGTGAAAATGCTTATCCTGGAGAAGAGAGGACTTAGGAGGAAACTGTTGTATGTTTTCAGGTATTTGAAGGTCAGTGATGTGGAAAGGAAAACTGGAGGATTCCAGGTGCCCCGTCTTACTTGTTTAGCCTGTCACAGGCAGTTGCTTTACAGGTCAATTTTGCTTAAGTATCTCTTCTTTGTTACAAGAGCAATATATCAGATATTGACATGACAAATAAAAGGCATCAATACAACTTTTTAAAAAAAACAGAGGTCAGTTGTGAGCACTTTGAAAGTTAAGTGGTAGTCACTGTGACTCTATTAAGAATCAGTCATACAAAATTAATCACATCTTCTTTTATACTAGATGATTAGACCTAAAGGTCAGGGAAATGTCACAGATACAGCAAATCTCAATTTCAACATGACATTTGACAAAGTATCTCATGATTGGGAAATATGAACTTGGTAATAGAATAGTCACATAGATTCAATGAAAAAATTGATCAACTCTAACCAAGTGAGTGGGGATTGGCTAATCAATGTCAGGTTCTTAAAGGCATCTGATAGGATATCACAGGGCCTTGTTATATCCTTGGCCCATCCATATTCAATATTTTTATTTATGGCTTAGATGAATCAGTACAGAGTTGTCATGCTTGCAAGTGGATGGGACAGGGATAGGGATTGGATTTCAAAATTTAGGGTCCAAAAGATCACGTGAGATTGAACCAGAAATCCATGGGGATGAACAGGGTAGAATTTAGTAAGAAGTAATGGAAAGTCCTACATTTGGGGTCAAAATCAATGGCCAACAAAGACAGCAGGGTCCCTGTGGCTAGAAAGTAGCTCATATGAAAAAGAACTCCTTGGGACATTTCTGAATCCAATATGAGTAAGCAGTAACATGTAACAGCCAGAGAAAACTAATGTGAACTTTGAACAGAGTTATAGAAATGTGGAGTTTAGATCCAAAGAGGGAATCTTTTCACTGCACTCTGTGCTGATGGAATATATCTGGATCATCAGGCCTAGTACTGGGTACCATATTGCAGAATTGAATGAGGTGAATGTTATTAAAAGGGCTTCAAAAACCATGATATTTGAAAACTGATTGGAGAATCCAGGCATGTTGAGCCAGGACAAATGAAAACAAATAGGATGGAGTGATGGAGAATGTGATTATTGTCTTTAAGTATTTGGTAGACCATCTTGTGGAGGAGCAATGACACTTGTTCTGTTTATCGCATTGACAGCAGACCAAGCATCAATGGATGGTAGTCATAGTGGGACAGATTTTTTGCCCTTTGAAAAAAAAATCTTAATTCAAAATAGCAAAAATAAAACAGGCAACCTGGTAAGGTAGCGAGTTCCCTGACACTGCACTCCTTCAGGTAGAGGACTCAAGGTGACTTCTTGCCAAGAGTGCCATAAAGACAATGCATGTTTTAGGAAGGGCATTGGACTGGCAGATTTCTTAGGACATCGCTAGTGGTTTAGTATTATTTTCTGTGCTTCTAGAAATCCTCTTGGCCTCTACTTGTGTACCCATCCCACAAGTCAGTTTCCTTTTTCATAAAGGAAGTGTGCACATTTGTGATCATTTGAGGAGTCTCTAATTGTTTTTCTGTTATAATCTATTCACTCATCAGGGCAGACAACAAATAGGTAGGTCTCTGGGCTACCTGCATCATCTCCCCTAAAGGGGACCATAGAGAAGCAAGATGAAAACAACAGAGGGAAAAACAACTGGGAAATTCTGTTTTTTGCTTCCTAGGGGAAAAGACAGCTTTAGCATGGACTCTTTGCTGAGTTTCAGCACCAAGGTTTGACTACTAAGACTCTCCAGGGGGAGATAATTCACTGCTTTGCTGAAAGTGATGAATGAAGGAAAAGAAAATGAGTTTGAATGTCTATCTAGTATTAGTTAATAATTAGTTAATACTTAGCTAAGCCTGGAGAAGAACGTAATATGTTATTTGTAGATCTGCTCCCCTGGTGTAGTTATCCTGGTATCATAGAGTATTAAAGCAATAAAGGATCTTTGAAATCATCTAGTATGACTATTTTTTTCCCCAGATGTGGAATCCCAGGTTCAGAGCAGCAGTACAGCTTGCCTGGAGTTACACAGCTAGTGACAGAACTGTAGCTCAAGGAAGGTCTCCTTTATGCCCAGTTCAGAGGTCTTCCTTCTCCACCATGTGAATCAAACCCAGAAACAGATTCTTAAAGACTACTAACTGGATTTGAGAATATGGCCTAAATGTATCGCATGTACCACAGACCGCATTGAAATACTGCTTGCTTTGGTTGTATCACTTTTTAAAAATCCTTGTGACAAGAAATGACTCACTGTGGAGGGGAGAAGGGGAAGGAAACATGCCCAAATAAAGCTTCTAGAAAAACAAAGGCATCAATTATTTTTAATTTTTTTTAAAAAAAGAATATATTCTAAGTGTGGGTGAAATGCCTCCAAATTTATAAATCGAATGTCATGAAGTTCTTTTCCTGAAGCTTTACTCATAAGAGATCTCCTCACTCAAGATGCGTTTACTCTTATTTTAGAAATGACCTTAAAATAATAATAGCTGATGGTAAGATACATGCTCTCATTTGAGCGCTGTGAGGTAGGTGCTATTAATACCTCCATTTCACAGATAAGGACATCAAGACTCAGAGAAGCTACTTGTCCAGTTAGCAAGTGTATGAAGTGGAATTTTGATCTTTTGTTCTAGGAGCAACAGGGACTTTCATGGAACTGATGTGACCATGGGCAGATCATTTCACCTTTCTAGGCTTGTTTCTTCATCTATAAACAGGAAAGCATTGAACTAGGTGATTTCGAAGGGCCCCACACGAATGCCTGAATACTTGTTCCACCAGGTCCAATAAATTAGAAGTGATGAATTATGAGTCAGGAAAGGGGGCTGGAGTTAGGTACACTAACAGCACCAAAAATTTTAAAAAATGGCAGCTAACATGGTGGGGGAAGAAAGAAAAAGAGACATAGAAACATAACATCTGTTTTCCATCAAGTTCCAGCTAAAATCCCATCTTCCACAAGATGACTTTCCCAATCTCCTTAATGCTAGTTCCTTCCCTCTCCGATTATCTCCAAATTATGTATATAACTAAGCTATTAAAACTTAAAACTGTCCTAAAACTTTTGGGACATGCTGTTTATCTTGTTTGTATATAGTTGTTGGCATTTTCTCTTACCATTAGACTGTGAACTCTGAGCACAGAAACCCATGGGTTTTTTTTTACCTTTCTTTGTATCCTCAATGCTTAGCATAGTGCCTGGCACATAAATTCTTGTTGACCTGGTGCCTTTTAATGTAAGGATCTATTTATCAGTATATAGTTACCATACAACATTAGGGGAAATATTGGAAGAAATGAAATGACTTGTGCAAGATCTCACTACCAGTAAGCCTCAGAGGTGAGATTTAAACCCACATTGTCCAACTTTGAAGCCAGTTTTCTTTCTACTATCCTGATCATGTTGGGGTCTAAAGACGAGATCTTTGCTGTAAACTAAGTGTATCACGTAGGTTAGACAAAACGATTTCTCACATCCCTCCTAATTCTGAGTTCCTGTGGTTCTGTAATTTTTTGATTGACCTTCATTGCAGTAGGTGTTATGATTCAAGAGCCTCATTTGACCTCTCAGACTACTTGAAACAGAATAATAATATACAGTGTTGACATAAGGCTCACTGTATTTGCCCTTTCTCATCTTTTCTCATTAAGCAAAGAACTTTTCCTTTAGAGGCTGGTTATCTGAAAGCAGGACCCAGTGACCACTCTGAAGAGTTGACTCATTAGATAGAATGAAACTTCTTTTGCCTAATGTTTTGTTTTACTTTTGCTGAGGACCTAGCTGCCCTGCTTTCCTAGTTTCTTTTTCTTCTTTCTTCCCACCTCCCCCTTCATTCCCGCTCCACGTTGTTCTGTTTTGGGCACAGCAAATATGCAACTCGAGTCGTGTTCTAAGTCTAACTCCCAGCACCAAACCAAAATAGATCCATCTGGGTCGTTGCGTAAGGAGTTGATTATTTACAGCTTATTGCCAATGGCGGTTTTCATAAGATAGGCTTCATCCTGATAAAATGTTACCCCCCAGTGGGTCGTTTTTCCAGCCGAACTGCTGGAAGGATGGAAAGATCTGGCACACTGTTGCTTAAGTAAGTAGACTGCATGCCTGATGAAGAAAAATCATATTATTTTCTCAAAGGACAGAAAGTGGGCACAGCGAAGCAAAAATTGCTAGGAATAAACTTTACCGATTTTCTATTTTGTTCTGCTACAAATAGCACATTCTATCAATCAGGCTTACTCTAGGAGACTTTTTCTTTGTCTTTCCTCCTTCTTGCAATTTAATTTTGTCCTCTGGATCTCAGGTGTTTTGTTTTCTTTTAAACATTCTTGAACTTCTCATTTCTTATTAATAAACATGTTCTCCTTAGAGAAGCATTCCTCACCTAGTTACACTGCCTTATTAGAAAGGTGGAGGCCTAATTTATAAATTTATAGTTGTTTCATCTTAAATGATCTTTTGTTTTGTGAAAACAATTTTACCTAGTGGCCTTAATTTAGAGACAGCCTGAATAATATTTTTATAAAAGCAATTTTCTTTGTGTCATTTTGTTATGGGACAAAGTCCAAAGTTTCTCAGAGTTAACGCATTTATTTTGAAAGGTACCAATGAGGAGTACGACTCCCTTCCAGTAGTGAGCAGTTGGAATAGAGGTGCGAGGTATTACTCAGTATAGGGAATTGATATTTAGTAAGTTGGCAGAGACTACAGTACATGAGCAGGAGTTTCATGGGCCAGAAAAGAAACACAGGTTAGAAATACAGAAAATGTTCCGATGTCTAATTAGATTGCATTTAACTTCTCTGCTCTGAATGCAGAGCACTTACTAGTAGTGCCAGTGCATACATTGGTGCCTTGCCTAGGGAAATCTTTCTTCCATTATCAAAGTCTTATGTTCTGCGTTCCAATTTATTGGTTTTCTATCTTTGTTTAAACATGAAAGCTACTGCAAATTCTTTGTCCCAGAATTGATTATTGATATGGGTCTGTGCCATTTGGAGTTTACTCGTTGTTTCCTACTTTTTCTTTCTGTTTTTTTTTTTTTAAACCCAGAGCTTGTATTTCATATTAAATACTTTCCTGAACACAGACACACATCATGATTGTAGACACTCCAGGACACTGAGTTCGCAATATTTATTCAACAGCACTTTGTTGCAGAAGCTATTGGGGTGTAGTTAGGTAAATGCATCATAACCTTAATGGTTTTGATGATAGCCTTAATGTGTATTGGGGTACAAATAACACAGCAGTCATTATTAGAATTAAGTTCATTACAAATCATGTCTGCATAATGTCTGGACAGTTATTTCACCTTCCTGGGCTTTAGCTTTCTCACATGTGAAATGAGGAGGTGAAACTAGGTGATTTGTAAGTTCCCCTCTGGTTCTTTATCTGATTCTATGTGACCCTGAACAAGTCACTTCCATTCATTGCGTCTCAGTTTTATTTTCTATAAAAATGAAGGGACTGGAATAGAGAGTCTCTAAAGGCCCTTCCAGGGCTATAATTCTGTATTTTCATGTTCTTTGTCCTAAGACCCCTTCCCAGGTCTGACATTCTTCAAGACTTGATTTTTAGTAGTCCCTTATGAGGCATCCTCTCCTGTTTACCTTCATGGTGCTCTCTTCCTTTTCAAATTATTTTTTCATTTGCTTTTCGAGTAACTGGTATATTGCCTCAGTGGGATGTTAACTACCTGAGGACAGGTGCTACTTTTTACTTCTCTGTCTTTGTATTCAGTGCCTAGCATAGAGTCTTATACATAGTAGGAGCTTCATAAGTGTACATTAGATGAATGGCTTTATCTGTGATTCCTATAAAACAGGATTTCTTAATTTTTTTTGTATAATGTATCCCTTTAGCAGTCTGGTGAAGCCCCTGAACCCTTCTCAATGTCATGTTTTTCAGTGCATAAAATAAAAGGTTTTTTCTGGGGGAAGAGCCAAGATGGCAGAGTAGAAAGACACATATAGCTAGCTCTCGAACCCACAGCCTATAAAATACCTGTAAGGAGGAACTCCTGACAAGTTCTGGAGCAGAGGAAGCTCCAGAATGACGGAGTGGAGGAGATTTCTGTTCCAGAGAGAACAGAAAAACTGACACCGGGGGTCCATCGCACACCAGACCTGGAGCAGAGCCCAGCCCTACCCTGGTTGCATGGCCCCAGGAGGAGCGGATCCTGGCGGGCTTCCAGGACAGAATCTCCAGCAGCCACGAAGTTCCCTCCACCCACAGGTGCAGAGGTCAGGGAGAGGGCCTGTTGGGCTGGCTGAGAGGGAAGCAGGGTATCTGCATAACTCGAGCCCCCTCGGGAGGCAGCAGTTGACAGGGGCTCTCAAAGCAGGCAGGATCCCGAATCCATTGTTGAAGTCTCCATGTAAACCCCCTGAGGGAACTGAGACCTGTGCTGCGGCCCTGCCCCCACCTGAGCACATGACTTTAATCTTATATTGAATAGCAACCCCACTCATGATGAAAACCCTGAGGCTGGAAAGCAGCACTTGAATCTCAGACCCCAAGCACTAGCTGGGCAGATCTGGAGACCAGATGGGTGTGTAAAGGAATCTCAGAAGTCAAGTAACTGACTGGGAAAATGCCCAGAAAAGGGGAAAAAAAGGAAGACCATAGAAGGTTACTTTCTTGGTGAACAGATATCTCCTCTCTTCCTTTCTGATGAGGGAGAACAATGCTTACCATCAGGGAAAGATATAGAAGTCAAGGCTTCTGTATCCCAAACATCCAAAATAAATATTCAATGGACTGAGGCCATGGAAGAGCTCAAAAAGGATTTTGACAATCAAGTTAGACAAATGGAGGAAAAACTGGGAAGAGAAACGAGAGAGATGCAAGAAAAGCATGGAAAACAGGTCAATACCTTGATAAAGGAGACCCCAAAAAATGCTGAAGAAAATAACATCTTGAAAAATAGGCTAAGTCAATTGGCAAAAGAGGTTCAAAAAGCCAATGAGGAGAAGAATGCTTTCAAAAGCAGAATTAGTCAAATGGAAAAGGAGGTTCAAAAGCTCACTGAAGAAAATAGTTCTTTCAAAATTAGAATGGAACAGATGGAGGCTAATGACTTTAGGACAAACCAAGAAGTCACAAAACAAAACCAAAAGAATGAAAAAAATGGAAGATAATGAGAAATATCTCATTGGAAAAACAACTGACCTAGAAAAATAGATCCAGGAGAGATAAATTAAAAATTATGGGACTACCTGAAAGTCATGATCAAAAAAAGAGCCTTGACATCATCTTTCATGACATTATCAAGGAAAACTGCCCTGATATTCTAAAACCAGAAGGCAAAATAAGTATTCAAGGAATCCACCGATCACCACCTGAAAGAGACCCTAAAAGAGAAACTCCTAGGAACATTGTGGCCAAATT
>CM053772.1:23977569-24008625 GCA_028658325.1 Potorous gilbertii
AACAATGGGGGTCAGAATAGGATGGAGGGAAATATAGTTAGTCTTACACAACACGACTAATATCGAAGTCATTTGCAAAACTACACAGATATGGCCTATGTTGAATTGCCTGCCTTCCCAAAGGGAATGGGTGGGGAGGGAGGGATGGGGAGAAGCTGGAACTCAAAGTTTTAGGAACAACTGTTGAGTATTGTTCTTGCTAGTAGGAAAGAAGAAATACCGGTAATGGGGAATAGAAAGTTATCTGGCCCTATAGGACAAAAGAGAAGGTGGGGATAAGAGAAGGGAGGGATGATAGAAGAGAGGGCAGATTGGTAACAGGGGAAAATAGAATGCTCAGTGTATTGGGGTGGGGGAGGGAACAAATGGGGAGAAAATTTGGAACCCAAAATTTTGTTAAAATGAATGTAAAAAGTTAAATAAATAAATTTATTAAAAAAAAATAAAAGGTTTTTTTCATTGTTGTTCAGCTGTTTCAATTGTATATGACCCTTCATGACTCTATTCGAGGTTTTCTTGGCAAAGATACTGATTTGCCATTTCCTTCTCGGGCTCTATATGTAGATGAGAAAGCTGAGGCAAACGGTGCAGTCACTTGCTCAAGGTCACACAACTAGTCAGTGTCTGAGGGCCAGATCTGAACTCAGGAAGATGACTCTTCCTGATTCCAGCTGCAGTATTGTATCCACTGTGCCACCTAGCTGCCTGAAAGAAAATATATAGGAATTCAAAGGAAACCAATTGTACTGAAACATAATTATCAAAATATTTTTAAGACTGGATACACATATAGGTGCATATATATATATATATATATATATATATATATATATATATATATATATATATATATATAAATGATGGATTCGACAGAGATGAAAAATAATAAATTTGATGATAGAGATAGAAAAGTGATCAATCAGACGGATAGCTAGGTAGTAGGTAGATAGATGGATAGATAGACAGATAGATACAATATTTTCTGTGTGTTCCATACATTTGCATTGGTGATAAGCTTTCCCAGAATTCTCTCCCTCCTCACTTTGCCTCCTGGCTTCTCTGTTTTTCTTCAAATCTCAATTAAAATCCCAACTTGTACAAGAAGCCTTCCTTAATCTGCCTTAATGCTAATTCTTTCCCTCTAAGATTATCTTCAATCTATCAATATTTATTAAACACATACTATGTGCCAGGCACGGTACTAAGCCCTGGGGATACATAAAGAAGTACAAGACAGACAGCCCTTGTCTTGAAGGAGGCAAAGATATGGTGTTTTATACATACACACATACATAGGTATGTATGTGTGTGTACACACTTTGATTTATGACCATATTTGCATGTTGTCTTCCCCCATTAGACCATAAGTTCCTTGAGAACAGATATCATCTTGTTCTCTTCTATTGGTATTTCTAAAATTTAGCTCAATACCTGGGACATAGCAGGTCCCGTTAATTAATTAATTGATTGATTGATTAATTGTTGCTGGTTGGTTGACTGACTGATATGCATTGATGATGCAACTACAAGAAAATGAGATGAGCTTAAGGTCTAAAAGGAGAAGACAGACCATAAGGGATGGAGTTGGTAAACTGGTGAACAGGAGGAGAGTACCACAGTGCAAGGCTGTGGTTGAGCTGTCAGGAATGCTGGGAGTGATTCTGGGCAGGACCTCGCCACTCTGGAGGGTTGCTGGGTTTCTCCTCATTGGAGGCAGAGTTTGGATGACCATTCATTCAATCATTGATTTTTCTATTTAGCAACATTTATTAAAGACTTCCTATATGCGAGATATCTTTCTAAGTACCCAGGGGAAGAAAGACAAAAAGCTTCAAGAAGCTTCTTTCTGGGAGTGAATTAAAACAGTCAGTACACAGTTAAGTAATTATAAAATCTCTGCAAAATCCATGTAACATACAATAATATGATTGTTCAGAAGATCAGACCCAGAATCTGAAGTAGTTTCAGAGAGAAATTCCTTAAGCCATTTGGTAGAGGAGAGTGGGTCACAAAGGGAGTGACTCTGTCTACTCAAGTTCTGGAAGATTTGTGTCATATAAGATTTAGACAAAGATTCCCACAGAGGAACCCCAGGTAGCAGCTAAGCAGTTTTGCTCAGAGGGCAGCCCAAAAACATGGAGATGGAGATAGAGACAAGTAACTGTAACCTAAAACAGGAGCTTGGGTGGACCCCTCAGGAGTTCCTGGTGTGGTAACCCAAAATAAGAATGCTTTTGGTGGATCTGGGGCTTGGAGGAATCCAAAATACCATGCAGCCATCTCTGGCATTAGTAGAGAGTTACTGGGGTCAAGGGACATTCCAAATGCAGACAACCATTAATACATAAATATATTAATACATATTAATATACATAAATATAATAGTTACATAAATATATTAAACAATATATTGATTTTTTCTGAACAGTATAATAAATCCTTTTCTCCCACAATATAAATCCATGGAAAGCATTCAAAGTGAGAAAGGTCCTAACATTCTGAAAGAGCCTTCTGTGGGAAGTGATCTTTGATCAGGGGCAGGAATTCTTTGAGATGGTGGTGAGGGGAGGGATGGCCTTCCAACTGTGAGGAACCAATTGTCAGTTTGGTTTTTTTGTGTGTGATAGGGAAAACTTATTCAGCCAAAGGTTGGACAAGGTGGCTCTGAAGTCTCTTCCAAAGGGAAGTCCTTTGACTCCATGTTTGCTGTTCTACCTTTAAGAAAGCAAGGGAGCCTGTGATGAGCTTTTGAAAGGATTCCATTAAGACTTTAAAATAAGCCACAGTTTTGATGATTTTATGGAAAAGCTTCTAGAAATCCCATTACACAAAAAACATCTCTCCCTGATTGATGAGGGAGAACTGAAAAGTTACCCTACATGGGTAAGTTTCTCAGTGATGCCCTCACTTTCTTCTACCTATCCACCAGCCCTTGCAGTTGGCCATCAGGAAGGACCAAGAACGGCTGCCCTGCTACCTCATACATCCACCTAGTGCTTCCCTCTTGTTCTCAGGGATTACTACTGAGATTACTACGATTCTCCTTAGAGCCCCTGTGATTAAGTATCTTAGACTGCCTCAACTGAAGCACCTTCCCCAGTCACTCCTCCAGGCTTCTTTCATATCCATCCATGTCCGCATCCCTCCAGGGTTTCTGTTCCATTCTTTCTTGCCCTTTCTTTGTGCCTGCCCTTCCTGGGTCACCTCTGTTCTCTTGTAAACAAGCTACCCTACTTAATTAGACCTGTGCCCTTCCCTGGGAAATTATTTGGTGCATACTCAACTTTGTATTTTCTTATCTGTGTACACAGCCTTTCTTTCCTCAGTGTTCAAGAGCAGGAAACTCTTTGGTTGGATCCCCAGCACCTACCCCAGTGTTTAAGTAGCCTCTTAGTAAATGTTTATTGATTATTTTCAAGCATCAGTCAACCTAATCTTTGGAGTTAGCATTATAGCACCCTCCCTAATATCTCTCTCTCTCTCCTTCTCTTTCTCTCTCTCCTTCTCTCTCTCCCTGTCCCTCTCCCCCTCTCTCTCCCTCTCTCCCTCTCCCTCTCTCTCTCTGTCTCTCTCTCTCCCTTTCCCTTTCCTTGTCTTTCCTTCTCTCTCTGTCTCTCTCTCTCTCCCTTTCCCTCTCCTTGTCTTTCCTTCTCTCTCTCTCTCTCTCTCTCTCTCTCTCTCTCTCTCTCTCTCTCCCCTTCTCTCTCTCTCCTTCTCCCTCTCCCTTTCCCTCTCTGTCTCTCTCTCTGTCTCTCTCTCTCTCTCTCTCTCTCTCTCCTTCTCTCTCTCCCTGTCCCTCTCCCTCTTCCTCTCTCTGTCTCTCTCTCTCTGTCTCTCTCTCTCTCTCTCTCTCTCTCTCTCTCTCTCTCTCTCTCTCGGTCTCTCTCTCTCCCCCTCCCTCCCTCTTTTCCCTCCCCTCTCCTCTCTCTCTTTCTGCATCCACAGCAGCATGTCTAGCTAGAACAGAGTTCTTCAGCACCCTAGAGCCTCAGAATCTTTTGTAAATGTGCTGCCCTAAATATCTCCCTACAACCTGGAAATGAAAGAGGCCGAGTTCAAGTTCACTTTTCATGTTCCAGCAGAAGTCCCTACTTGAGGAGAAAACAGTGGGTTCTACTTTGTCCTCTGAGCCTTTGATATTGGGGGGGGTTTTGTTCATGGCAGCATTCTGAACAGCTGGAAGTCCAAATTGTCCAGGGCTGCCAGGCAGATTTGGAGAGCCGGCCCTCAAGCTACTGAACCTGAAATCAGCCTCTTGCCCTGGGCTTCCCTTGTCTCTAATATATTTTTGTGTTTTTTAAATCAAAGGTCAGACAATAGCTGTGTGAAATGGGACACGTTCTAGCCAAAGACTCTGGGTCAGGCTTTGCTGAGGAAAAGCTTTCTTGCTTCATTCCAGGGTCTTAGCCGTGTTCCTTTTGAGCAGATGCGAGGGGCTGGCACGCACTGGTCCTCTGAAGGTGCCATAGACTACTCTAAAGATGTCCCCCAGACATGCCTGGCCTCTGAGTACACTGCAATAAAGGGACAAAGAAGGAAAACCCCAGGAGGCTCCTGTACAAATTCCATTCCAAAGGTAGCCCAGCCTGCCCTCCTCCTCCTGTTTCTGGGCCGTTGGAATCCAAGTCAGTGTCCTAGGGAGAGCCCGAAGAAAACAGGTCTACACTCATGCAAGGCTGAGGACAGTCGGATGATCCTGAAAATGAGAAATTGCTTGCCTTGACAATAGCCAAGCCTGGAGCTGACAGGCAGCGCACTGGCCAGGCGCAGATTTGCCAACATGCCTCTGTGCTGACCTGCAGGGTACTGGTTTTTCCAGTAATGGACTCCTCCCAAGCCAAGCCTGACAATTAGGCTGTAAATACTCTGGGGAAAGAGGAGGGGTCGGAGGGTGATGTGAGAAAATGTTCAGTATTAAGTAGACCAGGAGCACCAGATTTATTTCATCCGTGGCCTTCTCTGGCTATTAATCTAAATCTCTAGAGATGAATAACTCATGAATTAACTAGTTTCCACTAATGTTATGAATTAACAGTGAGTAGCCCTCTCCATTGCCCTGCTCCATTTGAAGGGGGTTAGGAATCTCATTTGCATTTATAATTTTGTTTCCTTTTTATGTTAATCCCCTCCCACTGCTGAGGAATTAGGTGTTTTCTCATCTACTGATGGAAACTGCTCCCAGGAGTCCTTTCCTGTCAAGTGATAGAAAATGGATGATTATCCAATGGCCTACCCTTCCCCTCTGATAGGAGGAACTCTCATCTCTCTGGTGAGCTCCTTGGGATGAAGATTTGCATATCTATTAGTTTAACTCTTGGGGTTTGGATTCAAGCAAGCCTTCAGTTCCTGGGTTCTAGTAATAGAATTGTAGATGAGACTCCCCATCCCAAAATTATTTCTCCAATTTGATTAAACTGACTTCATTCATTCATTCAAGCAAGTATTTATTAACCTTCAAATCTGGCAGACACTATGCTAGATGCTAAGGCTGCATGGAGGAAAAATAAAGAATCCCTCCCCTTAGAACACCTACATTTTACTGCTTCTTGCCCCGTCCTCCCAAGTGGATTCACCATCCATTTTATGACCTCTATGAGACAACACTAAACTCGAGGACCCATCCATATTGGATACTATTTGTTATTGTTTTACAACAGACTTAAAACAGTGACAATGAGAAAAGAAGACAAAATATTTTTGGCACATCAAAATTCTTCCCTCCAGAAAATGGGATTAAAGCCTTTGTCCTAAAGAATGTACTATTTTAGCATTATCACCACAATGTAATGATAGGATAGACCAGATAACCTCTGAGAGAATGGTGTAGGGTACAATAGAAAGAGCCCTGAACTTGGACTCATGAGATCTATATGACATGTGACCTTGGGCAAGTCACCTAACCACTTTAAGTCTCAGTTTGCACACCTGTACCTGGAGGGGGTCACAGTAAAAGAACTCCAATCAATCTTAAGATATTGAATATTTATTAAGTACCTACTATATGCTACGCACTGTACTAGGACCTGGAGATACAGAAAGAAATAAGGACTGTCTTAGTCCTTGCCCTTAAAGAACTTAACAATTTAATAACAATAGCTATTATGTGTATAGTGATTTAAGATTTTCAAAGCATTTTATATATAATATCTCATTCGATCCATATAATTTGGTAGCTCTTATTATCCCATTTTAGAAATCAGGAAACTGAGGCACAAAGAATTCGTACCTTACCCAAGGTCATATTTCCAGTAAGCATCTTGAGGGAAGATTTGAACTCAGGGATTCTTGTCTCCCATAGAACCTTCTATCTGCCAATCATAGTTCTGCATCTATGTTCTATTTTGGAGAGTCTTTGAATTCAATTCCTTTAATGTCCTGTGGACATTTATACTCTGAATTGACTCCACAAGCAATTCATTGTTTATGAGCATGGAAGGCAGGCACCATGTTTCTGGTTAAGTCAGGACTGTCTATGCTGGAGCCAGCTCATCCTGGTGAGAGTCAATTCTTAAATTTTCAGTGTCAGCATTTATAATTCAGCAACTGGATAGCACTACACATTGGAGCTTAATTTATGGTTTTGTTGATTGTCTAGAGTTAAGAAAGTGAGGGAGAAAAGGTTAATCATGTATATTATACTTAAAAGTGTGTCAGGCATACGTTTTTTCCCCATGGAGGGCTGGTTGTTAAATTTTTACTAGCATGCTGCGAGAAGTAGCTGAAGTGAAATTTGAAAATACAATCCCAAGGTATTTAACTTCTTAAGCCAAAATACGGCGTGTGGGGAATCAAAAGGAAGGAATTATGGATCATCTTCAAAATGTCAGCCCCCTTCCATGCCTACACTTGTAGCATCTCCTGTCATGCATTCTGCCAACTTGGCCTGCATACTGTTTCTTATATGGAGCACCCAGCCTCCTGTTGAGACTTTTGCATGGGTCATGCCTCATCTGAACAGGGGAGGGGTTACAGCAAAGGCCCTGAGGTCTGCTCTCCTCTCCCCTCCATCTTCAAGCATCCCAAGCTTCTTTCAGAGCTCTGCTCAGGTTTCCCTCTGATCCTACTGTTTGTCCCTTCCCTTCAAGGCCATGGTTAAGAGCATAGTCATTCCCTTCCCCAGTAGGCATAAATCCCTTTTACCACGCCAGGACATTGGCTGAATGTGGCATGGAGCATTCTCAGGGAGCAGCTGGTGATAACAGATTCAAGGCATGCAGGTTGTCTTGGCCTTTCTACTTAGCAGATGGCCAGAACTTGATAGATTGAAGAGATTAGGATCCAAGGCAAGGGCCAAATGGGACAATGGACAAGAGAAGTAAATTAGAACATGGCCTTGAGTAAGGGCTCACAGAGCATGAGGATGGTGCCATTGTCGCCACTCAACAGTTTCCATCCCTTTGGCCCCACCATTGCTGCATGCCTTCTGCAAAAGCAGGCTTCTTTATGCATGGACACTTGAGGGTCATTGATGAACTTGGAGGAAGGAGGCTGCCAGGGTGAAATGAGGGCAGTGCCTAGAGTCTGGGCATGATCTGAAGAAGAAAATCTATTAGAATTTAAGGTTCTATATCACTTCACAAGGTATCACTGATGACATTTTTTTCTCCTCTCTTAGAACAAAGATAACAAAAACAATAAAAATTTTATTTGACATTTGGGGCCATTTACATCTGGGTTTTTGTTTTCGTGGTGAACTTCCAGTGTGGAAGCTCTTTTCACCTATGGAGATTGACAACTCATTAGTAACTTCTATTCTCAGAGAGTTGGCTAAGACTTTGATACATTAAGTGACTAGTTTGTGGTCATGTCATCTGTATGAGATAGCATGTCATGGATCTACCTGGACTTGGAATCAGGAAGACCTATGTTGGAATTCTACTTCAGACGCTACCTGTGCGACTTGAAGCAAGTCACAGACCCTCTGTGAACTATGATAATAGCTACC
Source organism: Potorous gilbertii (assembly GCA_028658325.1). NCBI lineage: Eukaryota > Metazoa > Chordata > Mammalia > Diprotodontia > Potoroidae > Potorous > Potorous gilbertii. Next base: position 23,985,515 of record CM053772.1, read on the forward strand.
ACCACACAGGGTTTTTGTAAACTTTAATGTTCTATATGAGTCAAATATTACTGCCGTTATCATAGAATAATCATAAACTTATCAGAAAAAAAGGACTTTAGATGATACTTAGTACAATATCCTCATTTTACAGTTGAGGTCTAGAAATGTTGAGTGACTCACCCAAGGTCACAACGGTAGCAAATGACAGAAGTAACATATGATCCCAGCTCCTCTAACTCATACATTGGTATTCTGTCCCCTATTCTATGCTGACAGTGAATATTAGTGCTCCCTCCCATTTATGACAGAATGTAAGGACTTTACATAAATTCACTCCTCATAACAACTTGGGGTATCTGTTAGAGTCCTGATATCACCAATGAGGAAACAGAACAGCAATATGGGTAAGTCAATAGAATGTCATCCGCAGAGTCAAGACCCAAGCTCAGGTTCTGAGACCAGTGGATGCAAACTGTGCAGACTTGGACAAATCACTTAGCATCTCAGTGCCTTGATCAGCTGCTGTGGAGGAAGATTCCACACTGGGAACAAAGAAGATCATGGGCCCACCCCATCTCCAAAAAAGTATATATAAACACTTTCTATATGTTATCTCATTTAGTCTTCACAACCCTACCTACATATATTAATATCCATCTTAGAGCAGAAGAAAATGAGATTCAGAAAAGTAAAGAAATGATGCACCTCAGGTGGATCTTGAGAGCCCTAAGCTCCTCCAAGTATGGTCTGGTTTTTATAATATATCTCACAGAAGTGCTTATTGAATGCTTTTCATTTCTTCAATCATTCTGGGTATTGACCAAAATTATCCTTTTTTCTTTGTTAGGGAGAAAACAGGAAAGTCCCAATTTAGATTTCCCTTGTGTTTTTTACTCAAAAGTTTATTCTCTCATCAGTTTCACCAACCATGAACAACAGAAGACTCTCTGAGACAAAAGGATTTTGGTTTTGTCATCACATTCACAGCATCCTTCAGCATGTCTAGAAATAAATGTTTGAAGAAGGAAGGGAAGGAGGGAGGGAGAGGAGGAGGGAAGAAAGGTCAAGAAGGAGGGAGGAACAATGAAAAGAAGGAAGAAGGGAGAGAAGGAAGAATCTGCAAATTTCACTATGAAGAATTCTCTAGTCAGAGGGCTGAGATGAGAGTTTTACAAAGAAAAGAACAGATGGTTTGATAAAGGACCTGTATTCCCCTCTCCACTCATTAGGATGGCTCCTCCTTCTCATCCTCACTCAGTTCTCAGAGTGAATGAATCATCATTCAGCAGCTTACAAACTTCTGTATGGCTGCTGGGGTGGGGTGGGGTGGAGTGGGGTGGGATGGGAAGAGAAATGGGGCAGATGTGTGTGGGCAGTACATACACTACCTTGAGTTTCGAGAAAAGAGAACAAGATCTCAAGCCCTGTGATATCACTCATACGTACTCCTACTATTCTAAAGTATATTAAGCAGTCTAGAAACCAAACCCCTCAACCCACTGTGAGAATGACTTCTGCTACCTACTCCCTCCATTCTTGATCCAGTTTAAATTGGTGTATTTCTTCTTCAGCTGAGAGTTCCAAATGATGATGTAGAACACCAAGTGGGCACCTTCTACCCTGATTGAAAACAACAAGGGAACATTTGAAGACCATCAATAAGTCACTTTTATAAATTCACAGAAAGAACCATTTTGTTAAAATTGATATCTTTCTTTTCTGTTATAATTAACAAATATTTTTCTTTTTAAAAGCAGTAGGTAATTGGCATTGCTATACTTTCCTGAAGTATATTTTTATTTTAGTTGATGGTTAAATACTTAGTAAAAAAAATTTTTTTTAAAAAGAGAGAAAAATAAAACAAAACATTTTGTTGCTTTGTCTCCTGATTCCTTTAAAACCAGAATGACCAGCACGATGGATTTGGTCCAGCTCGTTGAATCAGATCATGCCCACAAAGAGGATGTGGATTTTCATAACAGCCTTTTTCCTCTCTCTGGATGCTGAAAGCCTTGCAAATCATCCCCTCGTATACATGAGTCAGAGTTCCTTTTCTCAAGTGACCGATGCATATCTGATTGAAGCAGTAAATGAAGGACTAGAATCGCCATTCTACCATATTATAAAGCACTGACTAGCGTACTCTTAAGATCGTGACTACTACAGTGTCACGGTACTATAATGACAATGGGATAGAGGCAAGAAAAGTTCTTAAACATGAAAACAGCCTTCAACTTTCTGGTCCTCTTTCTCCTTTTCTTCCACTTACCTATTTTGAACTCCACTCAGTGGAGGGAATTGACAAATAAGGCCCAGTCCAACTCATCATCAAAGCCTAGCAGATGGGGCAAATTGGGTGGGTGGGAGAAGGGGAGGAAATTTTCTACACCTGTTCAGAATCGGGGTCCAGGCAGCTGTGCTTGGAGGCAGCTATGTCTATGTCGGAATAATCAGGCACAGAACTCATGCCTGCTGCAATCCAAAATGGAACCTAGATTAGAATGCATGAAAATGTTTGTCTTTCTATTGTACCAAATAAAAATATTCCCTCTTTGTTTCCAGTCAGTTGATGGTGCCCAAATGGCCATCCAGCTCTTGCTCAGGAACTCTCTATAGAAAGAGTCATGAACTCATTTGATCTCAGATTGAAGAATAAAAGTAGCCCAAGATAGGGTAGACTTGGTTTCCTCTTCCCTGTCATAGATGACAGAGGGCTGTCCTCAAGGAGTCAAGGGGCATGAGTTCAAATCCCTTTCTAGTTATGTGATCCTGGGCAGAATGACTTAACCCTCTCGGAGCCTCAGTTTCCTCATTTGTGAAATAAAGATAAGAAATAAATAAAGAAGAAGAGTACCTTTGGTACAGGGGTGCTGTGAGAATTAAATGAGCAAATGCACGAACTCTTACAATTGGCGCTGGGCAGCTAGGTGGCACAATGGAATAAATCTTTGGCTTGGAGTCCAAAGGACTTGAGCCCATATCCTTAGACACTGGCTAGCTGTGTATGTCTCTGGAGAAGTCAGTTAACCTACTCAACAAGAAAAATGAACTAATAATATGCTCCCCAAACCTTAAGAATCTCTATAGGTACCCACTATTGTTATTTGTTGTTATTCATGTTCTGATCTTAGATTTGATAGAGTTCAGTTAGAAATATGCCTTGAACAAGTCACTGTCTATTAGTAATCTTGCATGTTCAATATTTGATGCCATTGTCCCCTTTAGGGTAGTGGTTGTTTCATTTTTGTCTTTGTATCACCAGCACCACACAAGGTGCCTGGTACATGCACAGTAGGCATAAATACTTGCATATTGTTTTATTCAATACTTGCATATTGTTTTATTCAATTGAACAAAATAATTTTTTTTAACTGCATAAAAGCATTGCTAATATAAGCACATCTGCTTTTGGTTCCCTGAAAGCATCCTTAATATGACTCCAGTCTCAGACAAGATGATGGATGACATCTATCCTGTTTCCCCTATGGTTTTGATTTTTTTTATACTAAGTTTCTATATTTTGAAGACTTTTCATTCCAGATCATTGGAAGATTATAACCATTCAGTATAGAAACCACCTTCCGAAAAACAAGCAGTTCTTTCATTTTGGTGAAGCAATGTTTTGTCCAGGAGACTGTGCACAGTGGTTTCATTTGGAGTGATCCTCCAGTCTTAGGAGAGTTATTTATTAAATTCTCAAGGATGATGGGTAGTCTGTGTATGTTGGATGGGGATTTGTTGTCTGCTAACTTAGGACAGATCATGAGCTTCCTTCCAGTGATTTCAGCAACTTGATGGTGCCTTTCAAAGTATTCTTTAGGTGACGTATTTTCAGAACCTGCAGTTGTAAAAAATACCTGCCATTTCCTTGCCTTGTCATCGAGTCCAGAGTCTTCATTTTCTCTTGGTTATCATCATCAAAGCCGTCATTATCAGTCTTGCTACGCAGCTGGATCCGAAGTACTCACTATGAGATGTATTTTAACCCTAAAATAGTGTAGTTAAACTATAACCAGAAAAAACAGGGACTGACAGGAGATCTCATTGAGGGGATGCTTGGTCAGGTGCATATTGACCTAGAAATAACCCCAGAGGTTCTATCCAAGGCTCGACGTCTATGATCGAGTGAAGTCTCATGCTATCAGCAATTCCACCACGCATTTCTTGAGTGCCTGCTGCATGTGTAGTCCTGTGATAGGCTCTCAAAAGAGATTCAGAAATAAATGAAGAACCAGAATCCCTGCCCTTATGAAGCTTAAAAGTTTTGTGAAGAGGAATAAAACAGATACAAAAATTAAATTTGGGACCAAGTGTGAAAAGACGTGGTGTGCATGGGAGCCCAAGAGACAAACAAAACCTTTCTGGATAAGGACAGTCAGAGAAGGCTGAATGAGAAGAGTGTGGATGAAAGCTGTCTCTTGAGGAATGGCTATGTTCATCTGACTCAAGTGTGCGGGCAGCACATTAAAGGTATAAGAAAGGAAAGGCCCACAGCAAAAGTCATTTTCTGAAAAGTGGGGAGATATAACCTTATGGAGATATCAATTAATCAGCATTTTATAAGCACCTACTGTGTGCAAGATACTGTGCATGTGTGAAAACAGTCTTGTTCTCAAGGGGCTTAGATTCTCATGGGAGAAATAATGTGTGAATACACATGTATGTGTGTGGACACACACATATATATACACATACATGAGTGTATATATACATGCACACATAGATGTATATATGATATATACAAAGTGGCAACCAGGTAATTTCAGAGAGAAAGGTACTGGCTGTTATGCAGAATGAAAAAGCTCTTCTGTAGAAGGTAATATGTAAGCTGAACCTAAAAGGAAGTCAAGGATTTGAAGAGGTAGAGATAAAAAGGGAGAATATTCCAGGCCTAGGGTCTAGCCTATGAAAAGGCATGGCAATGAGAGATGTCACAACAAATGTGGGGAATACTACCAAGTAAACCAAAATGTCTGGGTCTTAGGGTACATGGAAGAAGACTGGAAAGATAAGAAGCAACTATTTTAGGAAGAACTTTAAATGCCAGAGAGAGGAATTTTTCTTCTCTCCTAGAGGTACTAAGGAACCACTGGAATTTAGTGATAGTGACTTGGTCAGACCTGGGTTTTAGGAAAATCACTTTGGTGGTTGTAATGGAATTAGACTGGAATAGAAGGGACTTAAAATAGGGAGTTGTTAGAAGACTTTGGCGAGATCCAGCCAAGAGTCAGTGAGCACCTGACTTAGGGTGATTGCTCTGAATAGCCAGAAGGGTCAGGGTTATAGAAATAGAGACAAGATTTCACACCTAAGACATGTGATTGGGAGTTAGAGAGTCAAGAATGATCCCAAGGTTGTAGACTTCAGGGCTGGAGAGGATGGTAATGCCCTCAAGAATGGCGTGGAAGTTTAGAGGAGGGGCAGGTTGGAAGGAAGAAGATGAGTACTGAATTCTGATTAAAGGATATTGAGTTTAAGGTGACTCCAAAATATCCAGTTTGAACTGTTTAATTGGTAGTTGTTGATGGAGAACTGGAGCCCAGTGAAGAGACTGAGGCTGGAGATATAGAACTGGGAATCATTTGAATGAATAGAATCCCTAATAGTACCCAGGAGAGCTGATGATGTCTCTAAGTGAGGAAAGAAAAAAGGAGTCTCAGGACAGAGCCTTGGGGGACATATGCAGTTAGTAGGCATGAAATGGATGAAATAAAAAGATTGAGGAGTTAATAAAACATTCAGAAAGTAATGGATTATTCTGATACCTTTTCAATGACATTTATCTGACACAGCTTTAACTATAAAAACACACACATACACACATAAACCTGCAGAAAAATCCCAGGGGCTTTGTTTAGACTGGGATATTTCTCATATTATTATTTCCTTGAGGGTATGGTCTGTCTTTTGCCTCTTTTTTGTATATATCATAACAATTTCTCATGTTATAATGTATTCTGAGAACTTTTTTCTTTGGATTTCTTCTATTTCATTACATCATAAATCTCAAACACTTGGTGGAAGCTATCATACAGATATGTAAGAACTAAGCAGCTTACTTGATAACATCTCCCCACACCCCACACCCCTCTTTAGAAGATTAAACGGAGACTGTTATGTCTGATGCCAGAAGAGATTTCACCAATCATGTATCCTTTCCATGTAGGTCAGTCAGAGGGACAATCCAGCTCTGGATCCTATTATCCATGGATTGAAGGGTGTCGTCCATCATGGTAAGTAAGATACTTCAACTTCCTTTGGCTGGAAAAAGGAGAAGGGCCAGAATCCCAGCCTAAAGGAATAGGGTCACCCTTGAGAGGACATCTGGAAACACAGATTCTTCATTCTGTGATGTCTAAGGGCATTAACACCACAATTTGATTGGTAGAAAGTAGACCCATTTGTTACTCCTCCATGGGCTCAGGCTAACAGTAAGTCATTTGTTTCTTTTTAGTCACTGCTCAGGAATGTACTCTTTATCAAGTACAGGCCAGGCCCATAGATCATTCCTATTAGTACCAGATACTTCACACCTGATATTTGTCTTACCCTTGTTCTAAAAATACTCTCCTTTCAAGTTTCTGCTCATTTATAAGTTACTTTATTTGTCTTTGACATTTTGGGAGCTGATGCTGAAATATCAAATTGATCACATAAATTAATTATACTTTTTTTCAGCTGATGAGCATCATTATGTATGTATATACATATATTATTTATGTGCATGTATATGTATTTGTGAAGCTAGGGGCAGCTAGGTGGTTCAGTGAATAAAGTGCCAGACTTGCATTCAGAAAGACCTGAGTTCAAATCCAGTCTCTGAAGGTAGTTGTATGACCCTGAGCAAGTTACTTAACCTCTCTTTGCCTCAATTTCTTCATCTGTAAAATGAGGGTAGAGTTGTCGTGGAGATTGAATGTTATAGTAGTTGTAAAACGCTTAGCATAATGCGTGGCATATAGTAAGTATTATATAAATGTTAGCTAGTACTAGTATTAATTCTAGTAGTATGTGATAGGTAGCTAGGGACTGGACTTGTCATTTCCTTAGTATAGGGGACTCCCAGGTATGGAAACTCCCTCCACCATTGTAGGTGAGCACATTCTCTGCAATCTGTAATTTTAGAGAATTTCCAAAACACGGAGAGGTTAGATGATTTGTCCAAAACCACAGCTGATAGGTGTCATGAGGGAGACTTGCACCCTTGTGTTCCTGGTTCCAAGGCTGTCTCTCCATTCCAGGTAATTCTGTCATATACATATGAAACAATGTGTGGTGTGCATATATACACATATACCTATGAACGTATGTGAACAGACACACGCTGGGCTGCTGGCTGCTTTTCCTGCGTCCAACTTATTATCCCCAAACTCATTACAGGTAGAGAAGGAAAGATGAATGTATCATCTCTCCTAGGGCTGAATTTTATTGGAGGAATTTTCTTGCAACTTTATTATCAGTAATGCATCATTAGCGATGACACCAAGATCCTCTAATTTCAAAAGTACCCTTGTGGCAGCCAGCAGTGGGAGTCTGGGCTTAATGTGATGATTTGCAAAGTTTGAATAATCTAATTAGAATTCCAAAGGCATCAACAGAAATGGCAGTTAGGTACCGCAATAAATCTCCTTTCCATCTATACTGCTGTGATAAAACATCACACCTTTTCAGAGGATTGTCTTTAGACATTAGCTAACGCCTTCGAGCTTAACCAACATTTTTTCTTCCTTCTTCTGACTGGTAGTCTAAAACCAGCAGACAGTGTAAGATGGAAACAAATAGCATTAAGAATTAATTACCCTCTTTTAGAGTCATTTAATGACAGAAATGAAAAATTAGAGTTAAATGATAACACCCTCAGAAAGCCTACTTTTGAAGAAATCACTCTAAGTTTTCCTTGATTGTGTAAATTACAGAATTTACCTGGACAGCAAAACCTATATCCTGAGCAAGAAGTTAGGTTGGTTTCTACCACAATGGAATCAATGTGTTCACTAAAGAACACAGCAAACATGTCAAAATTTCCTTGAGATACCCCTGACCATTAGGATTGGTTCTGACTTTGCTTGGTGTCTTTTATATTTTGAGTTTCCCCTGTTCCCTAAAACACTTGTGGAATGTATACTGATTTATTGGATTCCACTCCATATTGGAAACTGACAATAAAGGAAGGAATTTTCTCAAGATTTTTTTGTGCCTCATTATCTTGGCATCTTTGCTATTTTAAAAACCTATTATGAGTACTTCCAGGAAGAGATCTGTCCCTCAGCAGCCTGGGAAACTGACTGTCTGCTAACCAATACTCCATATGAGTGTGTAGGTAGAAAATAATCTTTCAGCAAAATTTATTGAGCATCTATTTTGTACTAGACTTGGTACCTGGCACAAAGTAAGCTCTTAGTAAATGCCCTTAAAGAGCTTAGTTTCTTCTTCAAAAACAATTAATTGTTTGATTAGACTCCTTGGGGAGGAGTAGGAAGGTCACTATAGTGCAGGACAAAGAATGCTGGGTTTCAGGGTCATAGGATCTGAATTCAAAGCTAAATTCCTCCATTTACTACCCTTGTGACCTTGAAAAGTCATTTCTCTTCCCTGGGCCTCAAATTTCTCATCTACCATCACTCAATCAAGCATTTATTAAGGACCTACTGAATACCAGGCACTGATCTAGATATGAGGGATACAGAAGTAAGAAACAGTGTTATGTAAGGAACATGAAGAAGGCCAGTTTGGCTGAACCAAAGCGTGTACAGAAAAACACATAAAGAAATGTATAATAAAATTAGAAGAGTGGGTTTGGAGTCAGGTTGTATAAGGTTTTCAACTCCAGACAAAGGAGTTTATGTTATACACTTTTAAGCAATAAAAGCTTTTGAATCAGGGGAGTGGCATGGTCACATCTGTGCTTTAAGAAATGAACTTTGACAGTTGGGTAGAAAATGAGATGGTTGATCAAAAACAACTCTCAAGCCTCTGCCGATTCTAAATCTGTTCTCTCGTGACTTTAGCCCTTGTCTCTATGTAATCAGCACCCAGCAGTAAGCATCCTACTGAGGTTATGTAACATAAATCTGTAGTGGACCCAGTGGTATGCTGGAGACAGCTCACACAGGCTCAATTATTAAATTTTAAGTGGTAGCATTAGCACCTCAAAGATCAGCAAATACAATAAATCAAGGCATTTTTTCCTCTTAAGAGTTGGTTGTTAAATGTTTATCAGCAAGCTTCTCCCTGGACATATTCAGCAATCTTCTGATTTCTTCCTGCTCTATTAAGCAGCATATGAATAGGAGTGAAGGAAAGGGACAGTTGGAAAATTGTGTGAGGTATACAAGAACAAAGAATGAAATACTCTCTGCCTTCACAGGACTTACATTCTAACTGATCACCAAGAGACTAGAGTAGATCTGCATAGAATTTTATCCCTAGAGAGGGATTAGGAGGTTATCTGGTCCAACCCTCTTACGTTACAGATGAGGAAAATGAGGTTCAGAGAGGGAGAAGTTTCCTAAGATTACTTTAGCAAACCAATATTTGGCAGAGGAAGGGAAGGAAGGAGAGAAAGAAGAAAATAAAATGACATGGACAATCTATAAATATTAGATTCTCAAATAGCTGGTAAGTATATAGAAGTAAAAATCAGATTTGCTGATTCGAGAGAAATAGCGGGTCTGCCATCATTCCTTTGAAGTCATCACTCTTCATAGTTGTTGATGGTCTTTCTAAGTTATTTTGTCCTTCCTAAAAGAAATAAGTTTTTGAATTGTCAAAATACTGTCCTCAAGAAAAGCAGGGATTCCCTTTTTTAAAATATTTATTTATTTATTTTTAGTTTTCAATATTCATATTCACAAAATTTTGAGTTCCAAATTTTTTCCCCTCCCCATCCCATAACACCTTGCAACCCATAACATTGTGATTACCCCTTCCCTTATCCCCATCTTCTCTCTTTTCTTGTAGGGCAAAATAGATTCCTATACCCCATTACCCGTATTTCTTATTTCCCAGTTTTTTGCAAAAACATTTCTCAGCATTTGTTCCTAATACTTTGAATTCCAACTTCTCTCCCTTCCTCCCTCCTCACCCATCCCCACTAAGAAAACAAGCAATTCAATATTGGCGATATATGTGTAATTTTTGAAAGACTTCCATAATAGTCATGTTGTGTAAGACTTACTATATTTCTCTCCATCCTATCCTGCTCCCCATTTATTCTATTCTCTCTTTTGACCTTGTCCCTCCCCATAAGTGTTTACTTCTAATTACTCTCTTCTGTCATTTGCCCTTCCTTCTATCATCCCATTTACCCTACTTTTCCCCTTCTCTCCTACTTTCCTGTAGTGTAATACAAATTTTAATACCAAATTGAGTGAGCTTGTTATTCCCTCTTTTAGCCAAATGTGAAGATATTAAGTTTCACTTTTTCCCTCTCACTTCCTTCCTTTTCTCTTCCACTGAATGAGTTTATTCTTGCCTCTTTTATGAGTGACAGTTTACCCCATTCCATTTCTCCCTTTCTCCTCCCAATATATTCCTCTCCCACCCCTTAATTTTATTTTTTTTGGTATGTATATATGTGTGTGTGTGTAAGTGTCTGTGCATGTGTGTGTGTGTGTGTGTGTGTGTGTGTGTGTGTGTAATCCCTCAACTACCCAAATACTGAAAAAAAAGTCTCAAGTTACAAATACTATCTTTTCATGTAGGAATGTAAACAGTTCAACTTTAGAAAGTCTTTAAGATTTCTCTTTCCTATTTACCTTTTATGTTTCTCTTGATTCTTGTGTTTGAAAGTCAGATTTTCTTTTCAGCTGTGGTCTTTTTATCAAGAATGCATGAAAGTCCTCTATATTGTTGAATGACCATTTTTTCCCCTGAAGTATGCTGGGTAGGTGATTCTGGTTTTAATCCTAGTTCCTTTGACTTCTGGAATATCGTTTTCCAAGTCCTTCAATGCCTTAATGTAGAAGCTGCCAGATCCTGTGTTATCCTGATTGTATTTTCACAATACTTGAATAGTTTCTTTCTAGCTGCTTGCAATATTTTCTTCTTGAACTGGGAACTCTGGAATTGGACTACAATATTCCTAGGAGTTTCTCTTTTTGGATCTTTTTCAGGAGGTGATCAGTGGATTCTTTCAATATTTATTTTACCCTCTGATTCTAGAATGTCAGGGCAATTTTCCTTGATAATTTCAAGAAAGATGATGTCTAGGCTCTTTTTTTGATCATAGGTTTCAGGTAATCCCATAAATTTTAAATTTAAATCTCTCCTGAAGATTTTCCAGGTCAGTTGTTTTTCCAGTGAGGTATTTCACATTATCTTCTTTTTTTTTCATTCTTTTGGTTTTGTTTTGTAATTTCTTGGTTTCTCATAAAGTCATTAGCTTCCATCTGCTCCATTCTAATTTTTAAAATACTATTTTCTTCAGTGAGTTTTTGATCCTCCTTTTTGATTTGACTAATTCTGCTCTTTAAAGCATTCTTCTCCTCATGGACGTTTTGGGCCTCTTTTGCCATTTGTTAGTCTATTTTTAAGGAGTTAATTTCTTCAGCCTTTTTTGGGTCTCTTTTAGCAAACTGTTGACTTGCTTTTCATGGTTTTCTTGCATTACTCTCATTTCTCTTCCCAATTTTTCCTCCACCTCTCTTACTTGATTTTCAAAATCCTTTTTGAGCTCTTCCATGGCCTGAGACCACTGTATTTATTTTGGAGGTTTTGCATACAAAAGCTCTGACTTTTAAATCTTCCTCTGAACACTTAAATTGTTCCTCCTTATCCAAAAGGATGGAAGAAAATACAAGAAAGTAACTTTCTATTGTCATTTTTCCCCTCTTTTTGGACATTTTCCCAGCAAGTTACTTGACTTTTGAGTTCTTCATCAGGGCAGAGTTCAGGGCTGAGATTCAGATCAGCGGCTCAGTTCCCCCAGGGGCTCTAGTTGGAAGGCGCCAAAAATGGAAGCTGCAATTACAGTGGTTCCTGCCAGGGTCCACAAAGCTCCCCCCTCTCCTGAGTGACTGAGCCCTCCCACTGACCTTTGAAATTGTCTGTGGTGTCTGTGGGTTGAGCAATCTGAGCTGCTGCCAGGGGCTCCCTGAAGTCTGTTCAGGGTTCTGTCCTTGCCACATCAGGCTGCACTTCACACTTCCTGGACTGTGCTGAGTGTGCTCCAGGCTTCCCGGGCTGTGCTCTGAACTTCCTGGGCTGCGCTGCATCAATATCAGGGATTCTCGTTGGAAGTTGGTTAAGGAATCTGGGTTACCTGTTAATTTGATGGAACATAAACAGTTATGTCCTTCATAGTGTTACTGGCTTGGTAATGATGATAGAAAAACTTGCACAGAAAAATCAATACCTATTCTACTGCTATTCATTATTGCCCTTATTTCCTCAGATTCTAATACTGGTGTCTTTGAGTCTAAATATCCCATTAAAGCAAGGTGGTTTTTTAAATTGTTTTTAAAAAGGAAGAATTGTATAAATCCCTAAATTATGATGCACCCTGGTAACGTATTAGAGGAAACATGATCAGTTGGGCTTCCACCATGGCAAGTTCAGTTCCCAATGATCCTGAGGGGAGCTCAGTAGCTCCTTTTTATGAGGTAGATTATTGTCTATAGAAATAAAGAGAAAGGTGATTGACAGTTAACTCTAGTTCTGTCCAATTTCCATGGTAACTAAAAAGCCTTATAAATCATTGTTTATTCCAGGTGAGTAACTCTCTGGACCCTAGAGATCAGAGTATTTAGATGTGATGGAAAGAATTCCAGTGATACAGAGAAATAGAAAGAAGCTTAGATTTGAATCCAGGTCTTGTGATTCTGTGAATTAACTGGGAGACTTCACCCTCATCTATCAAACAGAATTAATAATCCCAGCCCTATTTATCTCAAAGAGGTGTAACCCAATACAGATAAAGTAACAAAGAGGAAAGAACTCTATGAAATGTGTAAAGTATAACATGAATAGAAAGTTTTATTTATTTTAAAATATTCTGTTCTATTTGGTGTATACTCAAGTAGATTTCATTCCCCTTATTCCCTCCTTCTCCAGGAGAGCCATGCTTTATAACAAAGAATTGTAAAAGAAAGAAAAAATGAAATGATAATAACAGCTCACAGTTATATAGCAACTTTTAAGGATTTCAGTAAACTGTAAACATTATCTCATTGGAGCTTCACAGCAGCCCTGGAAAGTAGATGCTATTTTTATTCCTATTTTACAGATGAAGAAACTGAGTCAGAAAGAGATTAAGTGAATTGCCCAGGGTGACAATTAGAAAGTGTCTGAGGCTGGATTTGAACTCAGATCTTCCTGACTCCAGGTTCTATGCTCTAAACAGATTAGAAACTTCTTACTGAAGATGCAGTGAATCACATGTCTGAACCCCTGAGCTGGGGGACATGTCTTCTCTAGGCCTTCTTTGGGACCAAGAGTATATTCATATACTCTGAATACTCAGAATTCCAGTTCAGTTATTTTGTGACTATTCCTTCCACTTTTCTTTGCATTGTTCTCATGGCTCTGCTGTCTTCACTCTGCATCCTTTCTCCTGTCTTCCCACGCTTTTCTAAATTCCCCATAGTTGGCACTTCTTACAGCATAGTAATATTCCATTAAATTCTTGTTAATGGGTCTCAGTTTGTTTGATCATTCCCCTAATCAGTGGACATCTGTCCTGTTTCTGGTTCTTTACTAACACAAAAAGTGTTGCCATATATGTGGGAATTTTTATTATTTGTGTGTGGAAAGAGAGAGAGAGAGAGAGAAAGAAAGAAAGAGAGAGAGCACCCCTGTCTTTGGATCATTCCCTCCTTGGTATATAATACCAGCAGTGGGATCTCTGGTTCAAAGGTATGAATGTTATAGTCGCTTTATTGGATAATTTCAAATTAATCAGCTCTTATCTATTGTGCTGCCCAGACTCATGGTGGAGGAATTATTTTCCTTATTCAGGAAATATTCCTCACCTTCCTCAGTGCTTGGGTATTAGGAATAAAAACAAAAACAAAAAAAAATCCCTGCTTTTTTGGCACTTTCTATGTACAAACAATAAATGTAAACAAGATAAATTCAGGATGAATGGGAGATGTATGCGAAGTATATGTTTTGAGTATTTAAAAATAATGAATCATTGGTGGGGGGAAGTAATGAGGATATCAGGTCACACACAGATATCACTTGAGCTAAGGCTTAAAGGTCTCAGGATTGATTCAGGAAAAGAAGATTTGAAAGATTGAATTAGCTGTTTCCAATCACTGCTCATCCAGATTTATCCATCATCTTTCAATAACCCCAGGCAAGTGATTTGGAACTGAAATGTCATCAATTCCAATAGCTTTGATCATCTCTGATCTGATGGTGAAAGGTATAGACTAAAGGGACCTCATCTTTAAAAGCAAGTTTTAAAAGTATATATATTTTTAAAACTATGATCTGGTCTAAACTGCTTAATATTATTTTTAACAATCCCCTCCATCCTCAAAAGAATGTTTGTCTCTATGTTCTAACAAATTAAAAGACATTAAAATGGCATCCCCCCTCTCTCTTGTCTATTACTTGAAAATCTAACTTTTATTTTTTTAAAAGGAAATTCTTCTCTACATCGCTCTACCCAAAAATGATTTCCTTTCCTGCCTTGTGGGCCCCTCAGTAAGCAACAAAGATTTTTTCTTAGAGAGAAGAAGGGAATGGGGAAATGGGGAGAGTCCAAAAGTGCTGTAAACTCCCCTAAAAGCTTATACAAGTTGAGTGTGAGGTTGTGATTCTCCCTTCCCTAAAGTCTTTAGAAGAAAGTCTTTACTGATGGGACTTGTTGATTAGCATCTGAAAAAACTCATCTAATTGTGTTGCAAAATAAGGCCATCCCAGGTTTTCTTCTCAAAACCCAGCCTTAGATATCTGAGTGTGGCAAAGTCCCCATCCTTGAAGAACACTCATCTGAGGGATTCACTTGTTGCCACTGATTGGGTAGAGGTCAGGAAAGTTTTCATGCAAACAATGGCATGTAAGCCCAGAATGTGTAGGCACAGGCATTGGACCTAGAATCAGAAAGAGCTAAGTTTTTGCTTTTTTTAACTTTTAAAATAATTACACTTTATCTTAACATTAATTTTTTTCTTTTTTTTTTAAGTTTTTAGTTTGAGTTTTCTCTCTCCTTTCAGTCCCTCCCCCAGGCAAGCAATAGGATATCAATTATACAAGTGAAATCATATAAAATATTTCCTTATTAGCTATGATGTTCCCCCCCCAAAAAAAGGCAAGTAAAATAAAATTAGTGAAAAAAGACTGCTTCAGTTTACACTCAGAGTTCATCTCTTCTCTCTGGAAGTGGATAGCATTTCTCATCATGGGTCCTTTTGAATTATTTTGTGTCATGGTCTGGATCAGAGTAACTAAGTCTTTCACAGTTGATCATCATTAAAATAGCATGGTTACTGTGTACAATGTTTTCCTGTTTCTGCACACTTCGCTTTGCATCAGTTCATATAAGTCATCTCAGGTTTTTCTGAAACCATCTTGTTTATCATTTCTTATACCACAGTATTCTGTCACAATCATATATCACAACTTGTTTAGCCATTCTCCAGTTGATGAGTACCTCCTCATTTTCAGTTCTTTGCAACCACAAAAAAAAAAGCTACTATAAATAGGTCATCTTCCTATGCTTTCCTTTAATTTCTTTTCAGACCCAGTAGTGGTATGACTAAGTCAAAAGGTATGCCCAGTTTTATAGCCTTTGGGGCATAATTCCAAATTGTTCTCCAGAATGACTGTACGAGTTCACAGCTCCACTAACAGTGCACTGTTGTTCTGATTTTTCCACATCACTTGCAGCATTTATCTTTTTGCTTTTCTATCTTGTTAGGCAATGTGATAGGTGTGAAATGGAACCTTGGAGTTTTATTTTGCATTTCTTTACTCAGTAGTGTTTCAGAGCATTTTTTCACTGGACTTTTGATAGTTTTGATTTCTTCTTCTGAAACCTACCTATTCATAGTCTTTGACCATTTATCAGTTGGGAAATGGCTTTTATTTTTTTATGTAAATCTGGCTTAGTTCCCAATATATTTGAAAAATGTATCTTTTATCAAATAAACTTACTGTAAAAAAGAAAGAAAAAAAGAAAGAAAGAAGTTGAAATCCCAACCTAAGATACTAGCTAAATGACACTGGATAAGTCACTTCCCAAGTGTATACTTGAGGTTCCTCAACTGTAAAATAAGGGTAACAATCTACCTCAGTGTTGTAAGGATCAAAATTATGTCATATTTGTGAAATACTTACTACAGGGCTTGAAACCTGGTAGGTACTTAATAAATACTTTTCCTCTACTCTTCCCCTTTCTTTTCCTTTTATGAAGCTAAGATTTCTAAGACATGGAATGGAGGAATCTAAAGCACATCCCAGGCATGCACAAAGCAGCCATTAAACCATTTGTGAACAAAAGTGACACAATCAGACTCCTGCCTTAAAAAAGTTATTTCTGTAGCCCTTTGGAGGATAGACTGGATAAGAGAGACTGAAAGCAATTAAGAGGCTATTGTAAATGTCCAGGACAGAGGTGAAGGGAGTTTAAACAGGGGTATGGTGGCCCTGGAAGTGGTAAGACATGTTGTGGTAGTAGATATGACAAGACTTGCCAGTGAACTGGATATAATTGGTGAGAATGATTACAGAGACATGGGTCTCTCAAAGATTTGAATGAGGTAAATAGAAATGGTGATGCGTATTAAAAAGAAAGAATATTTAAGACTATTGCAGTTTTGGCAGTAAGAGGGAAGAAAATAAATTCTGAGAGGCTGATGGAGCATCTAGCTGGAGAAGTCTAGTAGACCATTGACAGCATGGGACTGGATTTCAGGAGAGGGTTTGACTTATAGATTTCAACATCATCCATGTAGAGCAGATAGCTGGTCCCATGGAAACAGGTAAAATCACCTAGAGAGTGTTTCAGGTAGAAAGAGGATCCTCCAGCATGGTATTGATGTTGGTTTAGAGGAGATCTCTTGGCTGGCAATAGGAAGCAGAAAGTGGTCTTATATGCAAGGAGGAAAAAGAAATTTCTTTTAGGATGAATGCACATTCCCATAAAAGGTGTCATTGCCCCAAAGCAATGGTGATATGTTTAAAAATAGAGTAGCACTAAGAAGGGAGAGAGGCATCCTTGGCTTGGTTTCCCAGTGGATCCATTCATTGGTTGCCATCAGGCATCACAACAAGAAAACACAGTTAGCAGTGTGACAGTTTTTTCAACTTTTACCGTAACTACCCCTGACAAGCTGTTTGCTCTGTGTGCAGAGTAATTGCGAGCTGAAGAAAGAAAGGTGACTGTCTTGGGATTCCATCATTAGCAGGAGACTTGTGAGGCAAATTTTCTATTGGAATCAAGAAAGGGAATGAAAAGAGCACGAGATGGGGTGTCAGGTGATATGCTAAAAATTGGATAGTTGGCTGCTCTCGGGACATTATCTCTCTGTCTTTCTGTCCTTGGAATGCTCTTCAGTGTCAACGCTGCCCAGTCCCGCTTGTCTTGCCAGACCACTATGCTTCTTGCCTGTGCTATAAAGGAGGAGAGAAAATAGAGAACCCCACATAGGAAAGCCACCTGCCTCAAGTGTACAGAAGCAGGGCAGTGGAGTCTGGGTCCAAGATCTTTGGGCCACTCATCCTTTGACATTGTCCATGTAACTACAGTCTCCCTTCTAGACTTTCTCCTCACATTATTATACATGTTTCTCTTGGAGCAAAGGTTCTTGACTATTTTTGTATAATGGACCCCTTTGACAGACTGATGAAGCCAATGGACCCCCTTCTCAGAATAAGAATTTTAGATGCATACAATTAAGTACATGGAATGACAAATGAAACCAGTTATAATAAAACATCATTTTTAAAAGTTCATAAACATTGGGTTACAAATAGAGGGTTGTAGCCAGATTGTGGGAGTTGTGTTTTAGAGCAGATAATTTGGGGGAGGAAAAGCATCAGGTTCTACTTCCTACTGGAAGCCTTTCCTGATTTTCTCCAATCATTAGTGATCTTCCCTTCTTGATATAATTTTGTACATGATTTCTATGTACTTATCCATACACAGGTTTAATCTCTCCAGTAGAATAGGCAGGAATAATCTCATTTTTGTCTTTATGTCTGCAGTTCCTGACATATAGTAGGGTCTGAACAATCACTTGTTGAATTAAATTCAACAATTGCATATAAAAGAATGTAATATTTGGAATGTAAATAGAATATTCAGTAGAGTAGACCATAAGCTCCCTGAGGACAGGGATTGTGTGTGTGTTTTTTTCTTTTTACCATAAGTATCTAATATAGCATCACTCACATACACCTATATTGTTCTACCTTGGCACTGGAGGTACACAGACAAAATCAAAATGGCCCTAGCCTTCACCACTGTGCTGATTGTCACATTTTACTATATATTTTGAATTTTATAGTTTACTGTGTGAAAAAATCAAATCAGCTTATACTTTGAAATTCAGTGATTTTGATACAAAGGTGAACATAGAGTAGGACAGCAAATAAAAGTGTATCAGAAAATATGGTTTAGGGATAAGAAATGAGAAATGTCCAAAGGACTGTGACCTGTACAGAAAGTTCACCTCTAAACAACAGCAATACTTTTCTCCAAGAAGATAATCAGCAGATAGTAGACATGGTGAGCTGCCAGTCACATGACCAAAAAATCAAATTGATTCTATTTTAAAAGACAAGAATGAACATGTTACTGATGTGAGATTCCTCCCTGAAGAAGCTTACTGCGTACAATCAAGCCACCGAACTTGTTAAAACAAAGACAAAAATTAATATAAAATTAGAAGAATAAAATTGAGGAAAGTTATACAACTCACACATAGTGAGCCTTGAGTAAGTATTTGTTGGCCAACATATTTGTTATGTGGAAGATACCATGCTAGAACCTGGGAGTAAAAAGAGAGGTCATTGCTAGGTGTAATGGGGAGAGAAGAGGGTGTTCACATTCTCTTTTTCAGTAGATAGAATTTTTCATAATTTTTTCATATTATTTTTCATATATTTTCAATACATTTTTCATATTATTCAGTCTATGGACTATTTATAGCCATAGACTGTGGTAGAGTCTTCTGAGCTCGTATTGATCTGATCTCCCAGTCAGACACACTGTGCCTTGACCCCAAAATGCTGGTGCCATTTTGGTCCTCTTGGAGAATAAGGGACAACTTAACCATTAGTCCTAATAGCCAAAATTTTGAACACTAAAGTAAAGTCTCACAAATTCAGACCAATAGGAAAAATCAATCTGAATTAATTTTTTAAAGTCAAATAGTAGGAAATCATATAAGCAATATAATTTTAGTATTTTTAAAGAAGAGGAGGCAGCTGGTCCTTTGGATCTCAGTGGTATAAGGAGCTTCCTGGTGTATTAGCTTTCTCCTCTCACACATCAGTGCTTTGTCTTTAAATCCCATTGTAGGAAAGCTCCCTGGCTTATATGGTCATATAGTCAGCATGTGTCAGAGATAGGACTTGAACCCTGGATCTCCTGACTCTAAGACGAAAACTTGATGCCTTAACTTTTAGTAGCCTCTTCATTAACTTTTTTTTTTCCTTTGGAGTCACCCTAAACTTGCCCAGGGTCACATAGCTAGTAAGTGTCTGAGGTTGGATTTAAACTAAGGTCCTTTTGACTCCATGGTTGATGCTCTATCCCCTGAGCAACATAGCTTCGCCTTAGTTAACATTTAAAATAAATCCACTTTGATTGGAAGTATGCTAACAGAGGCTTGTTGGTATATAGATGGGTGTTTCTAAAAAGCTTGAAGCTTTTTATAATTTAATTGTTAGCCCCTTCCCCAAGCACATAATTACCCAGATAGCCTCTTTCCTTGTACCTTAGTGACCTTTGGTCTGGTAACTCAGCATGCATTGCCTAAGCTGCAGCATTGGCAGAGACCCTCAGCCAACTGTCAGGAGTAATTTGTGGGGACCAGTCATGGATCAACTCCCTCTTCTCCCCCTACCACCCCCACTACCATAATCTGCATGGATTCTTTGGCATAATACTGCAGATAACCCCATATGGTTTTCCATCAGTTTGGACTAGAAATGCTCCTTGGTTTTCATATATTGTTGGATGAGGATGGAGGCAGTGGTGGATCTCTCTACCCTGATCACTTTCCTTGTGGTCCTTGATGGTTGAATGGCTCTCCTCTCTAGAATAATCCTTGAGTGATGCTGCCTCTCAAGGAAGATCTTGGCCAAGGATGTGGAAGCCCCATTCTAGTGAACCACCAGCTTACAGTCAGGGCAGGGTTTTCTGGTCCATTTCGATTTAGATGTCAGGAGAGTCATCATCAACCTCTCACCTCTGAAGGTTTGAATTCATCTCTACCAAATGCTGGGAGTTCATGAAAATTCCAAAGTCCTTTATGGAATTCTATTGCCCATATGTGGTAGAAACCATTGGCTAAATGGTACAGTGGATAGAGAACTGGATCTGGAGTCAGGATGATCAGTCACTTTTTCAGCTTCAGTTTCATTCTGTGAAATGGAAATAGTGGTAGCAAGGTGGCACAGGAAATAGAGTGCTTGACATGGATTCAGTAAGATATGAGCTCAAATCCTACTTCAGACTCTTAACAAGCTGTGTGTCTCTGGACAAATCAGATGTGCCACCTGCCTCAGCTTCTTGAATTGTCAAATGAATCTGCCTCACAGAGATGTGAGGAGCATTAAAATGTTTAGCATTATCTGGCATATAGTAGGTGCTTAGTAATCCTTCTTTCCATTTCAGCATATAGCAAATCAATGAAATTCGAACTGATGAGTTTAGGGTTGTATTTCTCTTAAGAGCTAGTCATTTTAAAACAATGAAATTGCCTTTCCTTTAGGGAGGAAAAATATTGCAACTTATATCAACTTTGGTCTGGTGGTGGTTTTCAGGTCAAGATGTAAGACATGGTTTCCCTTTTGAAGTTCCTATTTCCAACACTCAACTATATGTAACCTTCCTGAGGAGTGCTATAAATATGCAACAATCCCATCACTGCTAATTGGCTTCATTCACTTAAGGATCCAGAAAGCCTGGATGCTTATCTGAACTCTTTGATCTAGAAAATCATAGAGAAAGAGGCTCACTTGGGGGATTTCCAGTGTTTCCTGGTTTCAAATGGGTCAAGAATGCCAGTAGAGGCATGTGGACTAGATTCTAACTCTTATCTAAGAAGGTGAAGCTGTGTGGCTTATTTATGTTTTATTGTCTTATTAACTTAATACATGAAAGGCTTCAAAGGCATTCAGTTTGGGTTCAGTGAGAAGAACAGTTCTCATTTGATCTGCCAAACTCCCCTTCCTTCGTCAATATACTTCTTATTGCAACAGAATCTTGAAAGCTACAAAGAAGACACATTTTCATTTTGTGTTTGAGAGAGTATGTGTGTGTGTGTGTGTGTGTGTGTGTGTGAGTGTGTGTGTGTGTGTGGGAGAGAGAGAGAGAGAGAGAGAGAGAATGAGAGTGAGAGAGAAAAGGGGGGAGGAGAGAGTTATTTTTTTAAAAGATGGCCTTTAGACTTTCTGTCATATATGGATAGAGTATTAAATTGGGAGTGAGGAAGATGTGAGTTTGAATTTCACCTCAGATACTGTTGAATTTCGTTAGGCAAGTCACTTAGCTTCTGTCTGTCTCAAATCTGTCATCTGTAAAATGGAGGTAATAGTCACACATATCAGTCAGGGACTGTTGTGAGGGTCAACTTTGCAAACCTAAAATAAATGTAAAAATAAACAAATAAAATAAAACCCTAAAATAAAATAAATAAAGCTTTTGTTATCAAAAGAGAATCTACTAAGTGTTTTTGCAAACCTTAGGTTGTCATATTAATGCCAATCACCATCATCATCATTGCCAGAGTGGATGGGGCTGCTTCTGGGACTGACCTCTGGCATTTATAAATACTTTGGCATAGATGTTTCCATAAATACTCTGGATGGCACAGATTTGTGGTTTCTAGCTAGTGCCAGTGGAAGAACCCACAGGGAAGAACTTGGGAAGAAGGAATGAATGTTGTAGAAAAGAGAGATCTGAGCACACACGATATCAGGAAAGCTTCCCAGACATGGCAGCTGCCCCCAGAGTAGACTGGGCTGCCTTAAGAGAGGGTTAGCTTTAGCTCTAAATCTTGTGATTCTCTGAAATCTGAAGGAAAGGCAAATAAGAAGACCATTCTAGAGGTGAGGGACACCGCTTAGGGAGTTAGCCTGGTTCAGTAGAAAGAACCCTGTTCACACTTTATCTGAGCTGTCCAGCTATAAGCACAGAGGGAAAATTCAACCTCTCTGCTGCAATTTTTCCTTCTGTTAAATGAGGATGGCAATTATTGCCCAGTCAGTCAGTCAGTAAACATTTATTAAGCACCTACAGTGTTCTAGACACTGTGCTAAGCTCTCATTTACTGCCCCAACTTTGTTGTGAGGAACAAGTGAGACCGTGTATTTAATATTAGGAATACTTAAGTGCCATTTTAAACAAACTGTCCATGTACTTCAGGCAGTAAGCCTAAAAATTTATGTCCTTATCCTGGATCTTCTGTTTACTGGCTATGTGACCTTGGGCAAGACTTCTAACCTTGTCCTGCCTCAGTTTCCTCATTTTGAAATGGGAATAATACCAGATAATCAAAAGTATTCATTGAGCTCCTACTCCCCAAAGGAAATTGAGAGTACATCGCACTCACCATATCCATTATTCCTGCCAAAGGCATAAAAAGAGAGAGAGAGAGAGCCACTGCACTGGAAAAATTCAGTAATAATATTGTGCTTCCATCGCCATAGGAATCTGCAATTTAAATGTCATGTTCATTTTCTTAATTGTTGACAATGATGCTGTGTTACTTCTGTGTCCTCCCTTTGGAGATATTAATGTCAACACGCTTGCCATTCAAGCATCAGTCCTTAAATTAAGTGCCATGTTAGCGAGCGAAACACAAGCCAGCCCAGGAATCTGGGATAGAAGGCACATCTTCTGTGACCCAGTGCAGACTTCGGTGGGGGGGAGGGGGTGGCATGCTCAGAAGACAGAACTCTTGTCCTCAGACCTGTGATAAGGGAGCAGAAACATGCTTCTTGTGTTT
>CM053772.1:24009125-24024721 GCA_028658325.1 Potorous gilbertii
AAAAAAATTCATGTTAGTTGAAAAAAAATTGATTTTTAAACATATAAAAGGAAAGAAAACATAATACTGAAAATCACAAGTCCAGAGGTGGGAAAAAAAGACAAAACTTAAGAGAGAAAAGTACCCAAAAGCTACATGTGTAATTCTAAGACATTTGTAAGGCATAACAAATCTACATTCCTATACATTATATATCCGTACCTGTATGGAGAAGAGGGGAGGAGAGAGAGGGAGAGAGGCAGGGAGGGGGAGAGAGAGAGAGAATGAGAGAGAGAGAGAGAGAGAGAGAGAGAGAGAGAGAGAGAGAGAGAATAGGGATGGCTTGAGAGGAGAAGGAAAGGGAGATGGAAACACAGAGATGAAAGAAAGGAGAAATGTGGGGAGAAAGGCAGAGGGAGAGTACAAATATAAGGATGTATATTCATCATGTCTTAACATCACAAACTTTGGGATCTTTTTCATCACACCCTGTAATTTCATCAATATAGCAAACTTCCAGTGTGGCAAAACTTTTCACCACCATAGTCAGATAATTCATCTGTAACTTATGGTTTTATAGGGGATCCTTAACTTGGGACTATGAACTTTATTTTCTTTAAACAATTTTAAGCATTTAACATTTAACAAAAAATTTTAAAACCTTCAACGTTTTAACATTTAACATTTTAATATTTTAAACATTTTTTTTTACATTTTTAACATTTAACAATTTTTAACATTTAAAATTTTTTTTACATTTAACTTTTTTTAACATTTTAACTTTTTTAAAACATTTTGATAACTATTTCAACATAACTGGTTTCTTTTTAATCCTATATGTTTTATTTTATGCATTTAAAACATTATCCTAAGAATATGTTAAGAGATTTTACAGGATCGCCAAAGGAGTGCACGTGACTCAACCCTCCCAGCTGATAAAAGCCCCCAAAATCTGAAGAATGAAGGGCTGTGCCCAGGCTTCCCAGACTGTGGTGTATCTGACTAGAGGCCTTGGGCTCAGCTCTTCCTCAGTCCAAGGTCAGCCCTCTTTCCCCTACATCATGTTACATCTCCTTGGGCTCCTATAACCTAGTTATTTTGGAGGCTTCCAGATTCATTTAAATTCATGTACCAACACAGAATAGGGGAGAAGCAGGAATGTAAAGACAAGCCCAGATTTCTCTTCTTATTTTCTTCTGTGAGTATTAGTTAGAGGCTCAAAATCATCCATGTAACTAATGAGCCTTGACCTGAGGCTGTCGAGCAGTCTGAGGCTAAGTGTTATGTATTTCTAATAACATGAGCTTGCCAACAGACTTCTCTCCCATGAAGCGCAAACAATGCTTAGTAGAAGCTATGTCTGCTTGGGTCAGCCTTCTCTCACCTGGGTTATATGGCTTCAACTCGAGAATCTCCTGCTAAATCTTCATGAGTGAACCGTTCCATTTCCCCTAGCTCTGAGCCATCTCTAAATGGGCAGCATTGGCAATTGTGCAGGGAGAGGGTTAGAGGGCTGTTCCCAGCATTGTTTGACACATTGTCATCCCCAGCAGCCCTACTCTCACACTTCTTTGTAGCACCCAGGTGATCCTGGGTTGATAAAGGTATAGACTGAGGCAGATCCTTCCCCACAGATACAGTGATAGACTATGTCTGTTCTCCCAGGTCAAGCCAACTCAGTGCAGAGGCTCATTGTTAGAAGGTGCCTAGAAGTATGGCTTATAACTTTATTACCCTGTAAAATCTGGAGGGCAGGAGAAGCCCATCTTATCGATCAATCAGTCAATGAACTGAGAAGCATTTATTATGCATGTTCTACCTATAAGGTCTTGGGCTAAGGGCTGGGCATGCAAAAACAAAGTGGCACTTCCCTTACCCTTAAGGAGCCTGCATCCTATCAGAGAAGAGGTCCACATGCAAGTCAACCAAAAATAAGTCTAAGTGAGTTTTCAGGACCAAGGCTTGCACAGAGATCCTTCTGAGGTTTTTTTTTATCTGTGAAATGGAAACAAGAATACTTTTAGTATCTACTACAAAGTGTTATTTTGAGGAAAATGTTTTATAAACAAAAATGAAAGCACTATAGAAATGTATGCTTGCTACCCTTAGGGCAGGAAATGAGGTGGTACAGTGGATAGAATGCTTTTTGACCTGGAGTCAGGAAGATCTCAGTTCAAATTTGGCCTCAGATACTTACTACTTGTTTGAGCCTGAGCAAGTCACTTAACCCTGTTTGCCTCAGTTTCCTCATCTGTGAAATGAGTTAAAGAAGGAAATGGCAAGTTATTCCTATATCTTTGCCAAGAGAACTCCAAATGGGATCACAAATAGTCAAAAGAATGGAAAATAACTGAACAACAAGAATTCTTAGGACTCTTCAGAAACATTAGAGTTTTACTTTATTTTATTTTGTTGCCAAGTCCTTTGTTTGATCTCATCAGTGTAGGGAATTCAGAATGTTGAAATTTTCTTCATCTATATAGAGCAGGAATTTGCCTGTAACTAGGAGTCCTAGAAAGTTTCCTGAGGACATGTCGAGATTAAGTGACTTTTTCATAGTCACATATGTAATATTTATCAGAGACAGAATTTAAACTCAGGTCTTCCTGACTCCATGGCAAGTAGTCTAGTTCTTAAACAATACTACCTGTATTTATCTAGCTATCTGCCCATTTATTCATTATCCCAGGCAAAAATAAATGAGAAAAACTCAGTTGCATTTCCTTGTGTAGAACTCAACATAGAATCTTCAGAAATCACATGCTTAATCAGTTATTTCTGATAATGGTGTTAACCTACATTAAATCAGTTTTTTGTTTCTTGAAGAGAATTTATTCTCTCCAATAGGCATTTTTCCCCTTCCCCATTTACCATTATGGGAAGGATTTGGTTGTTTTTGAAAAACAAAATGGCAGATGTAGTACCGTGGGGCATAGCTTTAGACTTGGAAGGGACAAAGGACTTTAGAGACCTTCTAGTCCAGTCCTGTCATTTTACAGATAAGGAAAGTGAGTCTCCCATCAGGGAAATGGTCTGCTGACAGTGACACCAATAAGGTATTCAGTAAGCCAGGTTCAGAACCAAATCCTTTGACACTACAGGTCCAGTCAGTTATATGTCCATTCCAGAGACAACATTCTCTGTTTTTGCCAATAATTAACAAAACTCTGAATGCTCCAGGCTCTACTAATGAGCTTAATACTCCAAAACTACTGTCTTTTTGAAGTGACAAAACAATAAAACAGGACTGTCCACATTGGTTAGCCAATGCATTGTGGGGCCAAGTGTTGCTGTGACCGTGGGGTTGACATATCCTATCCAAATGTGTCCCCTGGAGTATCTTATTGTGATTTTAATGGACTCTGGTTTTTGTTTAATTGCCATTAATATATTCATCCCTTAAAAACTGTGCATATCAAGCTTTTAATAGCTCATAATTATGTTACTTTGGGTTTTAGATCATATTCCCCCCTACAGCTACTGTGGTTTTTGCATAGACATTTCCCCCCAATATTACGGACAAGAGCCCTTTGCGCCACATGAGTAGCGTGAATGGACTTCAACTTTTCCTTTTGATTCCAACAGACAGATTAAAAACTAATTATATTCTAGAATATTTTTATAATAAAAGCAAAGTTGAAATGATTTATACACACTTCCAGCCAACACATTTGCAATTCAAGGTTAAAATTACGCTTGAAACAGCGCTGGTCAGGATGCAGTAACAGCTCCCCAAGCAGAAATAAAAGACGAACATTTTACACATTCCCTTCAGAAGTTTAAAAGTCAGAGTAATGTTACAGAAATCTCAACTTTCATTTCTGGCTGCTCAATGATCCTGACTTCATTAGTGACGTTAAAGCAAAGATGAGTCAAAGAGTATTTATCCCAGGCTGGGGGCGGAAGTTCAAGCTTATAAAAATACAGCATCTGTAGCTCTGAGGATCTTTTTCTGGGTTCTAGAATCCTGTTCATAGGCAGATCTCAGGAATGCACCACTCACTTCACCACATGTTGTTTAACATCCTCAGTCTAAGACTAGGGATGGCTACCAGGCATTTCGTCGAGAGATCATAGATCATAGATTCAAAGCCCAAAGAGACCTTGGAGAATTATCCCCTTTGTTTTACACGTTAGGAAACTGAGGCCCAGAGAGATTAAATAACTTTATAGGAGCATAAATAGATTTAAGAGTAGAAGAGACCTCAGAAGCCATAGGGTCTAACATCTTCATTTCACAGATAAGGAAACCAGGACATAGATAGGCTAAGTGATTTATGCAGATTTATACAGTTTCTGAGGAAGATTTAAATCTGGATCATCTTGACTTCAAGGCAAGTGCTCTTTGCATTATGTTATGTCAAAGTCACATAGGGAGTACACGACAGAGATTGAATTCACATTCAGGACCTTGATTCCAAGTTCAGAATCTCAACCAGAAGAAATGGCTAATAATAGAATGCTGTGATAAACTACCTTTTATCAGGAGATAGAGGAAGGAAAAAGTAATGCTTCTTCTCATTCCCAGACCTATTCTCCAATGATATACATTCACATTCTGGTGCTGCCATCTTGCTCCTTATGGTAGAAGCAAGGGTAGAATGAATTGCTGGGGGGGTGGCGGGGTAGAGGGGGCGTGCTTTCCATCATCAGAGGCCTTCAGTCAAGGGTGTTGTAGTGGGAATTCTTCTTTAGGTCAGAGTATGTGGCTGATGAGATCTCTCCAAACTCTTGAATTTCTGAGATTGCTATAATCCTTCTGTGGCACCAGAGGATGATGAATTACAGATAGAATGGAAGGGCCATGAACTCACTTATCTCTGTGCCTCTTAAAGAATCTGACTCTTCTTTAAGCTCATGAAAGGGTCATGTGTAAAGAACCATGTTGTAGACTGCTCGTTAGCACTCTCTTCCCTTTTCACCCCAACCAAATTCTAAGAACATGGTAGACACTCAGTGGTGGGTATTCTTAAGCAATTGATTAGAATGACCTCTGGGATCTTTCAGAAGACTTGTAGAGATGTTCGAGAATGCTAGTTAATATGCTTATGATTAATATGCTTCAGCTCCCCTATTTCTGAGTAAAGTAATAATATGGATGCAAAAAAGGAGCACTCCAAACCAAGAACCAAAGCTGTTTTAAAAGATTGTTCCTCTCCATCTGGTCTGGTTTCTCCCTTCCCCACTTCCCCATCTTCTCTGTTTTTCATCCAAGTTAAAAAGTGGCTGACTTGGAGGCTAAGGTCACGACTAATGTTATGAAATGAAAACTGAATAAGGGCTATCTTTTATTAGGTAGTATTTCCTAGTCTAAGCACTTTTCCTAATAGAAATGAATGTGGTTCACGTATCTACTGATCATTAATGTTCAGAACTCCAGATGTAAATAATCCAGAGTTTATATTTATTTTGAAATATTTCCTTGAATATGTCCCTTGTCTTTTAGGAGAAACAGGTTAGGAGAATCAGGAGAAAAGAACCTTGATAAGTGTCCATGGTTAGAAAGTCAGCTAGATTGAATTATGAATTAGCAGGCACCAGTGGGAAACACCAGGAGAAAAGACCAAGTAGGAATAGTGGGTTTTTCATTCACTAGATCTTTTAGCTTTCAGGAACTCCTCATCCAAGACAGGAAATGTGGACTTCCAGTAGCAAGTATGTTAGAGTTTCCATCAGAAGTCCTGGGTTCACATTCCGGAGCCACTACTTACTATTTACTTTGGCTAAGTCATGTAACCTCTGGGCCTCATCTGTAATAACAAAAATACACTCAGGTCCCCATCAGTGCAAATGACAAATCTCTTTAAGTGATCACATATTCAGATCTGTAGTTCATGTTATCACTGGACTAGAATCAATGACCATATCAATGAGAATAAAAGAAGTTGCCCAGGGTCACACAGCAACTCACTGTCTAAGGCAGATTTTGAATTCAGGTCTTCAGAATATGGTGGATTAAAGGCTCCCACTTTGAAATCTTTGATCCTATGAATGAAGTAGAAATTCAGAAGGTGAAAGAAATATTAGGAATCATCTAGACCAACCTTTGCATTATATGACAGAGGAAACTGAATTCCCAGAAAGGAGAAAAGACATTGTGTTATCAAGTAACAAAGCAGTTCATTATCCCTGACTCTTAATTTCCTTGGGTGTAAATTAAGGATAATGAAAGTACAACCCTGAGAGGTAGGTGATATGAAGGAATATGGTATGTAAAAAGTGAATTATATTTGGAGTCAGAGGCCCCGGGTTCAAATCCTACTTGATCATTTCACTTTATCAACAAGCGCTCATTCAGTGTCTGCTATAGCTTTAGGGTTAGGGCCTCCCTGGGTTCTTCTGGAGTCGTTTTTGTCTTGTCCAACTTTTCATGACGCCACTTGGGGTTTTCTTGGCAAAGATACTGGAGCGAATTGCCATTTCCTGGTTAGACAAATGGCAAGAACAAAATAATCTTGGCTCTCAGGGAGCTTATGTTACACTTCACCTTTCTTGACTTAATTTTCTCATCTGTAACTTGACTGGGGCGACTTCATTAGCCTCCCTCTCGAAATCAATGACTCTCTGATTCTGTGTAAAAGAAAGAGTGTTTTCCACACTGTGAAACACATAGAAATGTGAATCTTCGTTATTACTTTCAAATTTTAGGGTTTGGTGGGCAGGATCACCTGCCAAAAGGAAAGCACAGTGTGGTCATGTATCCTGCCTGGTTAAAGAGACAAGGATAAAAGATGAAGACATGGAGTCAGTTCAAGAGGCCAACTCTCCCTCTGTGTACACAGACCCCTTGTTTGTAATAATGTCACTTACTACCAAAATGAAATTGTGGCTGTATCCTCTCCTTTTCACCCCACCCTGTCCTGCCCTGAGACCTGTGGGGATTTCTTACACATTAGCACTCCGTTTCCGTACATCGACTGGCAAAACCCAACAGGCCAGAAGCCAGTCATTTCCGTTTCATTCATCTTCAGGAAATTAAAGGATTTTAGTGAGTATTCTCAGCCCAGGGAAGGGTACTTGAGGAGTCTGTTAAGCCTGTCTTCCTTTTGTGCAGGCTGTCAACTGGAGCTGTGATCTGGTTGACAATATAATATCTTTTAGGTCATTCGATCATGTCTCAGAACCATCACATCCTTCCTTCGAGATCTTTGGACAAGTATAGTTAATGACAAGGAAACATCTGTAGCTTTCAAACGCCTAGCATGCCATTAAACTATAAAAGCAATTCAAGCTAAAAAAGTCTTTGTGTTGTATTGTAGGCCTGCCTCCCTCTACGGTGATATGACTAATTCTTGTCCTGGGCATCAGAAATAAATTCTAAAGAGGACTTCACGTTACTTATCAAAGAAGCAAAGGGGCTACAGAATAAACAAACCAGGAGTGCATAGAATCCCAAGGAGTCTTGGAGAATCTCCAAAGTTCTTCCCTGTCCTCTGAGACATCCCCCGCCCCGTCTTCTGGTAGTTGGATGGCTAAGCCATGTAGGACAGATGATTGTCTTCTTTTCATAAAAGATTTTTTTAACGATGGCTAGTGTGCAGCCTAGTTCAATGGCCCTTTCCAGTGGTTTTTGTTTATGTTTGCTTCTGAGCTGCTCCAGTCTTCTCTTTTCCCCCTCTGAACCCCTTAAAGAACCAGCTCAGTGCTACCCTGTCCCCTTCTCCTGAATCTGTTGTCCTCTTGTCCTGCCAGGGCTCAGCCCTGAATTTCCCATCATGCGCTGCCTTTGTTCCTACTTACCTGCTACTGGAAGAAGTTGGAGAAAATCCCAAACCGTGCTGAGTGGTTCCACTACAAACTTGTCTTACCTAACTAACATCAGCCAAGCCCTTGCTGCAGGGAGGCAGGCCTTGCACACCTCCCTAACGGACTCTCATCTATTCACCACAGCAAGTTTTCCAAACCTTTTCATTCCTCTTCCAAACTCTCATAACCCCACACCCTGCACCCCCATATTTTACTGAAAAAATTAAAGTTTTCCTCCAAGAACTTCCTCTCCTCCTCTTCTCTTAATCCCTATCTCACAGATCCTTTTTTTTACTCTGGTCTCACATCATGAGACAACGCTTACCTTTGCTAGGACAAACCCCCTCTATTTGCATAAGAGATCCCGTTCCGTCCTATCTTCTCCAGGAAATCAACCTTTACATCTTCACCCTGTCACTTAATCTTACACTAACCTTCATGTCTGTGTCTCCCTATCTTTAAAAACTTATTGCTCAACCCATCCATCCCAGGGGCTACCATCCCATTCTCCTCCTTTTTATGGCTGTTGACCATAGGTATCACTCCTTTTCTGCTCCCCCCCTCTCTTCTTAACTCTACAGTCTGACTTCTGACATCACCATGCAACCAAAACTCTTCTCTCCCAAAGTTGCTAATAACCTCTTAATTGCCAAGTCTAATGGCTTTTTCTCTATCCTCATTCTTGACCTCTGCAGCTTGTCACACTCTTGATCACTCATTTTTCCTTGCTTTTCTCCCCCTGTAGGTTTTCCTGGCATTCTTTCCCCCTACCAATCTGAGACATTCTGTCTCAGTCTCCTTTGCTGGATTTTCATCCAGGTCATGCCTGATAGCTTTGGCTGTCCTATAGGGGTTCTGACTTGGGTCCTCTTCTATTCTCTGCTATCCTATTTCACTGGATCTCAGGAGCTTTATGGATTCACTTATAATCTCTTCTGCTAATTCCAAATCCATTTACCTAGCCCTGATCTCCAATCTCACATCTCCATCTGCCTGTTGGACATCACTAACTTTATGTCCTTTAAAAATGTTAAACTCAACATAACCAAAACTCATTATTTTTCCCTAAAATCCTGACTTTTCTATTTTACAGAGAAGGGTACCACCATTGTTCTAGCCATCCTCACCTCCTCATTCTCCCTACCTCCTATATCCAATCTGTTGCCAAAACCTATTGATTTTACCTTTGTAGTATCTCTCCTATATTCCCCCTTCTCCTCTGACTCTGCTACCAACATTGGGTCCTCATTACTTCATACCTATATTTCACTAGCCTACTGGTTGGCCTCCCTGCCTCGGCTCTTCACACTTAAATCTGTCCTCCACTCAACTGTTAAAGTGATCTTCCAGAAGTGCAGGTATGACCATCTCACCCACTCTATTCAATAAACTCCCTTGGCTTCCTCAAAGATTGGATATAAAATCCTCTGCTTGACCTTCAGAGTCCTCCGGAGTCTGCTTTCTCCCCCATTCTCCCCCCACCCCACCTGTCCAATCTTCTTAAACTTGACACACACCCCCAACACTGCAATGCAACGACTTTGGCCTCTTTGGAGTTCCTCTCACAAGAAACTTGCAACTCTGGGCATTTTCACTGGCTGTCCCCCAGGTCTGCAATTCCAACCCTCCCTACCTCTGCCTCCTGGCTTCCCTCAAGTCCCAATTAAAAATAACACCTTCTATGGGAAACCTTTCCATATATCTTTTAATTCTAGCACTTTCTCTCTTTTGATTATCTCCAATTTATCTTGCATATATCTTATTTGTATAGAGTTTTTACATGCTGTCACCCAACAGACTCTGTGATACTGAGGGCAGAGATTATCTTTTGCCTTTTTTTGCCCTTAACCAGTGCCTGATATGTAGGTGGATGCATAATGAATGTTTATGGATTGACAGACTGTTTAAATGTGCCCACTTCTTCCCATTCTCACCCCAGTTGTTTTGAATGTGTTCTGATAGGCAGACCAACTTCCTTCTTTTTAAATTTAAATACATTTCTTCCTATTTGGTTTTCTTTCAATATCAGGAGATACTGTTAGCATCCTTCTTATGAAAACTGTAATCAGATTCTCTCTTCTTCCTCAGCCTTTCCTTTAGGCTAAACTATCCTCCCCCTTCCCTAGACTTTGACTTCTCCTCATAGAATTCTGTGTTCTAATTTTTGGTAAATTTGGACTTTTTCTAGATGGTCTTTTCAATTCACTTCAAATAATTGTTCTCCAAGGAAAACAGAAACACTCCATTGGGGAAAAAAGCAATTTGCATGGGCAATTCCTTAGTTTCTACATAGTTCTATAGAGCTGTATTCAAATCTAGGCACCACATTTTAGAAAGGGAGTTGATGAATTGGACAGCATCCTCTCCTGTCTGGGAAAGACATACCAGGATAATGGAGTCAGTCTATAGATTGACTGTTTATAAATGTATATTCAGCACCTACTGTGTGCTAAGCATTGGGGATACAAAGAAAGACAAAAGATAACCACTTCTTTCAAGGAGTTTGCAGCTTAATGGGGAGACAACTTTGTTTAAACAAAGATAAACTGGAAATGATGAGTAGATTGGATATAGGGGATTGAGATAGAATAGAAAGTCAGGGATGATACATGTATTGGAAAGATAGTGATGCCTTGAACAGGAATAGGGAATAGATTTGGAGGGATAGATAATCAGTTCAGTTTTAGCTAATCTATGATGTCAATGAGACATCCAGTTGGAGATATCGAATCGTCTAATAGTACTGGGGGTACAAAACTGTAGCTTAGGTGAGTCAGCCCTTTGTCAAGGCTGTAGGGGTAGTGGTCTGTCTAATACAGGCTTCAATTTCTTGAGATTTCCCTAAGTAACTCAGACTAAGCATTTCTGTGTTCCATGGTGGAACAGACATCCAAACTAGATAAGGCTCTTGGCACTGATTTCAGTGGGCAGCCTGGTTTCCTGTTGGATCTATCCATCTTGGCATCAACACTTCCTGCCATTTTTCATTCTTATCACACACACACACACAC
This sequence comes from Potorous gilbertii, assembly GCA_028658325.1. NCBI lineage: Eukaryota > Metazoa > Chordata > Mammalia > Diprotodontia > Potoroidae > Potorous > Potorous gilbertii. The sequence goes on from CM053772.1 coordinate 24,019,862, forward strand.
ACACACACACACACACACACACACACCCTGCCCTGATTTGACCATACCAACTTTTCTAATGATTGTTCTTTCTCTCTGCCCCGCCCTCTTCCCAGATGGAGGCCTTCTATTCCATCTTTACTACAGAGCAACAAGATCATGTCAAATCCGTGGAGTATCTGAGGAATAACTTCCGACCACAGCAGAACCTTAATGACAGGGTGGTGTCCAAATCAGCCGTCAAGGATGCCTGGAGTCATGATATGACTGACCTGGAAAACCCACTGGGAACAGAAGCTTCCAAAGGTAGATGGGGACTGAATGCCCTGGTCCTAGAAGAAATTGGTTTTCTTTTGCTTTTCTCTTTTTTTTTTCTTTTTTTGCTGGTACAAACAAAAGTTTTATTATGTAGTGGAAAAAGAAGACAAAAAATGCCTTTGAATAAAAAAAGTGCCCAGAACCAATAGAGAACTATAGTTAGTTGGTTTAAAAAAAGTTGTATACATACATACAATGAGAGTGTGCAAGACAGTCATTTTCAGCAGAATTGGGAAATTACTTCAAGTTACTAATTGAGAAGAAAGAAGCCAATCACTAACTAGAAAAATTCTAAGTAGATAATTCACTAGTTAAGAGTATTGCCATCTCTTGGACTTTTGGTACAGGAGAAAGCAATGAATTTGGAGTCCAGAGTGCCTTAGTTCAAATCCTAGCCATGCGAATAATGTAGGAAGGACAAATGCATATACAAGACCTCTGGGGCACCGGATTTGGAGGCAAGGGATGTGGGGTCATGTCCAGGCTCTGCCATTTCTTTCCTGTTGACTTTCAGCAAGTCACTAAATTTCCCTGGGCCTAAATTTCCTTACCAAGAAGAAGACTTGAGGGGCCCTTTCAGTTCAGTATCATTTAACAAAAACCAAAATTCCCATCTCTAGACTGGTAATACTGTTTTTCTAATTGTCAACCTACCTTGATAGGGACAGGCCCCCTACCAACATGGGTCAGTTTTTTCTGTACAGCTTTCCCTACTTAGAGTTGCATAAGGCAATGAATGGTTGAGTGACTCATCACAGTGCCGGAGAGGTAGCTTGGTATGGTGGATAGACGAATGAGCTTGAGGCCAAAATTTTATTTCTAGTCTCACTTCTCAGAAAGGAACATAGATTTAGATTTTGAAGAGAGCATAAAAGTCATCTGATTCCTTATCCGTATACAGAAATGAAGGCTAGCCTAGTTGAGTGACTTGCCATAGATTGTCAGCATTACTTTTTCTTTTTTTATAATTTACTTGTTTTCAGTTTTCAACAGTCATTTCCATAAGTTTTAAATTTTCCCTCCTCCCTTCCTTCTCCCTTCCCAAGATGGCATGCAATCTTATATGGGCTCCACACAAGCACATTTTCACATTAGTCATGTTGCATAGAAGAATTAAAATGAATGAGAGAAACCAAAACATAACAAAAGAGAGAAGAGTCTGCTTTAATCTGCATTCTGACTCCATAGTTCTTTGTCTGGATGTGGTTGGCATTTTGCCTCATGAGGCCCTTGGAATGTTTTAGGTCCTTGCATTGCTGTGAAGACCTTAGTTTATCAGATATGGTGCTCTCAGCATTACTTTATTGGCCACAGTCTGTCCTCACAGTCTCAGAACTCCATCATTAGCTATTTGTCTTTATAAGAAGTCCCCAGGAATCACAAAAACTTACCTTTTCTCACTTCCCCTTATGAAGGAAATACAACCATTTCTCATGAGAGGGTAGAAAATGGCTCTTGTCAATTTCATGACATATAAAGATTAAGGATGATAAGATGCTGTGAATCCCAGACGGGGCAAAGACTAAAATGAATAGGATTGAGAACCCAGGGGTACTCAATCTTGTTAGGAGGGAGAGGAGAAGGAATAAGAAAGGACTTTCTTTGGTCTCTCAGTCTGAGGAGAGTTGGCTTCCCAAGCCACTTTTCAAAGTACCGGGGTAGAATGTTAGACCTTGAGACAGGAGACCCCCACGTGTGAAGTACACCTGCCTTTGGCACTTGATGACTATGTGACCTTAGATATGTCACTTAATTTACTTTTTTATAATGTCTTTAAGTTGGTTCCTTATTTTATAAAATGATTACTTTAGAGTAAACCTTAGGGCTTACTGGACCATTGGAGTACCCAATAGGAAAATGAAGATAAAATGATTTATCAGCCTCAGAGTAACATAGAAATGTATTTTGTTCTTAGTCTCTTATAAACTCTGAAAAATGGTGAGTTTGCTCCTTTGGGGATGTTAGGAAAAACACTGATAAGCTGGAATTTTGTCCATAGTGGAGCAGTCTGGACAATGGAAGGACCTTGAGGTCTTACCAAATGAGGAATGTTTGAGGAACCTGAAGATAGTGATCCTAGCAAAGAGAAGACTCTGAGATGACATGATAGCTATCTCAATATCGTAGATTTAGAGATTGAAAGGATCTTAGAGGTCATCGAGTTCAATCCCTTATTTTGCAGATGAGAAAATAGAACCTTGGGGAAGCCAAGTGACATTCATAACTAGTGTCAAAGGTGGGACTTGAACCCAGTCTTCTATCCATGATTCCCTGCCTTCAAATATTGAAAAGACTATCTTGGAAGAGGGAGTAGGCTTATGCTTGGTTTCAGATGGAAGAACTAGGAACAATAAGTAAAAGTTACAAAGAGCTACATTTGACTTGATAGGAGGGAAAACTTGCTAGCAAACAGAGCTATGCCATAATGGAAGGGCTGCCTCTAAAGGGGGTGGCCTCTCCATCCTTGGAGATCTTCAAATAGTGGTTGTATGACCCCTCATCAGGATGCTGTAGCTTTGATCCAGGTGCACGTGTTGGATCAGTTGGTCATTGAGGCCCCTTCTACCTCTAAAATCCCTTAGCTTCTAAGCTGTATTCGTGGCAAGTGGATTCTGATAGCATTTTTCTAGCTGGTTTCATTCCTAAAAGTGATTCAAAACTAGGACAAGTTAACTGACTTGCTGACTTCGTGGGCATAGGGACAAATGTGTTTGCATGGTTGGCTGTTAAGTGTCTCTTTGTCTGGGCTGAAGGAGGTGCTCAGAAATGCTGGTAGCCTTTATCTGAACAGGAACTCCCAGGAAAATGGAAAAAGGGCTTCAGAACATGGACATTTTTTCCCCTTTAAGTTTGCCTACTATTGTTTGGGAACCTTGGGAGAAGCAAGAGATAGGCTGGCCAGATTCCCTAGAGAAAACCTGGGCTTTGGCTAATTGGGGGTCAAAGCATTGTCAAGGGCGTGATTTATTGTCCAGGCACAGTCTGAGCATTAAAAAAGAAATACCATGGGCACATGCAATGCCTGAATCCAAGCAGGCACAGAAAACCTTCCCTCGGTTATTTTTCTTTCTTTCTTTTTTTTTTCCTGGCTACAAATACAGAAAACAAGTGAACTCAGGGGCTGTCTCCCAGGAGAGCTTACTTGGAAAGAGTGGGGCTCTCAGGGATTGATTATTTTGTGAGAAGTGTATAGAAAGGACATGTGGGGGATGAGGAATTTCTCTCACAAGAGAGCTCAAACTCTCGTAGCTCAAAATTGCTGGGGTTATGACAGTTATAAAGCTTTCCCCTGAAAAACTGGATGAGCATACAGTATATCAGCAGTATATATAGATTGCAGGCACCTTATTACCCAAGAAAGTTAGGCAAGATAATGCTTTACATCGCATTAAATTGTCAAAGTGGAAAAAAAGGTTTACCTTGAGTGGAGCTTCTTGTGCATTTCGGCAGAGCTAGGGATCGTTCTCTAACAGAAGTCAATCTTCATTCTTTAGGGTACATTGAGGTTAGATTTTAGGTTCCTATGCTGATTCTTCAAGGTGTTTGTAAATGATCATGGATCCTGACCCTTCTGGAAACAAAAGGAGAGTGAGAGGGAGGAAGTCCCTGTTTGTTTCTATTATGAGTAGCCAGAGGTCAGAGGCTGTTCTATATTTATCTCCACTATAATCATAATAGCATTTATATAGTACCTACTATGTGCCAGGTATTGTGCTAAACACTACAAATGTCTCATCTGAGCTTCACAACAAGCCTTCCTCCCCAGGCAAGTTCTATCATTATTCCATTTTACAGTTAAAGGAATTAAGGAAAATAGGGATTAATGACTTGCCCATTTATCTAAGGCTGGATTTGAACTCAGGTCTTCAGTGCTTAATCTACTCCACCACATGTCTGCTTCTAGCCCCTCATAGTATTCCATGCTACTTCCAGTCTTATGGTTTTTGTTGTTCAGTCTTTGTCAGTCCTCTCCACGACCCCATTTGAAGTTTTCTTGGCAGGGATATTGGAGTGGTTTGCCATTTCCTTCTCCAGCTTCTTTTACATATGAACTATCCTAGTCCAGTGGCAGGACAGAGTCAAGAAGGCTGGTGATGGCTCAGGCTGCAGTGGATGACCTTGGAGTCTTCAGTGTCTAACTAGGCTCTAAGCACTCCACATTGCCTGCGTCAGCTGCCTTCATGGCCGTTGGAACAAATTGTTCTTATCAGCCCATTCCACCAGAGGAAGTCTTCACATGCTTGGGCTAGACACCCCCTAACCTACCAATGGGTCTGAGATCCCTTGGTAACCCTCAACATGATTTGGCCCATCTGCCAAAACAATTTATCAGGGTGTGGCCGCTGCACAGGCTGCAGCTTCTTGGAATCCCAGGGTCATTATATTTGAAATGTTTGGTAAACTATTATAGTTATTAACAACTAAAATTGAAACAGTATTTTGAAGTTTGGAAAATACTTTCTATACATTATTTTGTAAGTCTGTCATGCGTGTTTTCACCTTTTCTTAGAAAAAGAACATTCTTTATCACACAGATTTGGCTACTAAGGCTCCAGCTTCTTT
>CM053772.1:24024821-24055264 GCA_028658325.1 Potorous gilbertii
CATCAATTACAACAAATGGAGAAGTTTTGAATGCTGTGGATAAGTTCACCTACCTTGGCAGTGTACTTTCCAGGGATGTACACATTGACAATGAGGTTGATGCAGGTATTGCCAGAGCTAATTCAGTGTTTCGTGGGCTCCAAAGAAAAGTTTGGGAGAGAAGGAGTATTAGACTGACTACCAGACTGAAGGTCCACAGAGCCATTGTGCTCACCTACTTATTGTATGCTTGGAAAACATGGAAAGCTGAGTAGTTTCAATTTGAACTGTCTTAAGAAGATTCTGAGGATCACTTGGCAGGATAAGGTACCAGACACTGAAGTCCTTGCTTGAGCTGAACTGCCAAGCATTCAAACTATGCTTCAGAGAGCGCAGCTCTGATGGGCTGGTCAAGCTGTTCAAATGCAAAATATACCCTTGCCAAAAAGCTACTTTATGGAGAACTCACATGGGGCAGGCAACCACATGGTGGTCAGAAAAAACGATACAAGGACACTGTCAAGATCTCTCTCAAGAACTTTGAATTTGACTGTGCAACATGGGAAACACTGGCACAGGACTGCTCAGCATGGCATGCCCACATCAGAAAGGATGCTGTGCTCTATAAGCAACGCAGAATTGAGAGAGCACACAGTACACACAGTATGTGCAAATTTGGGATATCCACCCCAAATATTCACACGGATTATCTGTGCCCAACCTGTGGTAGAGCATTCCAACCTCCTATTTGTCTGATTAGCCACAGTCAGACACACTGAAACCTCACTTTATCATGGTGATGTCATTTTGGTCCTCTTGAAAAACAAAAGACAACAACCACCACATATGAGGAAGCTTAGGCAAACGGTTAAGCGGCTTGCCCAGGGTCACAGAGCTAGTAAGTGTCTGAGGCCAGATTTGAACTCTTGAAGATGAGTCTTCCTGACTCCAGGCCTGGCACTCTCTCCACTGCACCACCTAACTGCCTCTATAAGTAGGCAATATTCTTCATATATGTATATAGTAGGCAATTAATAAATATTGTTTGCTTGATTGATTCAAAGTACAGAGAATAATATCAGTTCATTAGAGTTAATAAAGTCCATTGTAGCTGTAAGTTTATGATCCAGTGAGATTAAGTGGATTAAACCCATCTAAATCAGAAGTTCTTAACCTTTTTGTGTGTCATGGACAAGCCCTTGGGCAGTCAGTCAGGTGAAGCCTACACACCCCTTCTCAGAATAAGGTTTTTAAATGCAGAAAATAAAATAAAAAGACTGGGGGGGTGGGGGAGATGGCCTGTGAAGTTTTAAAATATTTTGATGACTTTATTTCAATATGGTTCATTCCCATTAACCCAGATATTGAATATTTTGCATTTTAAAACATCATCCTAGTGGTTCATCTATGGCCTGCATCCAACACAACCAAGGGTAAGACCTCTGAACTAGATGGCTTCACTAGCTCTCTCTACCAGATTAGATGTAGAACTAGGGCGACCCTGGTCATTCAGCTAGTCCAAAACCCTCTTTTCAGAGAGGGAGCACCTGAGGCCCAGAGAGATTAAGTGATTGGTCCAAAGTCATGCACACAATCAGCAACACAGGTGAGATTTGAATCCATGGCATCCAAGAGTCTTTTCAGCGTGCTCCCATCTAAGACCAGAACTGAATTAAAGAACCACAGAGTTGAAAGAGACCTCACTAATACAAACCCTTGTGAAGATGCAAAGTCTGCAAAGACTTTCATCCTATTTGAGGAGCTGGGTGACTTTAATATCCCGACATTTTATATCATTTTCTAATTGTTCCTGGTAAAAGTTCAGTACAAAATACATCATCTAAAGAAGCTGGAGCCTTAGTAGCCAAATCTGTGTGATAAAGAATGTTCTTTTCCTAAGAAAAGGTGAAAACAAGCATGACAGACTTACAAAATAATGTATAGAAAGTATTTTCCAAACTTCAAAATACTGTATCAATTTTAGTTGTTAATAACAATAACAGTTTACCAAACATTTTAAATATAATGACCCCTATCTGACTGGCCACATCTACTTGTCCATAGCTAACTGGGATTTTGGTGGCAGAAGATTTTAGAACTATGGCTTGGTCAAATTATGAGCCACATAGGGGAAAATGTAGCTTGTATGAATGAATTAGAGCCCTGCTTACACTTCCATTGATAAGATTAATCATCTGTTTGGTTTAAGTAGCATATTTTCTCTATCAGTGTATCAGTAAGCACCCCACCGTACACAGGAGGGCCTGCTCTCACAGGTTCTTAGATCTACATTCATAAAAGGCAAGGCAACTTTTGAGGGGTTAGCAATCACTTTAATTAAGCACATGTATTAGCCCTTTGACCAAGCACATATATCATTCGCCTATTTCAGGGGAGTCAGTACCCTGAACTTTAAAGAAAATGCAGAGAAATTAAAGATCAACAGACGTGACTTCCTCTGCCTGACCATAATTTAACAAACTGTCTGACCATAATTTCCAGAGAGCTAATCACAACATCTGGGTTCTCAAAGCCAGGGAGGTGCTCCTTAAGGGTTTCCAGAGTCTTAGTCTGGCCAAACAAACGCTTCCAGTCAGTAAGCCCCAAAATAAAACCTGCACTCAGAATCTTTATATACTTTTTAGGGCCAGAGGGCACTATACCAGGCTGTGGGAGTGCAAGTACCAAGGGTGAAACAATCCCTATTCTCAGTAGTGTCCATGAGGAAATGCAAATGTGGTTGAACCCTCCTGCCAGGTCTATTTTATATCAATGGCACAGGCCTGGCCAACCTTTTCTTGTACTGACACTTATAATCAATAGAAAAGTCTTAATTTAACAGACTCCTCTTTTCAATAGTGGATGTGTTAACCTTCCTGAATTTGCTGGACATCATTTCCCGTATAATAAGAATAGCCAGCATTTACACAGTACCCACTATATGCCAGGCAATGTTCTAAGCACTTTACAGTATTCTCTCAAGTAATCCTCACAATAACTCTGGGAGGAAGGGGCTATTTTTACTCCCATTTTACAGATGAGGAAATTGTACATTAAGTGGTATTCTGTACCTTTTCTGTTCTCTTCTAAGACTTCATTCTCTCTAAATTGAGAGGCAACATGGAACCATGGAAGAGGCATTGATTCAGGGGTCAAAGGGTGCGGGTTCAAATCCCAATTAATACTACATTTGTAGCATTGGACAAATTCTTTAACTTCTCCAGACTTCAACTTTCCTAACTTTATAATGGACTTGGAATAGATAGCCTCTGAGAACTCTAAATCTATAATCCTGAGAGGAAAACATTGTCTCTTGGTTTCTTCTGGCCTGGTAGAGCACTATGGGGTAGCAGATAGAGTCCTGGACTTGGAATCAAGAAGACCCAAGTTCAGATTTAATAGTTATGCAGATCTAAGTCCCTCTAAGCTCTAAGTCTATGATCTTATGATTCTCATAGCTAAGTACTGATTAGTGCAAATAATGAATCTTCTAAAGTGACTGCATGTATTCACATTTACAGTATTCACAGTTACAACAGTGTGAAAAGTCGTCATTGGTTCAAGCCCAATGGAGATGTGCAGTGTGAGTTCTAATTATATAGCTGCCCCAGGGGATTCAGTATTTCCACTAATTGGGACTTGGTCTTAACTAATCCCTGTATCTAGGTCTTCTTTGGATGGTGCAGTGATGAATAAAACTTTGCCTTGCCCTCAAGGAATTTATGGGGCAGCTGGATGGCACAGTAGATAGAGCACCCTGGGCTTGGACTCAAGAAGACTTATCTTTCTGAGTTCAAATCCTGCCTCAGACACTTCCTAGCTGTGTGACCCTGGGCAAGTCACTTCACCCTGTTTTCCTCAGTTTCCTCATCTGTAAAATGAGCTGGAGAAGGAAATGGCAAACTGTTCCAGTATTTTTGCCAAGAAAATCCCAACAGGAGTCACAAAGAGTGGGACAACATTAAACAATAACAACAGAAGAGACTGAAACATTCACAAATAAATACAGTGCAGAGGAGAATATGAAAATACTCTGAGGGTTTATAGGAAGGAAGGTCTCCTTGGGATTGAAGGATGAAGGACCCCACAGGGAGGAGATGGCAGTTGTGCTGGTCTCATGGGTAAAATTTCAGCTCACAGAGCAGTGAAAGCAGGGCAGTCCAAGGATCATAAGCAAATTATGCTAATGCCTTAAGGTTTCTAGAGGCCCCTCTCACCACAAGTATTCTTACTGCTTTTTAGAAGGACACAAGATCATAGATTTAAGACTAAAAGGGCCCTAGAGATCATTGTGTCAATATTCCATTTTGCAAATGAGGGAAACTGAGGCCCACAGAGGTTAAGTGACTTACCCAAAGTCACACAGCCTTTAAGTAACAAAGCACGAGGATTTTGAACCCAAGTAAACAAAAATAAAATGCTTTTGTTGGAGCTGTTGTTGTTTTCTTAAGGCAAGCACCAATGATAGAACAATGGGAGATGTCAGGGGAAAAAAATGCCTATTATCGTACAACAGTGTTCCTTTTGGCCACATAATGAACATTGCCCATAACGTTATTTTTCAGTTATAGTAAATAGAAAGAGTGTTTGGATGAAGGGACTGCTGAAAAACATAGTTAATTCACAAGGCAGCTCTTTCTCAGTAAATAACTTTGACAGAGTTGATGATTTAATGGAAAGAGGTTCCCGTTATTCTGCAGCCCATCCAGGGCCCACAAGGAAGAATAGGCCTGTGATTAAGTGCTAAACACCATTCATTGTGAAGACTCTCTGAATGATGAATGGCAAAAAAAAAAAATAATAACATTTCTTCTAAGAACTTGGGGACATGTGGCTTATTAATTTAACCAAACCTGTTCAAGCCACAATGGAACCCAAGCCATTTGATCTGATAACTCAATTTAAGGACCTAATTAAAGGAACCCAGAAAGAAAAGTGAAGAGAGCTCAGAATTGTCTAAATCATCTCCAGGATCCTGAGCCATTAACCCTTTGCTGAGGGGAAGACCTCTTGTGTCTCTCATTATAAAGAGGTCCTCCCATTTCATCATGTGGATTTCATCTCTTTGGCAACACAGCTGAAGCACATACATTAGAATGTTCATAACCTCACTTATTATAAATCAAGAGAGCTGTAGAAGGGAAGTGTGTGTGTGTGTTTGCGTTAAGAAATCATGAGTTCTCTTTTTTGTTTGCTAATTTAGCCTGAAAATGCTACTTGACATTGAAATCATCATTTTCAGTTATTGTGGGGGGGATTAAGGGTGCTCTTTTTTCAGTTTAATCACTTGCACTCACCAAATTAATGAGCTTGAATTGCATTATCTTGTTAAAAGAAACTCTAGTGTGAACACTTAATTCCCTTTTAGACAACCACTCTCCCAGACACCCATAAAAAGAAAAAAAACACAATTTCTTCTCACTGGCACAAAATTTCAGCAAAGGGAGTTCGGGCTTAGGAGCATCACTGTAGAATTTCCTTTTTCACCTCTTATTAATGTCGTGCATTCTAGTTCAACAGTCTTGGGATTTGGAATTGCCTTTAAAGACAAGAAAAGCCTCCCAGACTTTAGATTTGTAGCTTCTCATTGTCTCAATGCAATTGCCACTTTCACCATCTGTAAAGCCTGTGGACCCTTTCTCAGAATAATGTTTTTAAATACATAAAATCAATTACATAGAAGTGTAAAGGAAATACATAGGAAACTGACTTTATTGAAATAAACATGTAATTTCTACCTATCCAAATTCATGGATGCCCTAAAGGCCATCCATGGATCTATTTAAGAACCTCTGCATCTAGTCTATATTCAGTGGCTCCCTATTACTTAGGGATTAAGTATAGATCCTCCTCAGGATCACTCCTATGTACCTATCTTTCCAGCCTTATTTCATGCCATTTCCCTTTACTCTATCTTTCAATCAAACTGTCTTAATAGTTGTATTGTCTACAGTACTCAAAATGTCATCTCTTTCTGACAGGTCTTTGCATAGCCGAGTGCCCTCTCTCTTTACCTCTGTCTCACAGAAACCTTAGCTGCCTTTAACCACAACCCAAGTTCCACTTCCTACACAAAGCCATTCTCCAGTGCAGGAACTTTAGTGCCTTCTCCCTCTTGAAATTCCATTGTTTCACTTTGTAGATGCTTTGTAATTGACTTACCTATAGGTATATTGGGTTCTCCATCCTTCTTGTAAGATAGAAGTTCCTTGTGAAATAATATAAGCAAAGGGCTTTGAAAACATTAAATTGCTAAATGCATATGTTAATATTGTTGCCATGTTAGGAAGAGCTTCACTTTTGTCTGCATAACCCCAGGATCCAACACAGCACACGATACTTGTTATTGGCTTTATTGATTGAATGGCATTGAGTAGCCAAGTCAGTTGCTAGCTTGCTCAGTTGTTTAAAGTACAATGTTAATGAGGCTGAGATCACAGGTTCATTTCATGTATGATTAATTAATTAATGCAGATTAATATCAATTCCACAATTACCAGTTTCTCCCCTTTCCAGTCATGGTGTTTCTGATCAAAAGGAAACAAACCAATATCAATGAAGGGGACTGGGAATACTCCTGGAAAAATCAGCTGGAAGCCCATGCATGGCCTCTGTCAAATCAAGGAACATTTTTAACAACCATCTCTTTTTTCTTTCATGTGCAAAGGACGGGTCATTAACATTAGCTTTAGGAACAAATCCTAAAACATCTCCTGGTTGATTTTCTTCCTGCTGGAGTTGGAGTCTTGTCTTTAGAATGGCCCACAGGACCTTAGGAAAGTTCTGCTCCTTGTTGTGCACAGATGAGAACTGCTCCTGCTGAGAGCTGTCTGTTTGTAGCCTTGTTCAAGCCTCACACTGGGTTCAGAAATAGACACTGGGTATGGGCATCATTCTGGATCCAATGCATTCCAACAAGGATTTATTAAGCTCCTACTATATGCAAGACACTGTTAAGTGTTGGGGATACAAAAATAAGAAACATTTCTTGTTCTTGATGAGCTTACAATTCACAGGATGGATAAATTGTATAAACAGAGGCAGCTAGGGAGCACAGTAGATTAAGTGCTGGGCCTGAAGTTAGGAAAACCTGAGTTCAAATCTGAATTCAGATCTGAATTACTAGCTAAGTGACCCTGGGCAAGTCATTTAATTCCAATTTGCCTCAGTTTCCTCAGTTGTAAAATAGATATAATAATAGCACTTCGCTATTGGTTACTGTGAGGATCAGATGAGATATCTGTAAAGCACTTAGCATACAGTAAGAACTTACTAGCTTGCTCCCTTTCATCCTAAATACATAGGTAAATGTATTATAATTTGAGAAATAAGAGAGTATTAACAATGAGGGGAAATAATAACATTATAAATTTGTAGGTAGAAAAGATATTAGATGCCATCTAACTCCATCTCTTCATTTTATAGATAAGGAAACTGAGGCACACATGCTATGGGTTAAATGATTTACTCAAGGCCACACAGTGAGTAGAAGAGGTAGGATTTGAATTTGGGGCCTCTGACTAAAATACATTGTTCTCTCCACTATACTGCCTTGCCTTTCAATAGTTAAACATTTTCCTATATTAATTTCATCATGCTGTTTTTATCCAGTTTTTTTTGTAAAGGATCAATTTTAGCAGGAGGTTTTGGGTTTTTTTCCATTGTTTATCTTCCCAGGGCTACACTAAAGGATAAATTAGCTTATGATCTGTAAGACTTGTTGGATAGCCAGAGTCATCCACACTAATTTCACTCCAAGTTTTCTCTTCAGTATACGTTACTTTATGTAGCATGAGTTTTTCTTTTCTTTCTGGAAAGATCACACACTCATTGCAAGCAAACTATTTCTCTGAAGTGTGAAGTCTCTGATCCCTCCTAAGGTTGAAAATGTTGCTGAAGGCTTTCCCACACTGATATCTTTCTAATGGTTTCTCCCCTGAACGAAATCTCTTATGTGTAGCAAATTTTCTCTTGTCTATGAAGGCTTCCCCTCACTCATTGTGCACAAAGTGTTGATCTCTAATATGAATTCTCTTAAACCTCTTAAGTGGCAAGATATTGCTTGAAGGCTTTCCCCCAACTCATTACATTTCAGGATAAGGAAAATCTTTCCATAGGAGGTAGCATCTGAACCAGGAAGGAAGACAGAAATTCTAAGAAACAGAAATGAGAAACGAAGTGCTTCCCAGGCATTTGTGCAAGGCCTTTACAAGGCACAAACCTGAGACATGGAGAGTTGGGTTCATGGAAGAGACATATCAGATGCTGTGACTAGAATGTAGGGAAGGATGAAAGGGAAGAAAGTGTCATATGCCTCAAGAAGTGAAATTGATACCAGGCTCTTGAAATAATCTAGACTAGAGATGATGAAGGCTGGAGCTTGAGTGATGGTCATATCACAGAGAGAAGTGACTGGATGAAAGAAGAGGGGAGGCAAGTATTTACTATGTGCCAGACTGTAGCAGCAAGAAACCTGGCACACCCAGGATGGCGATGGCCTGCTGCACAGCTTCTTGGATCTGTTTTAAAGGAAAGCAATTTTTGAGAAGTCAACAATCTTCTTTAGTCACATACACCAACAGAGAAAATACACGTAGAGAAATAAAGACCAACAGACAGGGCTTCTGATTGTCTGACCATAAGCAATGCATACATCACAGATCAACAGACATACCTAGTTGTCTGATTTTACATGCATAGTTACCAAAGAGATCATCAACATCTGAGTTTTCAAAGTTGGGAGGCTCCTTACTGACTACCAAGAATCTCTTCTGGCACACAAACTTTCTGCCGAAGAGTAAGCCCAAAGTAAAACTTCAGATCAGAGTATATATACACATATACACACACACACACAAACACACACACACACAAACACACACACACACTTTTCAGAGCTGGAGGGCATTACTACTGTCATGACCCAGTGCCTCGTTAGAAATTAACAAAACGTGTGGGCCTTCCTTCAAAACAAGCCTCCCCTAATCAAGATTCTCTTAATGGGCTCTACCTGAGGTCTATTAATGAGCAGAGGAAGATCTTTAACTCTTACACTGGCACTATGCTAAGTACTTTACAAATATCTCATTTGATTGGAGGTAGGTGCCGTCATTCCTATTTTACAATTGAACTAAATGAGGCAGACAAAGGTGAAATAACTTCCCCAGGATAACACAGCTAGCAAATAAATAGCTGGATTCAATTCAGGTCTTCCTGACTCCAGACCTATCCCAGTCATATGTGTCCATGTTGATTTCTTCTTTGCCACACCTAGTGTACAGGACATCATGGGTATTGTATAGCAGCCAACTCAAATCCATAATAGGTATTTTCCTTGCATTTTAGGTCACATATAATCCACTGTGCCACTTAGTTGCTCCTAGTCAAGAAATGTGAAAGTAGAATCAATAAGAGTGGTTGGTTACAGGGATGTTGGAGAGGGAAGAGTCAATGATGACTCCTGGTTTGTGAACTTGAGTGACTGGAAGGATGATGGTGCCCTCATCAGAAAACATGGAATTTAGGAAGAAGTGTTATATTTAGAGTGGAAGATAATAGTTCTATTTAAGACTTATGGAGTTTGAGATCCCTAGGAGACATCCATTGAAAGATGTCTAACAGGTGGTGATGTGGAACTATAACTAAGGGGAAAGATTAGGTCTGAATATGTCAATCTGGGAATTGTCTTCACTGAGATGAAAGAATTGTAATGCTAGAGAGAAAGAGAGTTTTCTCTCTTTGGGCCCCAAATTGATACAACCCTTTTATTACTAAAGAAGAAGAATGTGCCCCCATTGAGGAAATGGCATTATATGGTGGAGACATTTGTGGTTTGGGTGCTGGTAAGATGGTGTGGAGATTGAGCATGGTCACGGGAGAGCTTTCATCCTTATCTTTTGTAAACTTGACCTGATTTCTAAATCCCTTCTATTCCTTCGGTCAATGGGTACCATATAGCTGACTTCCAGGGCGATCCTCCCAATGCTGCTTCGGTTGATATTTTTATTTCTTGAATAGAGAGGGGCAGGATGGGGAGGGAAACCTTTCCTTGACCTCAGCCTTATTTATATAGGCACCATGGTGCTCATGAACAGCAATAGGAAAATTAATAAAAAAGCTAGCCACAAGCCTCCATAAAGAAATAGCCCCCTTTTTCCTTTCTCACTGGGGCTCTTTTATAGGACATGGAATGGAAGGATCCTAAATGTTTGCGTTCATCTACTTCAATCCCTCAGAGTAAAATTGCTGGGAAACAGATTTAATCTACCCTGCTTTTAGCCCTGATTTTTCTGCAAACAAATACAAACACAGTGCATTTCTTCTTCACCTCCAGCATAAGGAACATGAACAGAACCTTTGGACCTTTCACTTTTTAGAATATGATTTTATGTGCCCTGTTGCCAAGTAGTGATAAAGAAAGAATACTCATCCCTGAGCTTGTAGGGGGACCGAGGGACTGTAAGTTAGGACCTATATATTCTATGATTTGCTTTTTTTTGGGGGGGGGTCCTTTCCTTCTAGGCTAAGCTGTATTTGTCAGTAATGGTCACTGAGGTTTGATTTACTCCTAGGTACTTGTGTTTACAGAATTTGTGACCTCTACTTCTTAAAAATCCTTAGGTCCTTTCTGGCGCTAGCTCCTACCCAAGACCTTTCATGTGCCCCCCAGATATTATAGTTCTTCCTTCCCCCACAATTACTTTGTATTTACTTCTCTGTATCTAAGATACCTCCTCTATCCCACTGGATAGATCACTGGCCTTAGAGTCAGGAAGACCCATGTTTAAATCCTGCCTCAGATACTTCCTAGCCATGTGATTCTTGGCAAATCATTTCATCTCTCCAAAACTCAGTTTCCTCATCTGTAAAATAAGAGGACTGAATCTCGTGTTTTCTAATGTTCCTTTCAGCAGTACATCTACGATCCTTTATTTTCTCTAAAAGGATGTAATCCTCCAGTGGACAGGGTTGATTTTTGTCTTTGTATCACCAGCTCCCAATTCTTAGCACATGGTAGAAGCTTAATAAATTCTGGCTGAGCTGAGTTCAATTCCACAATATTGGCTTAGTAGATGCAAGGATCTATCTTGCCACCATCCGTTTGGTCTCTACCTCCATCAAGACAGAATCCTCATCAGAAAACCACTAACAGGTGGCCTCAAGAGCAGGCAGACATGGTGTCAGTGCTCTCAGTCTGGCACCAGAAAAGACACCCCACTGAAGAGAAACGTTTTCAGTGGGAAAGCATATCTCCCATTTAAAACCCATCGATGCCTGGCAGCCACAACTTGGGGCCGGTGCTTCGCCAGCTTGGGAACTGTGCTTTTCAGAGCATATGGGCACAAAGAGGCAGCCAAGAGACCCAGCAAGCCCAGGATCTGCATCACTCACTTCTCCCAACTGAGATGTTCTCAGCTCATCTCCATCAGGTTCAGGTTGTTATGTTTCTGCCGCATCCTTCCTTCTCAGAAATGAGCCACTTCACTCCCTCTACTCTGGAAAGAAAAAGTGCCTTTGTGAGAGAGACAGGAAGCACATGCACATCCCAGTCTGTGGGGTCAGATATCATTTTGCAAAAGAAAAAAAGATTCTGAGAAGCTGTTGGTATGGTTTCTTGCAAGTTGAATATCCAACCACATTGAGCAAAGGTTAAGTCTGAGACTTTAATCCAGGATGTCTGGCCTCTAGACCAGCACTCGAACTTCAGGAGAAGTCCAGGAAGTACAGAGATAAGTACAGTGGTACATTGATTTTACAGATGAAAGGGGTCCTAGGCATCCGCTAATTCAACCTCCTATCCTATAAGGAAGAGCAGACTTTTAGATGGGGATGGAAAGATAAGTGACCATGAGCTTTCCCACCTCCCTCTGGGAAGAGAACAGTACTAGTTTCCTGCACAGGAAATGACCCCACCCATCACCTTCATTGGACTTCCAGAGGAAAAACTAAAGGAAGCATTGAAGTAGGTACAAAGGAACCAAAATAACATAATATGGGAAGTGGTGAACCTTTGTCCAGGCAGAGGAGGGTGGGAGTCAGTGGGGAAATGGAATCTTCTTCTTAGAGATATTTTCTGGCTCTAGCTTCTCTGGTTCTATTGTTTTGTTTTTTATTGAACTGGGTCTCTCCATTAGCAAAAGGAAGTCACTTCAAAGAAAGACTGAAACAAGATAGGAGATAGTGATTTCAATACCCTTTCTACCCTCCAGTGGATGCACTGGAAAAACAGTTCTGTTTCTGCACATGTTCTGTAGGAGTTAGAGTCCATAATATGTGACATTTGGTTGAAAGAACTGGGATGTTTGGTGAGAGGCAGAGACATGGAATGTGATAGCAACTGTCGTGTATTAGGACAATTGCCTGTGATAGAGATTTGTTCTGAAGCAGACATGGGGCATGATAGCTGTTGTCATATATTAGGACAATTGCCTATGAAAGAGACGTGTTCTCTTTGGCCCCAGAGGCCAGAACGGACAGCAGTGGATGGAAATTGCCAACAGGGAAAGTTCAGTTTAATTTGAAGAATAATTCCCTTACCTTTTGAGCTATCCCAAAAGGGAATGAACTAACTCAGGAGGTGATGACTCCCCTTCACTGAGGGTCTTCAAGGAAAAACCAAGTGGCCAGTTGTCAAATATGTTGTGGAAGGATGTGCTGTACAGGTATGGATTAGACTGGACTGGACTTCTTCTAAGGCCTTTTCATACTATAGATTGTGATTATAAGTATATATACCAGAAGAAAAAAGGTAAATTTCAATGTTTTGATTTGTTCCTAGGAAGAGTTATGATATAGAATCATAGAGAGTTACAACTAGAAGAGGCCATAACAATCATCTAGGCTCAGCTTCTTCATTTACAGATGAGAAAACTGAGGCCCAGGGGGGAAACTATCACATCCATTGGCACATTTTTCTGCAATAACTCTATCACTGCCCCTTCCACTCATGTACTTTGCCATTGTATAACCATGGGCAAGAAAGGCAATGTGGATATGGTAGATAGAGAGCAGATCTTTGAGTGAGAAAGACAGTGGATTCAGGTTCTGCCCCTGACACATACTGGGTATGTGACACTGGACAAGTCACTGAAGTTCTCAATAGCCCTCCAAAATCTCTTTAAGCTTCTATGTTGCTCAGTAGGGGGTTGAACTGCATTGACAAAGAGTTTTCTTCAACTAAAGTTATCTATACCATTGAAATTAGATGTCTTTCCAAAAATGTTTAGACAAAAGTTGCATTCAGCATGAGGGAAACCTCCCTCTGACCATAAATTGGCCCTTGAAGATGGAAACTATTGTCTAGTGTAAGTTAGGAATGACAGCCTAATGTGTTTATGCAAAAGACATGACCATACAACCATAAGTTGTTGGTCTCAATGGAACGACTCATCACAGTTTCTGTATTGTTGGGAGGAGAATGGAGTAATGGCAGATGTCCCCAAGAACACATGAAAGAAAACCCCTTGGAGCTTATATTCAGGAGTACCTAAGAAATATTGGTCTGTGAGCTTCTTTTCTTTATGAAAGGGTAGTTAATTAAACTTGTTCATAAGGTCGTAGATTTCAAGCTAAAAGGGACTTTGGAGATCATCTGAACCAACCCTCTCAGTTTATAGCTAACCAGAGGGCATTCGAGAAATACAATGACTTGCCCAAAGTCCTGTAGAAAGGACCTGGCAGAGCCAATCCTTGAAGCCAGGTCCTCTAACTAAAAAGCTAGTTAGAACTCTCTTCTTCTAAGACAGAGACTTTGGAGGTCCTAAAAGAACTTGGAGAGGCTGTGTACATCCCCTTTGTCAGAGAGAGCCACCTAAAGCAAAGAACACGAGAAAAGAGGGAGTTTGACAGGAAACTTTATTTCACAAAGGATAATTAACACAATGAAGGGAATCCATAAGAGGTAGTGACTGGAGCTACATCTGTGAACACAAAGCAGTAATACTAATGTTCAGCACTTACCCTGAGTTCTTTTCACCTTCCCAGCTCTTTGCAAACATTCAATAATAATCCCAGTGACATCTCTACAAGGCTGGCAATATTATCCCCATTCTACAGACAAGGAAAAATGAAATGGAGTAGGGGGATGATGTATGAACTGAAAATGATTATTGCTAAATTGCTTCATCCCCAAATAAGGACATCACCAGGAGAAAATCATGTAACAGCTGCAAACAGTCTGCTATCATTTTATCTTCCCAGTAAAAATGCTTCTATCCTTGAGATTCGCAGTTTGTATCTTTCCATAGTCATGATGGGAGAGGCGGATGCCAGGACACCTCTTGGACTTGAAAGTTGTATTTGTATATGGCTTGCTTTGGGGTGTTTTGCGATTCCCAGAACCCCTTTGATAACGCCTTTCCAAATATGAAAGCCTTTCCCCAGGCTGTTTCTTTGGATTCTGCCAAGAGGACTCCCCCTCCTGACTTAAGGGCTGTTGAGTAGCTTTGTGAAAATCACGCAGACTGGTGCCACCCTTCCAGTCTACTGAAACACCTGGTGTTCCTTTATGAACCTCTTCCTAGTGGGAAGGCAGGTAGACCAATGAACTGTTTGTTAGTGATCTTTGATTTGGCTCAACTTTGGTTCGATCATTTTAGAGACCTGCAAGAAAGGTGACTAAACAGTCAGTCTAACCAGACATTGATTAAGTACTTGCTAAAAGCCAGGTATCTTGCTAACAAAAGGCAAAAACAGTTCTTGCTCTGAGGGAGCTTGCAATCTCCTGGAAACCCTCCCATCCTCCCACCCCTGCCAGAAAAAGTAAATTACATATGAATGTAATGGAATATTCTCACTCAGTTAAAAAAAAAATCTGAATATGAGGGAATCAGGGCAATATAGGAAAACTTATTTGAATTGAGGCTGAGAAATAAGCAGAACCAAGCAACGAATACCATAAGTGCCCTTAGAATGTGAGGGCCAGGTTTGTCATAGTAAAGAAGCAACTGACTACAAAGTCCTAAAGTCCTAGGGGTCCACCACGGTCAGCTCCTCCTCCCTGCTCCCCTGGCTCCCAGTTCTCCAAGACCAAGTGACAGAGCAGGTACCAAAGTGTGCTTGGTGTGGTGAGTTGAAATGACAGGTCTCAATCACAGAAATTATAATTAATAACAACAACCAAATGAAATTGCTCATCATGCCCAGCCCACATTCTGGACCTGCCTATTTTGAGGGCAGAGAGTAAATGAAAAGATTACTAAAAAGAACCTGATCTCTGAACAATTTTTTTTTTAAAAAAGCCAGAATGGTCCCAGAGAACAGACAATGAAAAATACATTTCTTTCTTCTGGCAGAAAGGCAAGAAACTACTAGGACTGATGTGGAAAACATTTTCAGATGCAGTCATGGTGTTAAGTGCTAGTTGCTTAGCTATTTTTCTTTGTTTCAGGGAAAGGTTCAATGGACTGAGGGGGTGAGGTTGGAGTATTTCCAGGAATGACTGTAATGTTAAAATAAAAGGCATCAGTACAACTTATTTATAGGAGGATTTGAAAAAAGCCTTTCATTTGGGAAGCCATTCACCTTTCTGTCCTCCCCCTAATTCATGCCATGGAATTCCCTAGACAGTGGCACCAGCTAAGGCCAAGCTGGGTCCTTTGACATAATCTCAGAGTGGGATATGGTAGCAGGGAGCTTTTAAGTCCAGCAAGAGGCACTGATTTCACTTATGATGTCAGGAATGGTGAAATAGGGAATCTCTACTAAATTGCTTCACTTGGGGAGTGCTGTCCCTTTGATTCTGAATCAATATCTGGAACAATACCTCAAGTGTGAAACATACCAGAGGAAGGAAGGAAAAGGGGGAAAGAAATCCACTTCAGAGCACTGAAAAGGCTCCCAAGTTTACAATGAGTTTCAAAGAGAGTATACATCATGTTAGCTTAACCTCCAGCATGAAATAACACCAACATTTACGTGAAGAAAATATCTTAGGAACTGATTTAGAAGCAGGGAACCTGAGTTGCTTTGCTGCAGCTTGCTTGTTATTTAACAATCTTGAATCATAATTAAAGTCAGTTCACTAAAGGCAAATTCCCCAAGTGGGCAAGCCACATTGTATCAGAAGCTTGTGAAAAGTAATCAAACACCTATGAGAAAGTAATTAGGCACCTGTGAAAGGGACCCCAATGTCAAGAACCTCACTAGGGACATTTGTTTAAAAGGATGGCTAATAATATGGGTGAGAAGAGGCAGCTTAGTGTCACTAAGGAGTCTGCAGTTGAAGGTGGTCTGAATCAGGAATCAGAATGACAGCTTTCATTGTGAAAGGCCTTTTTCACTCTCTGGACATTCGATTTGAATTTCAGGATGGTCCTATGAAGTCAATAGATATATAAGAATATACTCTATAATCTTATTTTCCAGATGAAGAAACTGAAGTTCTGAATTGACTGTATTCACATAGCTAGTGAGTGTTAGAGGCAAGATTTGAACCCATGTTTGGTTCAGTCTCAGTGTAATGTCATCAAAGGAGATATTATTTGTAAGGCACTAGCACACAGTAGGCCCATAATAAACCCTGGCTCCCTTTCCTCTCAATGCTTTACCATTCTATGCCATAGTTCCCCAAGGAAGTGATTCCCAAGATTTCCTTCTAGCTCAAAAATGTTCATGTGGGCCCTGGTTCTTTGTTGCATTACTTGGAAGAATTTCTAGCTGATGCTAGAGCCAAAGGCTTTGTTTTTTGTGTCATGGGTCCTGATGGATCTTTGTTCCTTTCAGTGTCAAACATCACACAAAGGTAAAGTCCACATGCTGCACTGTGGATTGCAGACTGTACATGGGCTAGTGATTCCTCTTAGGGGTGAATTTGCTGTTTGTGCTTTTATCAGGGAATCCTGGTTATTCCTGCCTGCACAATCCCCAGAGGAAATGAATTTTATGCTCACTTGATGAGAGAGGAATGTCAGGGGCATTTTAATAAACTAAAAATCAACCAGCAGGCTTTTATTAAATGCTTACTCTTTGCTGAGCATTGGCCTAAACTTTGGGGAGGCAAAGAAAGGCAAAACTAAAAGTGCTCTCCTCAAGGAGCTTACCTTCACCCGTATGTGAATATGTTCATGTTCAAAACTCAGCCCTGGGTCCTCCTGATGCCCAGTGGATATCACCTCCATCTCAGCGTCTTCTTAGTTCAGCTTAAAGGTCACTCTAGAAGAGGTCTCGCTTGAGTCCCCCAGATTCAAGTGCCACATAAAAATGACTTTGTATTTATTTTGTGTGAGTAGGAATTTATGTATAGGTTATCTTCCCTGATAAAATGTAAACTTCCAGAGGGCAGGGAGTATTTATTTGTTTTGAATCTGCAATGCTTGGCACATAGGTACCTAATAAATACTTATTGAAGGGTGTGTATGTGTGTGTGTGTGTGTGTGTATGTAAGTTTCTTTGAGGCAGGGACTGATTCATTCTATACTTTGTTCCTACAGCTCCTAGCACAATGCCAAGCACATAGTATGTATTTAATAAAATGCTTGATAATTGATTAGATGATGACTTTAATGCAAAGCAGTATTAAATGCCATACGTTTGGGTCCATCTTGCCCTGTGGATAGCCCACTCTGGAAGATTGGGATAGAATTCAGTGTCTCTAGGCTCTCCTTAGGTATTAAGAATCCAAGGTTAAGAGTTTTAAGATGTTTGGTTGGTTATTTTTTACTTGTCAAATGTGATGCTCAGACCTGTTTTCTTAGAGGTCTAGAGTGTATATTTATAGAATGATTCCATCTTAGGACTGGGAGGGATCCTACAGTCCCTGTTATTCTTGAAGCCAGGAAGATCTGGGTTCAAGTCTATTTTATGCTAATAAATACTTATTATTTATCTGACATTGGACAAGTCACTGACTTAAACTTTCAGTGGTCTAGCACTGAGTATCCAGCAATCTCAGACTTTTTGCTCTCAGGAGCTTCTTACTCTCCTAAAAATTATTTAGGATGCCCCTCAAAGACCTTTCTGTTTATGTGGGTTCTATTTGTCATATTTGAAAACAAAACATCTTATTATAATGAAAATAGTACTGATCTCACAGACTTCTTGGAAAGGTCTCTGGAACCTCTTCTCTAGGCAGCTTTCAGAAACTGCCTAAGCTGTAAAGAAGGTGCTACCACCCATTGGCGAAAGGAATGTCCTCCTCTGGGACTTCCCTATACAAATGAAACTTCAGGTCCAGGCACAGTCCTCATTCATATTTGTATATAAATGAATTTTGAGCTACAGATATTCAAGTGAATTCAATTTAACATTTTAAATACCTGCTATTAATCATATTAAATGGCATACATTTAGTGCTTTCAAGGTGGCAAATTGTTCTAAAGCTTAAAAATGAACCAAAATTTGGGGGACATCCTATAGTACATGTGTGTGTGGGAGGGTATGCATTTGCCTACACACATATATAAACACAATACCTACATAGACATGTACATACACTCATGTGTATGTATGTATAGGTATGCATATTGTGTTTAATAAATACTTACACATGTATATGAATGTGCATATATAAATGCATGTCTAGATGTATATCACATGTACATATGAATATGTGTGTATCACATATTTCTATATATTTATTATATGTGTATCTATAAACGTATATACATGCATATTATTAATTCACTAGAATCCTCTGAAACAATTGTTTTTCCGCCATATCTAACTCTTTGTGACCCCTTTGGGAGTTTTCTTGGCAAAGATATTGGAGTAGTTTGCCACTTCCATCTTTTTTTTTATCTTTATTTTTATGTACTTTTTTACAGATTGGAAACTGGGATAAAGAGGGTTAAGTCACTTTCCCAGGGTCACACAGCTAATAAATGTGTGAGACTGGATTTGACCTCAGGTCTTCCTGACTCCAGGGCTGGTGCTGTATCCACTGTACTACCTAGCTGCCCCTGAGGCTGGATTGGAACTCAGGTCTTCCTGATTCCATGCCCACTGTGCCATCTAGCTGTTCCCTGTGAAGCAGTTACTATAGATATTTTTATTTCCTTTTATCATATGAGAAAAGTGAGTTTCCAAGTAGATAAGCAACTTAGCCAAGGTTACACAGTTCCTCAGTGACAATGTCAGGCTTTGAACCCAGGTCTCCTTGTCTCCAAATCCATTCCTCTCCCTTTCACCACGTAGCCACTTTAATATTCAAGACACTTGGACACCATTTTATGATATTTAACTTAGGGCAGCCTTCCAGCTGAGAAGCAAAGGCATGCACTCTCCAATTTCTCCAGTCGAATGGGGACAGGTATGATCAATTTAGTGAAAAGGGGGGTTAATCAGAAGGAGTTGGGGGGTGACAGGGTGACAAGCAATGGCGTCCACCCCAAGTATGACAAGTCAAGTGTGTCATCTAGAAGGTGTGCACCATGGACAGCTCTCCTCAGATCAGGGAGGGTATTTGGAGAGAGGGTACAGAGACCTTTGCTCGCTTTTCTCATCATGACTTCAGAATTTAGAAAATGTCAAACCCCCTTTCGAGAGATGGCTTGTTTATTAGTGTGTTATTGCCATCTAGTGTGCTCTGCTTGTAACTTCCACCTCACCTCCCTGCCTCCTCTATCTGGCGTTACTCTCTGGGACGCTCTTTGCCCACCAGACAGCTCGCTCCTCTCCAGTGATGTGTGGCGCTCCGGGAATGCTTCATTAATTTATTTGATCCCTTTTCCCCTCTGTCACATCAGCCATTCTCTCTCGGGCCAAACCTCGATTTGTCTATGGATATGCTGAAGAAACTGACCTCTGCTTCCACAGAGCAGCCAAGGGCTTAAAGACAGAGATCGGGCCAGGCAAGGAGAATGCCCAGCCTGCTCTTTGAGGCTGGAGGTAACTTAGCTGGAGAAGGGGCAGAAAGGAGATCCCCTTACATTTGGAAGTTTCACATGGATAACGTTGAGAAGGGAGTATGATTGAATTGTAGAAAATTGCAGTTAGAAGTGGATTGAGCAGAATCGTCTTGTTTAACATGATCTGTTAATTATTTAAAAAGACTTGGGGATGCCATGAATTAAGTCAGGTCTCCTAGTGGTTGGTACATGCAGAATTTTTTTTTTATTTATCAGTCCTGTGATTTTATTGATATAGGAATTCATGGATGAAGAAACTCCCTCTACCCATGCAGATGGGGTAAAACAGACTCCTCTGTCAGGCACTTCCAGCCCTCTATAACCTTGTTGGAAACTCATCTTCCTAGACTTGTTATGCTTCACTCCTCTTCCTGTACTCAAGCATTCAGTCAAACAGACCTTCTTGCTGCTTCTCCTAGACACCATTCCATTTCTTGCCTTTGCAGTGGCCATACTCGATGCCAGGAAGGCATTTCCTTCTCCCCGAATTTAGTATTCCTAGCTTCCTTCAAAACACAGCTCATGTGCCATATCCTAAAGGAAGCCTTACCTGTTTTCTCACCCTCAGCTGACAAGATGTTTTCTTCTTCCCCCAATGGTTTTGTACAACAAACAAGAAAATTATATTGATTTTATACGTATCTCTATCAGTGTGTGCATGCATGCGTGCGTGCGTGTGTGCGTGTGTGTGTGTGTATTTGTCTGCACATAAGCTTCTAGAGGGCAGAAACTCTTGCATTTTGTACTTTGTTTTTACATCACCCAGCACAATGCCAGGCACATAGTAGTACTTAATACAGTGCTTGATAATTGATTAGTTGATGATTATGATGCAAAGCAGTCCCATGAAAGAATGCCAGAAGAGAGAGTTTATCTATTTGGGAGTGTGAAGGTATCAGGGAAGGCTTCTGGAAGATAAAAATATTTAAGATTAGGCTGGAGGAACAAGTCAAGTTTGACCAGGTGGAACTGGAGGGACTAGGGCACAGCCTTCCATCATTATGGTAAGGACGGTAGAGTGACAGCATCGAGTGTATTTGAAGAATGCTGAGTAGCCCATATGGGCTTGTAGGAGAGCTGCAGGAAATAAGAGTGAAAATTAAGATGGGTCCTTGAACAGAATGCTAAGAATTTGGGGTTTATTCTACAGGTCACAGGGAGCTCTGATAGTATGGGAGAGAGACTGGATGGCAGCTTTGCTTCAGGAAGACCATCCTGGTAGCTAAGTAGAAGATGGATTAGAGAGAAGAGGAGATTACAGATGGGAAAACCAATTGGATGCTACTGTAGTAGTCTAGTAAAAAGTAATGAAGCCTTAACCAGGATGGAGAGCAGAGTGGTCACAGAAAGCAGGAAATGGAGGGGAGAGCAGTTATGGGGGTAGGATTTAGTTAGCAAATATGGGGTAGGTCATAATGAGAGAAAAGCCCAAGATAACTCCATGGTTTGATCCTGGGGTTATATTATGATCTAAGTTTCATAAGGTTCTATACATTTTTGTGTTGGATCTTCATGACAACTTTGTGAGGTTGGTACTATTGGACTCATTTTCAGATAAGATTCTGAATAGTTAAGACTTGACCATGGCTACTGAGTTCAATCTGAACCAAGTTTTCCTGATTTCAAGTTCAATATTCTTTGCACTGTTTCATGCACAATACTTCTATTGAAGTAGAATAATTGTATTAGCCTTAACAGGAAAAATAGGAAAAGCACTGGCATTGGGCAAGATGTCAGGGGTGGGCCAAAGATGGTGCCCACAAGGCGATTTGCTCTCTTTTCATCTATCTTTTCTCTACTCAGTTTGTAGCACTCCACCTGTCAACATGAAAGTTCATCCAGTAAATCGGACAGCCTTGCTGGTGACTTGGAGCCAACCAGAGACCATCTACCACCCTCCACTCATGAACTACATGATCTCCTACAGCTGGACAAAAAACGAGGATGAAAAGGAAAAGACATTTACCAAGGATAGCGACAAAGACCTGGTAAAGACATGGCATAGCAGCCACCATCCTTATTTCTTCATCTACTCATGGGATGCTTTGTCCTCATTGGATGAGAAATGCATTGAGCCACGGGCATTGCCCATGGAGCCCTAGGCACCAGTCACCTCACTTCTAATTGCCCTGTTCAGAAATAGAGAGTCAATGCCTGGTGGTATAGTCTGCCACATAAAATCAGTTCATGGGCCACCAAAGCCACAGATTCTTTACCAGGGACTCAGATCAGGACCTTTATTTTTAAAAACATGTTATTCCCAGATTAACATTGAATATCCGGCTCCCAACTTAACTTTCCTAGTAATTACTTACATTTAAATTAAAAAATTATAAATCAACCTTTTTTGCAAGCACTCCTTCTAAATACTTATTTTATTAGTACATTCATTCTCACCCATATTTCCTCTTTTATGATTGTAATCACTATTCACATCGCAATTGCCTGATTTCTTTGTATACTTTGTGCTTGTATGGTGCAGCTGGGAAAAGAATGATGGTTTTGGAGTGAGAGCCCCGGGTTCAAATCTTGGCTTTGCTACTTATTACCAAAATAACTTTGAGTAAGTCTTAACTCTGTAGGCTTCAACTTTCTCATTTTGTAAATGATAGGTTTGGGTCACATGGCCTCTGAAGTCCCATCTAGCTTGAAATGTATGAGCCCGTGACCTGTTAGTATGAATTCCATGCTAGTAATTCATCATGTTACTGTATGATGATTGATTTAACCCTATTCCGACATCATCATGAAGGACCACATAAAATGGAACCACACTGAGCCTCAAAGTGCTAGTTTGTCTAGGTGGGCACACGGCCTAGACATGGGCATACAAAACATCAACCACAGAGTCAGGTGACACACATGCACCACACAAGTCCTTCTGACCCCTTTCTTGGTATGCGTGTTGCTGATGCTGCAGTGAAAAGAACAGCCTCTTTGGAATTGATAGCTCCACCATCCCCTGGAACTCATTAGTAGCCAGTAGAAAGGATGCTGCATTTTCCTGCTGAGTTTAAAGTCATGAAATCAGAGTTCAAATCTTAGCTCTGCCATCTACCTGTTCATTGAAGAGTTTGGCTTCGTTGGCCTCTCTCAAGATCCTAAGGCATTCAGCCCTTTCAGGTCTCTTTTACACCTGTAAAATAAGGGGGAATTGGACTTGATAGCCTCCAAGGTCCCCTTCAACTCAAGATCTGTGATCCCAAGTCACTCTCTTTGCCTCAGTTTCTTCACCTGCAAAATGAAGAGTTTTGACTGCTGATTTCTCAGGCCCTTTCCAACTCCATATGTAAGATTCTTTGATCCCACAAGAGATTGATGAACAAGAAAAAAGTGGTCTGACCTTGTGCCCTGAGATAAAAATGAATATTCAGGAAACAGCAGCCTAGAGACCCTCTCCAGATGACTTGTCCTACATATGCCCAGCTGCTTTTTAAAGCCCAGAAAACAGCCGAATAGCCACCATCTTCTGGCAAATCATGTCCCTCCAGTCCTGGAGAAAACTAGGCCTGCAGAGCAATATTTTAAAATGAACCCCCCCTCCCTCCTCCTTCCCAGCTAAGCCCTCCATTTGTGTCCATCTTCCAAAGTCTTTGGCCTAAGAATCAACGTGACACATTCTGGTTTCAAAGGCTTCACTTATTGTTAATCAAAGGCAGCCTTTGGAATAATGAAATCATAATTGTGTATGCCCATGAAAAATGCAATAGCTCAGAGTGAAATTCTTAATGACTGTTATCATTTTCCCCCTTTTTTCAAATACAGAGTCCTCTGGGCTCATTCAATCAGTTATAGAATAATACTTTTCTTTTTCCTTTAGATGAAGATTCTCTTACTTCATTTCCATTTATATCTCCAATTTCCCCCACTAGACATTGTTATCTGGGTCACATTAGGGAATGATGAGCTTCATCAAATCAGAGAGGAATCTCTTGAAAGGCACCCAAGGTTATGATGTATTTTAACCTTTCCCTTGTCATCACTGTGGGTCCTTAAGGGATTTTCCTCTGTCTGAAGTAAAGATGGCTCATATTAATCAGCAGAAACTATCAAGACACTTGGGTAGCTTCTCATTCTAGGCAGAAAAATAATTAAACAGGCAGTGATGAATAGATATATGCTGGAAATGTACCCTGGTAAATCCCTGCATGGGGTCATGGGGCTTTGCTCTGAAAGGGAGGATAGATCAGAGGTAGAGGGGATCAGGCATGCGTTCATCCCAAAGGAGAAAAAATAGAAGAAAGAAAGAACATGCTTGGATAGCACATTTTTTTTTCACTCATATTTTCATGATTATTTTCTTTGGGAACAGTAGAATTAATTTTTGTATTCCTCAGAAAGTCAAATTGTGATCTTAGTGATACTTGTGTTACTAGATCACCACAAAAACTTGCCTTAAAATGGTTTCTTGTAGGGAAATGACCAATTATTGCCCTGAGTGGGATATGAGGTAGAGAACAGTTTGGTCTCCCTATGTAAGTTTTCTACAAAGCCACAGAAAGAGTGCATTGATCTAAAGCGAGAAGGGACTCAGAGGCCATGGAGTCCAACCCTATTGTTTTATATATGAGAAAACTAAAGCCTGGGGAAACAAATGTCTTGCAGAAAGTCACCCAGGTGGCATTGTATCAGAGACATCATTTGAACCCAAGCCCTTCTGACTCAAGAGACAATGAGCATTCAAAACCATTATGCCACATGTTCCCTTGAAAAACCCAGAGGTTGAGTTGATTCTTAGATCAAGTCATTTATCTTTACATGTAAGTCAGAAAGGGAGGAAATTAAATCCATTAGCAGAAGGTTTTTAATGTTATTTGTTGATGCTTTAACCTACCTCATCTCCACAAAAAAATTTAGTTATTTTTCCTTTTTCCTTTTCAATTTTCCAATTGGCTCCATAATCTGAGAGCAGGTCAAGTGACAGCCAATGCTTGTTGGAAATAAAGATCTCTTTAAACCAGACAGTGAGAGTCAATCAAGATCCATACTCAAAGCCTGAGAAACCTAGGTTCAAATCCCACCTTTGATAGATATCAGCTGGGTTACCAGCTGGGCAATGACATTAGCATGTCAATTCTCAGACCACTTTCTAAAACTTTCAGCTACAGCGGAGTTGCCAAGATGAATTGGTAAGGGCAGTCTCCTCTCTAGGAGTTCTGTCCACCATGGACTCCCAGATCTGGACCATCCATTTTGGTCAAGAAGAAAAAAAGCTGGTTGAATTCCTCCTGGATAGTATTCAAGGCATTATGCTGACCTTTTGGGGTAGCATGGGATTTTTTTTGTTGGGGAAGAAGGGGTATAAAATAATGTGGGTTTTCCTCTAAAACTAACTTCTGTCTTTTTCTTAAAAATACAGAAAGCCATCATTAGCCATGTTTCACCCGATAGCCTTTATCTCTTCAGAGTTCAGGCTATATGCAGAAATGACATGCGCAGCGATTTTAGCCAAACAATGTTGTTTCAAGGTAAAGTATGTACCTCTTTCTGTGGGCAATGTTGATTCCTCCCCTCTTTCCTGTCTTCTTTATTTATCTTCCTCCCAGCCTGTAGAAGTCTGTAGGAAAAGGAATATCATTAGCTGTTGCATGAGTTTTCCTGGTCTGGTTGAGGAGTGGACAGTTATAGTCAGTCTTACACAAAACAAAGACAAAACGCTAGCATGTTCTGGCTGTCTTTTAATGGCTATCCTGTGTGAATGAAAAGATTGGAGGAGAAGGTTTTTCCAGCTGTGGAGAGCTAAGAATTTTGGCATTCAATCCATAAAGTTGTGGCCAGTCACCTGTTCAACTTCATGCCATTGCAATCACCATCTTGGACTTGCCCTCAGAATTCTTGGGTCATTTGGTTTGCAGCTCTCTCAGGAACATCTGAACAGAGAAACCAGTCAAGTTGGTTTGTTTTTATATCTCTATTTGAATTTTTGTATTTTCTGTTTGTGTCTCCAGCACTTAGAACACTCTCTTGGCACAAAGTAAGCACTTAATAAATGAGTTCTTATTCCAAGTTCACATTTCTGACATCTTTAGCTTTCAAGCTCAGATTCAACATTTACCTCTAGTTATTTAGACCCTTGACAACTTCTGAAATTAGTTCCCATCGACTCATATCCATTCATTAGATCCTACAGTTGCCCCATGTTCCAACTATTCCTCTTAATAGGAACTCTGAAGGTATATTATCCCTTCCATTCCTCTGCCCTCCCCCCCAAAAACCCCATCATGTCCCAAGTACCCGTTTCTCTTTTTTACAATGGCTTTAGTGAATGCTGGCTTTATCACAGTTCTCAGTGTGGTAGCCAAATCTCACAAAAGAATCAGAAAACATCATAGCCACATGGAACCACAATCTTGACAAAAGCTAAAGGACTTTACATGAAGAAGCAGGTACTAAAGGAATGTTTACCTTTTGTGAAACTCCATGGGAGAATGATAACAAGTAGTTTACAGCTTCAGAAATGTAAGATTCCAGTTTTTTTGGCATAGTGCTATCTAACTGTCAGTAAAGACAGCAGTAATTCTTGAACCAAGTTATAGCAGGCCCAGTCAACTTTTCCAATAACTCCCCAAGGACCAGTGATCTATAAAGAAGCATTTAATATTTAAATATTCTATGTTAATGTTAACATTTATCTTACCCTTCCATTCAAACTAATTGGAATGAGCTGGGCCGCCTTGTTTCATAAATAAATCAGCCTTGCTGGAATCTACCAGTGCCATAAATGAGTTGGCTCCCTTCCACCCAGAGCAATTGGATTGCAGGCTAGGTCCTCATCTGTGCCCAGCGAACAGGAGAGAAGGAGGCCAAAGTCAGGGGCGTCTGGGACCAGGGCTCAGGAACTTTAGAGACATAAATCATCATTAGGTCTCCCAGGTGCTCAGACCAAGAATTTGGAATCTGCAGAACTGCCTTTTCAGATTAATAGGCCACCGTGATCCTTGGCTTCTGTGTAAGGTTTGAAAAATTAAATGTTTGCAATATAACGTAATCCAAAAGGCCTTGTCAGCAATAAATTTGAAGTCAGGAATATTTTAAGTCACAGGACCCAATGATTTGTGGAAAATCACCTCTTTTTTTCTGTTTTGAGCACTACCTTTCTTTGTCTGGTGCTCTGCGTAGACATCTCCAACCATGATTATTTTGATTTGTTTATTTTCTGTTAATTCCTAATATCATTTATTGCACATGGATTAGCCAACACTTACAGAAACTTTACCTGCAAGAAAAGTGATTTTCTCAACCATCCTACTATTTCCAAAAAAGGAAGTTGCTGCTCTTTAATTCTTGACCCATGTAAAGATTCACAGTCTCTTTTTGGCCTGGCACTGGGATTGAAAATATTTTATTCAGCTCTATGTTTTTCCATGTTTTCTCTGTTTTTAAGATGTTAAATTATTTGAATCATAAATTTAAGTTCTAAATGATTTTGAATTTAAATTTCTAGACTGGCAACATTGACTCTCTACCCCACTGTGTTCTATTATAATCCCTTATTGCAACATAAAGTTGGCCCTAGGTTTTCAAAGACAATGCCAACAGAGAGTAAGTTTTGGCAGGTCCTGCTAAGCCAAGAAGGCTCTGAATACAGTTGGTGATAGAGGGCTTATTTTCCAAAGACCAACCTAGCTAAGTGGGGAAAACCTCACCACCAACTCGGTCACAGGGAGGGTGACTTTTTAGCCCCAGAAACTCTCTAGGGCCATTCATGGAGTCACAGAGGCGTTAAAGTCTGTGTTGTAAAAGAAAGACTTACCATAAAAAAGTCACAGCCTCTGAAGGTATTAAAGCAGAGTAACTTCAAGGACAACAAGGCAGGATAGGTGACAATGGAACCAGTAATTAACTATTGAGGCCAGGCAATGTTTCTGCATATATGCATATATTCTGCATATAGTGCATAGTGATATACACTATTAGTGATTAACACCAAGCCTGAAGGAAAAGGAGGAAATAACTCTAAGAATCTGTGGTCAGAGCAGGTTTGAGTTTTGATGCTTTGCTTTGTTTTTCCAAAAAACTTAACTCCATTTTGATTCATAATGTTAAGAATTTCAAAATGGTAGAACTTAATGCCCATTTGACATGTGAGTTGGAGGCCTTAACTGAGCCCTTTCTAATGCCTCTTAAGACGTCTGTCTTCCCTTGGTTGATCATCTCCAGTTTATCCTGTCTTTAGCTTGTTTCTATGAAGTTGTTTACAACTGACTATAATCTTCTTGAGGACAGAGACTGTCTTTTACCTTTCTTTGTAGCCCCAGCACTCAGCACAGTGACTGTGACGTTGGTAGGTGCTTCATAAATGTTTACTGACTGATTATTTAAACATACCCATGTCTCCCCCTTACTCACTCCTATAGTTTTGAGTTTGTTCTGATAGGAAACCCATCTTTCTCCTGTTTAAATAGATTTATATTCCTCCTACATGATTTTGTCTGGACATTGGGAATATCCAGTTAGCATCCTCCTTAAGAAAATTCTAATCAAATTCTATCCTCCTCCTCCTCCTCTGTCTTTTCTTTAGGTCAAATCATCAACCCCCTCAGCCCAGACTTGGATGTCTCTTCTCAGAATTCTGTTTTGTACCTTAGAAATTTGGTTGACTTTCATTGGACTCTCTCCAGAAGGTCCTTTTCATTTACTTCAGAGAGTTGTTCACCTTTCCTTATATTCCTAGGGACTGGCATATAGTAAGCATTTAATTAATATTCATTGATTTACTGGATGTAGGATAAATATTCTTTCAAAGTGTATGTTATCTCCACTCAAGCAAAAGGGAATCCATGAGGTCATATTTGCAAGTCTCTCGTTATTCGCAGTGTTCAGTCAGAGAAACTATTCTTTTTAAAGGGAACGTGTTCATGGACCCAGAGTAAGCAAGATTGTTACAGCCGAGATGAGAGCCTTGCTAGCGGACACATCATATGTTCAGGACACACAGAAGAGAGTGTTGAAGGGGAAATGATTGAAGGTCTCTTACATGGCAGTAGGTTCAACTCAATGAGCATTTGTCGAGCACTTGTCAGGCACAGTGCTAGGCACTGGTGACACAAAGTCTAAAATTAAATAGCCTCTACTTTTATATTTCATTGGGAAGATCAAACGGCTACTCAAGTATAGAGCGAGGAAAATGAAGAAGGGTGAGTGAACTGAGATGTGGAGGTCAGAGAAGGTTGGAAAGAGCAGGGTGGCACATGCATTGTTCTCTGAAGGAGACCATAGACCCTGAGAGGTGCAGGTGAGGAGGCAAAAGGTAGAGCATTGAAGTCTAAATACAGCTTTTAGTCTGATTTCAATAGACCATGGGATGTGCAAAGAAGAATATCATAAAATAAGGAAGTCCAATTGCAGATGACCAAGAGAATATAAGCTCTGTAAGAGTGTAAGGGTAATTTAAATGGGAAGATCTTTCCACTATGAATATATAACATTGGCACTACAAAGAGTGAGAATTGCTTCATTGTCTTTTGTTTTTTGGGTATTTTTTTTGTATCTGTATCTCACTGCCTAGCACAGAGTAGGTGTTTCTAAATGCTAGTCAATTGACTCTGTCCCTTAAATCCAGCTAAGTTTGTGAGACTCATTCTCTTTGACCCTCAGAGGCAGAACCAGGAGTATGAGGTAATAGTTGCAGAGGGCTAAATGTCATCATGTAGTTAAATTCAGAACTCATATTCACATAGAAAGTACCTGGAATTGCCCTGGGCACCAGATGTACAGAACCAAAAATGAAGATAGCATCTGACCTCAAGTAGCATATAGCCTAACCCAGATAAGGAAATTTCCTACCACTTAAAGTTGAGGAAAACTTCCCAAGAGTTAAGACCAGGGATATGCTGCTGCTAGCTCAAAGTTGGTCTTGAGTACTGATTGTTAAATTTTAAATGTGAGCATTTACACCTTGGAACATCAAATGTTGCAAATCAGAGCTTGATTTTTCATTTTGTTGATTGTCTAGATTTAAGAAAGCCATAGAGAAAATATGGATAATGCAGATTAAGCTTAAATACGTGCCCTAAGTACATTTTCCCCCAGAAAGTCTGGTCTTAAACATGCTAAACATGTACCAGTGCCCCGCTGGTTAAGGCTGTGCATGAGTGGAGCTAGCTGCCTCCGGGACATACTAAGTTCTGGGCTTTGGACAGGAGCTGGTAGGATTGCCACTTGTAGGATTCCTGTTCAAGTACTGGTTGCCTTAGGGAGTATCTGAGCTTCCTACTTACCTTGAGATTCTGCAATGGTGTGAAACCAGACCCTTGGGGAACCTTTCTTAAACTCAGTAAAAATGCAGGAAGTTACATATACCTAACCACATCAGAGATCAGAACGAGGACTAGTGCAGAACTATCTTTGAGCATCTAGTGGTTGGAGGAATTCTATTCCCTACTTATACATGGAAGGAAGGAAGGAAGGAAGGAAGGAAGGAAGATCATTGTTAATGGCAACAATGAAGTATTCTTGTAAATGAGCAGCATTTAGTTAAACTGGTGACTATAGAAATGTTTAAAGAAAACTGTCTTAAAATGAACTTTCTTTTTCCTCGTAGCCAATACCACTCGAATATTCCAAGGGACCCGAATTGTGAAAACAGGAGTGGTAAGTAATATTTTTCAAAAAAAAAAA
>CM053772.1:24055764-24108463 GCA_028658325.1 Potorous gilbertii
CCACCAGGTGGCAGCAGTTGGTCACTGAATTGTTGCATTAAGGTAACTTAGACCTAAGCCTCATGTCAAAGAAAATTATAACCAGCTTATTTAACTGGGATGGGGCGGGGGGGGGGGGGGGAACCAACATTTTATTATTTAGAGTGCTTCCATTTTTATGAGTCATCAAATAAACAGAGACAGTCTGGGGTAATGGAGACAGTGCTCAGTTTGGAGTCCAGGGACCTGCGGAGCTGTGTGATCTTGGCTAGGCTAGGTGTGTCACTACCTTTGTCACCCAGGACAGTCATGTCATCTCTCTGGTTTGTCCAGCTGACCTCTGAGGTTCCTGCCAGCTCCAGATTTCTACTCATATGAATACACCCTGGAGTTGAAGCAATAACCTTGTATTATGCACCTTTATTAGCTTTTAAATTCTATGGCTCTATTAAGCATTTAAATTGTTCAGGAAATCATAGAAGTTTAGAGCCAGAAGGGACCTTAGTTCTCATCTATAAAATGAGAGGGTGGAACCACATGATGCCAGCCATCCTGGCAGAGTAGCAGAGTTGGGTGTGCGAAGCCGGGTCAGAGGATCACAGCTTTTGAACTGGAAAGAGCCTCCAGGGTCACAGTCTGACCCTCCCATTGTACAGAGAGGAAATGGGGAAGGGAACAGCCTTTCCTGAGATCACATAGGTAGTGAGTATTTGAACCTCGTTCCTCTGACTCAACATCCAAGTCCTTTTGCATTGCGGTTCAAATTTATATTAATAACTTATACGAATTATAATCTTCAATCATTTTCAGTCATATCAGACTCTTCATGATCTCATTTGGGGTTTTCATGGCAAAAATACTGGAGTGGTTTGCCATTTCCTTCTCCAGCTTATTTTAAGAATGGGGAAACTGAGGCAAACAGGGTTAAGTGACTTGCCCACGGTCACACAGCTAGTGTCTGAGGCTGGATTTGACCTCAGGAAGATGAGTCTTCCTTACTCTAGATCTAGACCCTGCATTCTATATTCACTGAGCCACCTGGTAGCCCCTATGCTAATTATACTGTTAGACTAATAACAACCAATTTATGCAGGACTTTAACCTTTAGAAAATCATTCCCATGTATTATTAACTCATCTTCACTACAAGTCTATGAGGTAGGAGTTATAATTGATTTAGAGAGGAAGGAACTAAGACTGAGAGAATTTAAATGATTCATCCAAGAACACACAGCTAAGTGTTTGAGAAAGGATTTGAACTCATGTTTTCCTGATTCCAAATCTAATACTCTTGATATTTTAGCCCCTGTACCAGTTAGGGGCCACTTAGAGCAATGAATGAATATATTATTCTATATTATAATAATGTCTTAGTCATCAATTCCTGGGTTCAAATCCTGCTTCTGATAATTGCACTGAGTGAAAATCAGTCAGTCCACTTCTGGCTTTCATCTTCTTCGTCTGTGTTGATTTGATGGCTTCAGAGATCCCTTCATGCTTAAGAACTAGGATCCTATAATCAATTCAACAAAACTAAATGTAATGTTTTGATAGCAGCTTGATTGAAAGAATCCCAAAATATTTTTTAAAAATTATCTGATCCAATTTACCCATTTTACAGAAGAAACTGAAACCCAGAAAATTTGGTGGAATTGGGAGATATAGTCAGGTCATGGAACTTTCTTGTGCAGTACACTGACCATTAGACTCTAATCCTTGCTGTTTCCCTTGGTGACCATGAATGCTCACTAGTAGTTCCTATTAATCCAACAGTTAAATGTTGACAAACCCCTCTTTGCCATACAGCAGTGCCAAGGCTAGTCTAATGATTGCTCTTATTTCGTGATGAAGCTAAGTTTCAGAAGAGATGTGACTTCTCCACAGGCACCCAGGTAATAGGATTAACTGATGTCTTCAGATTGTTAGTCTAGTACAAAAATTATTCTACACCAAACCACCCCCCTCAAGCTATGTCACCTCTGTGGGCCCAAGTCTCTTCATTTATAAAATGAAGAAGTTAAATTAGAGCAATAGTTCTTAGATTTTGATATGCAGATTCCAGGGAGTCTCCACAACTTTTTGGGCGTCTATGAGGTCAAAGCTATTTTTATAATAATCCTTAGATGTTTTCATTTCAAATGTGAGAAATATTGATAGAGATAACTCATATAAACAAAAGCTCATTGGGCTCCTCAGTTTTTAAGCATATAAAAGGGGTCCTGAAAATAAATTGTTTGGGAACCACTGGGGTAGATGATCTCTGAGACGCCTTCTGATTTTTATGTTCTGTGATACTAAGGTAAAATTTTAAAGCAACAGCAAATGTTCTTAGTCAATATTTTGACTTGTAAAAAAGGTAGATCAGGTTCTTGGAAGGGAAAAAATTCACCCTGGGCAGAATTCCCCATCTGGCACATAGGGACTCCTAACCATTTTTTCAGGCACTGGACTTCTAGCCCAGAAGACATGTTTGAATCATACCTCAAACCCTTTACTGGTTAATGACCCTGTCTAAGTCCCCAGCCTGTCTGAGTCTAAGGTACTTCCTCTATAAGATGAGGATAACGATAGCACCTGCCTCACAGTTTGGTTACAAGGACTATAGGGCCATAGATTTAGAGCAGGACTCATCTTATCTCCCCCTCCCCTTTTCATTTTGCAGATGAAGAAATTGAGGTATAGAAGGACTTTTCCAAGGTAAATCAGAGCTAGGACTTTAACCTAAGACCTCTAACTCCACATCAAGGGGCAGACCCTTGTGTTAGGGGTACCATGCTGCCTCCTATGTATAAAGTGTTTTGCAAAATTAAGTTACAGTGGAAAGAAGCTGGTACTTCTGTGAATCTGTGTTCAAATCCAGGCACTGTGGCTTGCTACCTGTGCAGTCTTGGGCAGGTTACGTAAACAAGATAATCTCGAAGGTCCTTTCCAACTTCTCATTTCTGAACCTAACATACTATAGAAATGTCACCTATTTTTAGGCAGAGGAAGGAAGGAAATAAACATTTATCATGGGCCAGGCACTCTACAAATGCTATCACATTTGATCCTCACAAGAAACTTTCAAGTTGAGTGTTACTATCCCATTTTACAGTTGGGGAAACTGAGGCAAACAGAAATTAAGGAGTAGAAATTAAGAAGTAGAAATGAAGGTAAGAGTTTCCTCACTCTTGAATTTCCACAGTACTGAAATTGTACCCAGGTTACTAGTTCCTAAGAAGACTTCGAGTTGGGAATTGGTCGAAATGAAAAGTGCCTCGTGTGGCATTCCCAGCCTTCCTCACTGACTTTGTTTTCTTCTTTGTCCCTTCCCAAACCTCCCCGTGATCCCTTCAAGCCTACAGCTTCTCCTGCTTCTTCTGCCGACATGGCTCCCATCAGCTCTGGCTCTTCCACTTGGACTTCATCGGGCATCCCCTTCTCGTTCGTTTCAATGGCTACTGGAATGGGTCCATCCTCGAGCGGGAGTCAAGCGACTGTGGCCTCGGTGGTAACCAGCACCCTGCTCGCTGGTCTCGGCTTTAGTGGTGGTGGGATCTCCTCCTTCCCCAGCACTGTGTGGCCCACCCGCCTCCCAACAGCCGCTTCTGCCAGCAAACAGTCAGCCAGACCCGTTGTAGCCACTACAGAGGCTTTGTCTTCTCCAGCACCGGAAGGTGATTCTACCCTGACCAAGGACAGCGAAGGAACTGAGGAAGGGGAGAAGAATGAGAAGAGTGAGAGCGAGGATGGTGAAAGGGAACATGAGGAGGAAGGAGAGAAGGATTCAGAAAAGAAGGAAAAGAGTGGAGTGACCCACAGCACGGAGGTCCAGAACCGAACCAAGCCCACCCTGGTGCCAGCTTCTCCTAATCAAACTATGGAGGACAGAAATGAAACTATAGCTGGCCAAGAGCCAAACTCAAATGTCCTCCCTACAGATCAGACTGATGAGAGAAGGGAAACAGTAACCCAGTTCAGCATGGACCCTGTCACCTCCACCCAAGTGCCCTCCGTGGTCACAGGCGAGCATTACGAAGGAAAGGGTCCCAAGAGACCAGAGACACCATCCAAAAAGCCGAGCTCCAGAGGAGACCGATTTCCAGATGATAAGTTCATCACTGTAAATCCAGGTAAGGATGAAAATGGGTAGACCATAGTCTCCACCCTGGTGCCAAGGCTGGTGCTGTTTTAAATGAGTTAGGGGGAATCTTGGAGGGAGGCAATGTGGTTCAGCAGAGAAAGCGTTGGATTTGGATTCACTGAACCTGAATTTCAATCTTGGCTCTGCTTGCTTACAGTCTATGAGACCTTACACAAATCGTGTAATCATAGCTAACATTTATACTGTGCCTACAACGTGCCAAGCACTGTGCTAAGGGCTTTACAAGTATTATGTCATTGATCTTTACCACAGCCTTTTGAGGTAGGTCCTATCATTGCCATCCCCTTTTTACCAATGAGGAAACTGAAGCAATCAGTGGCTAAGTGACTTGCCCAGAGTCATACAACTCATAAGTATCTGAGACCAGCTTTGAACTTGAGTCTTCTTGACTCCAGGCCCAGCATTCTATCTAGAGAGCCACTTAGCTGCCTCATGTATCACCTCTCTGGCCTTGGGTTCATTGTCTGTAAACTGAAGGGAATGGAATAAATGCCCTCAGAGGTCCCTTCCAGGTAAAAATCTGTCATTCTAAGGGCTTGAATCTGACTCAAATTGTATTATATTATCCTCTATCTTACAAGGTTACCTGAGAGGTGACCTATGGCCTAGTAAATAGACTGACTTGGGCTCAAGAAGACCTTCCCACCCTGCCTTTGACACATACTGGTTGGGTGACCATGGGCCAGTAATTGCTGCTAGACAACTCTCTAAGACAGGGAGCATTAGCTCTGGCAGCCAGTAGGCCAACAAGCATTTAGGAAGACCTACCAAGTGCCAGGCACTAGGATAAGCCCTGAGAATACAAAGAAAGAATGATATAAACAGTCCTTGCCCTCAGGGAGCTCACCTTCAAATGGGGAAAACAATATGCAAATAACTATGTATATACAAGATACATGCAGCAAAAATGGAAAGTAATTTCCAGAAAGTAATTATGTCTAGAATAGGCAGGCCTCTTGGAGAAGCTGGAATTGCAGCAGCAGCGGCAGGAAGTTCTACATTGGGAGTGTCCCCAGAGAGATCAAAAGACAAGTCCTTACCTTTTTTATTTTTTGTGATACCTTTTGTCTTTTAGACCACAATCTTGTCCTGGTATCTCTACTTTCCTATCAGAGAACCTGCCTTAATAACCAAGAAAAACCAGGAAGCAAAACTGATGAAGTAACGATATCTAAAAGTGTCTACATTAGCAACATTCTACTCACCCCTACTCCCCTGCTTGTAGTCTTTTCTGGGGGAAGAGCGAACTATGTTTCCTCTTCTGTCCTCCAGATTCAAGACGGCTCATCATGTAACTGACTCTAGGTACATTCCATCAGCAACTTTTTGGTGGCATCTTCCTCTTTTGTTTATGGCTGTACTGGTTCTGTTTGAACGATGTCTTCACATGCTTCTCTAAATTCCTACTTGCCATTTCTTATGTCTTATTACTAAGCAGCTAGGTGGCTCTGTGGTGACTCATCCATCTTCCTAAGTTCAGATCTGGCCTCAGACATTTACTGGCTGTGTGATCCTGGGCAAGTCACTTAACCTTGTTTGCTTCAGTTTCCTCATCTGTAAAATGAGCTGGAGAAGGAAATGGCAAACTCTTATCTCTGTGGAGAAAAACCCAAATAGGGTCACAAAGAGTCAGACACAACTGAAAAACAAATGCCTTATTCTGTAACATCATAGACTACAATTTATTTACTCATTCCCCAGTAGAGGGGTCCTCACTCAGCGGGATCCTTGGAATGGAATGAGATAAGCTCTGTAAAATGTTTGGAAAACCTAAAAGTGTTACTGTAATTATTTGTTTCCCTTTTATGTGATCCTTTAAATATTGCCCCTTTCAACCCTTTTGTTAATGGTAACCGAGTTTAAGTATATTTTTTAGTCATTTGGCAATAACTTGGTCCATGGTGATCTCTTGATAAATCTTCTTGATATCATGCTATTTAGGACCTCAGAAGAATGCTCTACAAACACACAACCATGAGAAGTGTTTGTTAGTGATGGACCATGTTATTTGCCCAAAATGAAATTAACAGCTCTTCGGCACCATCCGTGCCCCAGTAGTTGGGGGCCACTTGGCAGAAGCCAGGGCTGGACACTGTCACGGTTAGGTCTCCACTGCTCAATTCACCAGATAACTATTCTTTTCCTCCCCTGTCTTTGCCATTTATCTATCTCATTTAATGGAACCCTCGTTTCTCCCCCATGTGAGCATGAGGGTTGTTATTGTTGTGGTTTGTTGTCTTTTAATAAAAAAATCTTTGATTTTGCCAGACTCCGAGATGTTTGGTAACAAATTTTTGCATCAAAGCTGTCATGGAGTTATAAGAGTGCAAAAAAAAGAGAGAGAGAGAGAAAGAGAGGGGGAGAGAGAGAGAAGCAACTGGTAAATATTTATTTGCTTTTACACTTGTAAACATTAAAATTCATCAAAAGCTGAGACCTCGTATGTGAAGTTATAACTTAGAATAAATTTTCATGCTTTGAGTTACTCTCCTCCTTAAAGCTAGTAATGGTCTAATTTTTTTTAAAGGCCTTTGAGTGCTCTTTAGTTTTGTACTAGTAGTAAG
This sequence comes from Potorous gilbertii, assembly GCA_028658325.1. Taxonomy (NCBI): domain Eukaryota; kingdom Metazoa; phylum Chordata; class Mammalia; order Diprotodontia; family Potoroidae; genus Potorous; species Potorous gilbertii. The sequence continues at coordinate 24,062,451 of CM053772.1, forward strand.
GAAATGGACAAAACATTCTGTCCAAGATCAACTAAAGGAAGGGACATTTAACTCCATATAAAGACCAGGTGACTATTCAAAGGCAGAATTGGAAAAATAATGAGTCATTGAAAGTGTCCCTGAATAAATTGGTTAGTTTCTGCAAACCCTGGGTAAAAAGACTGTCTCTTAAGCGTTCAACCTTTGACCTCAGTCCCTGCCCTAACTGCCTCTAAATATGTTGTAAAATTTGGCTCAGTTGAGCAGTTGGTACAGTCATGGGAAAATGTTACCTTTAAAGCATGGGAAAAAACATAACATGAGGTCTTTTTAAATAACTGAAAAACTTTCTAGATAATCCAAGTCCTGAAGGAGACATTCATACCAGATTTTGGGGAGCTATGATACCCTAATATAAGGTCTCCTCATTCTTTTTAGCAGAAAATCATCACTCACTTTGCATCACACCTACAGTTGACAAAATACTTGACACATTATCTCACCTGTCCTTCACGGCCATCCTATGACGAGGAAGTATTGTTTTTATCCACAGATGAGAAAAACTGAATCTCAGAAGTTTAGCAATCTGCTCAAGGTCACACAACTAGTCATTGTCAGAAGCGGAATTTCACCTTGGGTCTTTCTGATGACAAATCCAGTGTTCTGTCCATTACTTCAAGATGCCTTTATGGAAATGAAGTATCACTGAATCTCAGAACTGGAGGGACTCTAACAGCCATGTGGTCCATACTAAAAGTGAATGCCTTCTCTAGTGTGCCTGACAAGTGATGCTCCAGGTGCTGCTGAAAGATATCTGACACTTTCCCTAGGCAGCCCATTCCACTTCAGAGGAATCTTATTGTTAGGAAATGTATTTTCCCCTGACATTAAGCTTAAATTTATTTTTTTTTGCAACCCAGTGCTTTCTCGCCCCTAAGTCCTTGTTCTAGTGTTGGGGACCAAGCTGAGCAAGTCTGCTTCCTTTTTCTCAGGATAGGGCTTCAAATACAAAAGATAAGACCATTATCATGTCCCCTGAAGTCTCCTTTTCTCCAGGTAAATGGTTTCTTGTTTCTGCAGTGTTTCCTTAGATGGCATGGGCTCCAGTGCCCTCTTTCCTGATAAACATGGCAAATGGCCCTTAGATCAGGAGACACTGGGAATGATCAGGCCACTTGGGATAACATCTTAGAGCAATAGAACAGATTCCAGTTAAGGAAATGTGCTATCTGTGTGGTCCCTTATATGGTGGTACCTAACTGGGCAGCCATTTTGAGAGTCCAAAGGAGCTAGAAGCAGTTCCTGATGGCAACAAGAATGGAAAAAGCTTCTCTTTAGTTCTCTTGTTTATGAACTTCTCCTGAGACTGTGATCTTGTGCCCCTTTCAGAAAAAAAGAATGTAAGCTCATTAAATGGAAGGGATTATCTTGATTTTATGTTTGTACCCACAATGCCTTGCACATAGAGGTTTTTAATTAGTGTTTGTTGATTGCATGTGGCTTGGATAGCCACTCTCACCTGTACAGTCATTCTAGAAACAGAATAGTCAAACTGAAGAGAGAAGCAGAGTCCCTTATTTAAGAGCTTTTAGCCCCTCCCTCCAATTCCTTTCTTTAATTCAAACCAGTAGAGTTGCTCACGGAATTTGCAGGTGCAGAGATTACCAACTCACCTTACATGTCTCAACAATGGCCTATCCCACTTACCTGGAAGGCACAGCTGTGAGGTGATAGAAAAAGAAATCAAATCTGTGTTCCTGTTTTGGCTACAGAAGCCAAAGTGCTGTTGTTCAGTCATTTCAGTCATGTCTGACTCTTTGTGACCCTGTTTGAGTTTTGTTTTGTTTTTTGGCAGAGATACTGTAGTAGTTGGCCATTTCCTTCTGCAGTTCATTTTACAGATGAGGAAACTGAGGCAAAGAAGGTTGTGTGACTTGCTGAGGGTCGCGCAGCCAGTAAATGTCTGGGGCCAGATTTGAACTAAGGTCTTCCTAATTCCAGGCCTCTTATTCTATCCACCGAGCTACCCTAAGCCACAAGAACGGGAGGTCATTTTCCCTTTTTCTTTGTTTCTTGGGAGGCCATACCTAAAATATTGATCATCCGGTTGTTCAGTGTCCCTGTGTTTAATTACACTGGTATATACATGGGAAGCACACACAGTCTGTTGCTGCACTGCATGCCAAGCCTCATCCTGGTGTGAAATCATCAGGTCATTATTAGAGATGTTTGTGGTCACCTTGTCCAAACTCCTCATATTTCTCCAACCTCTCATTTTCTAGAGAGGAAAACTCAAGTGGGAGTGAGGTGACTTACCTAAGGTCACACAGGTAAGCATCAGAGGCAGGATTTGAATTCAGATCCTACTCTCCCAGGTGTTCATTCCCCCATACTACACTGGTACTCTGTCTTCCCCAAAGTGGGGATTTCAGATTCTACTGTACTGAACAGGTCAACAGTATGAATGCCATGTCTCCTGACTTCCTTCTGGTTCCAGCTAACATCCCACCTTTCCTTTTTATAGGAAGCTTTTCTTAGTCCCCCTTGATGATAATGTCTCTTCTCAGTGATTATCAATAAATTATCATGTTTATTTGTTTATAACAAGTCACTTGCATGTTTTCCCACCCATTAGACTGTGAGTTCTGTGAGATCATGCTTATGTTTTCCCTCTCTTTGTGTCCTCAGAGTGCCTGGCACACAGTAGGTATTTAATAATTTCTTCTTTACTTGAATTTTTTAAACACCTTGTCCTGAGAATTTTTTTTTCCATTTAGTCATTTCCAAAAAGCAGAAAATGACCTCCCTTTAATAAGTCCTTGAAAGTTATCGCCAATAAAAAAGTGTTGTGAAATTGCTAAAATGAGGGTGATTGTAAATGAGGATAGTTGTGAATGTGGATGGTAAAAAGAGTAAAGAATGACGAAAAAGCAAGGGAATGATTAAGATGCCAACAATTCTTGTTGTCAGAGGGTTTGGGGTTTTTTTGCCTCTCAACCCTTCTTCCTATGATTCTTTTCAAATGGCCCTTATGCTGGAGGTGAATCACTTTAAGCAAATATGGTGCCATGATTCTTAATCTCTATAATCCCTATCATGTTATGTCTTATTTTCTTATTTGTACTAAAAGCAAATACATATTTAGGATTTCCCACTTAATATTCAGTTGCTTATGCATTATTCCACTCTGAGGAGGAAGAAAAAGGCATTCAGTCTAATCTTATAAACTCTTCTGTGCCATTTTAAAGATGTAGTCAATAGAAAAAACTCATTTTCACTCCCCATGAGATTTCATAATAAGATTTTCAGGTGAGACTTAAAACCCCGTCTTCATTGACTCAGTTCAGTTCAGTTAGCTAGGGAGGCTTTTTACGTTCCAGGCACCATGCTAAGTCAAGGGAAGGTAGAGACAAAAATGAAACAATCCCTGTGCTTTTTCCTGGGGGAGACGTAAACCAAGAGTTTACTGCCCCATCTCTCATTCTGGAGGTTTGAGGAGAAAAGGTGTATGAATGTGAGTAAGGTATTCCCTTATTCTGGTTACAGAAGACAAGGTCTAATCACATCTGCCCCAGGAGAGTGGTCTGGGAACTCATCTTCTTGGCTCAGTGTGTATCCAGGAACCCTGTGAATTTACTACATATAAGATGGGATTAAGGGGAGTTTGTTGAGTTGCATTGTGTAGGTAACCTTATCAGTACTGCCTTTCTTCAGAAATCCTCCCTGGATTCATTTCTCCTGAGTTTTGCCTTCTTTCAGGGACTCATGTGTTAATTAGGGAGTCCTTGGTTTTGGAAAGTTAATAGCCCCAGAGTTAATACAGCTGTCGAGGGTGCTGATCCAGGAAGTAGCCCAGCCCATACTCAGGGCGGTGCTGGATCACAATTACGTGGTCAGAGTGATCCTTTTGGGTAAGCTGTGCACTTAATGAAAAAAATAGACGCCACAAGGGGCCGATAGAGTTTCTTGCAGGGGGCTGGGGAAGGAAGAGAAGGTGAGAAAGGTGGAATGCTCTAAATCCATGCTGAGAGTGGAAAGTACACCTGGCAGGAAGTCACAGAACAGAAAGAAAGGAGGACCAGTTCTCATGTTTCGCCACCTGAAATCTCCAGATGCTACTGTAATAAAGTACACTAAGTGTTGATTTACTGAATTGGGAAAGGTACTATTTATGGGGCTTGGAATGAAGATGGGACTTTGTAAAAAGCTGTCCCATTTCCCACACCTATAACCAAAATCGAGATCAGAGACCCTTCTTTGAGTAATAGGAAGTGAGATGGGTTTGAATGGTAAGTGGGTTCTTATTTTAAAGGCATGGATCTAAATGGAAACAAATGGGATGCTGTGAGCCAGCCCAGGATCCATAATGGCAGGACAGAACCACTGTCCTGAATTGGGAGCATCTATCTGCATTTACAAATGACAAACCATCGCTTCTCTGCACTGGTGGTTTATGAAATGTCAGGGCTGGGGTGGGGGGAATAAAAGGAAAGTTTTATGCCCTGATAAAAGCTGCTACCTCTATTCTATAGACATCTACAGTTTATGGTGATGAGTGGCATTACTTAGGGAGAATAAACACATTTATGTTGCCCACGATCGAGCTGGTGGACGGCCTGCCAAGGCAGCAGATTTATGGATGTAGGGAATGCCTCCCTTCCCTCGTCCTTCTCCCACACTCTGAGAGACCCAACTCTTGTTCTCTTCCATTCTCCATTCTGACATTTCAGATACAGGCTTACTTCGGTAATTGAAAATAGTTATCGTTTTGTCGAAAGGATAAGGCTGCCTTAGCCTGGGGTGAGCAGCTCTGCAGAGAGGGCTGGGGTCCACCTGATGAGGCTGCCTTAGCCTGGGGTGAGTGGCTCTGCAGAGAGGGCTGGGGTCCACCTGATGAGGATGCCTGCCTGGAGCATCCACACCACATTGTAATCATTTTTTATTTGCCTCCTACTGGGATGAAATCCAAGCCAGTAAAAGGCAAACAGAATTAATTCAGTGATGACATATGCCACTGAAAACTGTTTTTCTTTTCTCTTCTCTCTCTCTCTTTCTCTCTCTCTCTCCTCTCTCTCATTCTCTTCTCTCTGTCATTCTCTCCTCTCTCTCTTTTTCTCTCTCACCCTTTCTTCTCAGATCTCCAGAATGAGATGTTGGGCAGTTCACTCTTGGTACCCAGCTTTGTTTTTGCCTTTGTGACCCTCTCCCCACCCCAGGATTTAGGACAGTTGCTGGGAATACAAATGTTTGCTTATCAAACTGAACTGAAAGTTCTCTTTAAGAGAAATCTGGGTGGAAAAAGTAAACAGGAAACAGGCCATTTGGTGAATTTAAGCATGGTGCCATGAGGAGAGCTGTGCTCAAGGCCCCCAGAGGACCTGGCTTTGAATTCCAGCACTGCTGCTTACCTGCCTGCCTGACCTTGGACAAGTCATTAATTCCTCTGTGCCTCAGTTTCTTAATCTGTAAAATGAGGGGTTTGGACTAAGTAACCTAGAAGGTTCTGTCTAGTTCTTAAAATAATGGCTCATATTACTATGACACCTTAAGGTTCGCAAGGTGTTTTCCATCTATTGTCTCACTTGATACCCATAGCATCTCTGGGAGGTAAAGCCCATCATTATAACCCCTACTTTACAGATGAGGAAGCTAGTCAGTCAGTAAGCATTTATTAAATGCTCATGCTCTGCCGGACTCTGCACTAAGCATGGGGAACATAGAGAGACATAAACATGGTCCCTGCCCTCAAGAAGCTCACAGTCCACTGGGGGAGACAGCATGCAAACCAGATGTATGCATGATGTGTACAGAGAGTGTAGCAGTTAATCTCTGGGGAATGAAACAAGCAGGAGGGGCTACCATGGAAAACCTCCTCCAGAAGCTGGGACTTGAGCTGAGTCCTGAAAGAATCTAGGGAAGCCAAGAGGCAGTGGTGAGGAGGGAAAGGGCATCCTAAGGATGGGGGACGGCCGGAGAAAGGCCCAAAGATGGAAACACGGATAACTGGCAACCCAGTTTTCCAAATCCAACACACCACCAGGTATAGCTCTGCTTCCATGATCCTATGATGAAAGGAGAAAAGTCCACAAGGGTGGCATGTGCCCTCCATCATCCAATGAGTTGCCCATGACCTGCATCCAACGGAATCCAGAGAGAGCTCTGGATCAGGCACTTACAGTGTTCTCAGTCAGCAAATCCTATCTGCAGGATAAGCATTTGAGGAAATCCCTACTTCTTGAGTGTTGTTTGAACTGCCAGAACAAAGACGGCAGAAGTCAGCATAGACTCCATAGGCCCTGTGACATAAAGAAATTACTTGATTTTCAGTTAATTGTTTAAATTTCTCAAATGACTTTGGAGTCCTAATGAGCACCTGCTTAAGATAGCTGTTAGACACAAAACCCTTACCTCTAGAGTCAGGCAGTTGTACACCTGGGCATGTCATCTGGCATTCCCCAAGTCATGTTTTCCACTTCAATTCTGAGTTCTCCATAGATGCCCTGGGGGCTCGTTATTCATTGGATCAGGACACTACCCTGATCTCACAAATAAGTACTAGTCCATCTCATGCCAGAACAGCCTGGAGAAAATGGAGAGCCCAGTGAGCATAAGCCAGATCAGCAGATTTGGCCTATGTTGGGCTTAATACAAAGACCTTCACGAAGTTCAGATCACTCTAGATGGCTGCTCAAGTCCTTTCTGAGTCTACAGTCTTGGGATTCTGAGATTCTGATTTGGAAAAGACCAAAGGAGCCAGCTGGTCACACAGCCTTGGATGGGGGCAACTTGATTCTCTGGAAGGCTGCTGAACTGCCCCAGAGCCTTTGAATCCAATAATTTGAGCTGTACTTGAATGTCAGATTGACCTCAGCACACATGAGGTCCCTTCTGCATTTCATTGCACTGAAAACCTCAAAGAATTTGAACATACATACATGTATACATGCATATGTACATGCTTTCATGTGTGTATGTATATGTATAGTGTGTGCATACACACATTCATTTGTGCAAAGTTGAGGAAGGAGGTTGAGGGGAGCAGTTCACACACAAAAAATCCAACTTGTAGTAATTTGGTGTTTTACTGACTATTTAGAATTTAGCTTTTTTCTTTTTTAGCATCTGTGATCACATAGATTTACTTACTCCGCAGTCCAGCTTATTGCTTCTTTGTAAACACTGATGCAAAATGTGTCTCGCCAAGAGAGATTTGTGATCAGTGGCTCATAGGATCCAAGGCTAGAAGGAACCATAGAGATTGCCCAGTAGACATGATCAAGGTCTTCAGACAGGCTGAATGGCCTCTCATAGGGGATGATGTAGAGGGAAGTCTTGTTCAGGTGAGGAAGGCTTGTCTACACCAGGACTCTCCTGGACCCCTTGGACAATCTGGGGAATCTCATGGACCCTTAGCAAGAATGTTTTTAAATGCATAAAACAAAGTATGCGGGATCACAAAGGTAGCCAGTGATAGTGAAATACAGTTATCAAAGCATCTAAATGATAAGCTCATCTGCCTCTGGCTACCTGGTCTGGGTGGTTGCTAAGTGTCTCCTAGCTTTGAGATTCTGAAATAGACCACTCAGACTCTCCATGTTGTCCCTCTTGGCAAACTCATAGCAGCCCTAAGTTCATCAATCAATAGCAGCTCTGTAAGATTTCTGACATATTATCTTTGGGTGATTTATTTCATCAGGAAATAGGATTCAAGTCCAAGTGTTGCTAAGCTAAATGGTTAAGATTTTGAAATTGACAGTGGGGGGAGGGGCAATGTGAGCATAATGGAAAACCATGCTTGGACTTCATTTCAGGAGAGACCTGCCCTGATTGACAGTTATGAGCTTTGGGATCTTGAACATGCCAGCTGTAAAATGGGAATTGTGATGCCTCTGTCACCTGACTGGCTGAGCTGCTATGAGCATTAAATAAGATATCACAAACCTAAAATCTTGGTGTAAATATCAGGAACTTTGAAAGTATCCTGTTAGAAGAAAAAGACGTGATGTTGACATCATACCCCCTGTTAAGAGGCAATGTGTTGCTTATTAGGAACAGCTTTCAAGTTAGGAAATTCAAGATTCAAGTCCTAGGTTTGACATTTGATGCATATTAGCTATGTGACCTTAATGTCCCAGGGTCCCCAGGCAGCTTGTTAAGACTCTTAAGTTACAGACAAGTTGCTGATCTTTGACTGTAGAAGTATTTCCACATTGGGAGTTGCCTCCATATGAAAATCACGAGTCCATCTTCCCTCCCCTCCCCCCCCTCCCAATGCTGCTGCATATTAGAGACCAATAGCCCTCAGTCATTCGAATAATTTAATTCAATAAACTTGAATTAAGCATCCAGTATCTTCAAGGCTTTGGAAACATAAAAGCAAAACAAGGAAAGGTTCTTGCCCATGAGGAGCGTACAGTTAACTAGTCGGATGTGGAAGGTGATGGGGAATAAAGATGGCATTGGGATCATAGCACCCATGCTCAGGGCTCTGTGTACTCCCTGATGACTTGACTTCCCCTATAAGTAATCATTCCCATGAAACCAAGGTTTGGGAGTCAGAAAACCTGTCTTTGGAAGCTCGTTTTGCTTTCCATTGCCCATGACCTCAGGCAAGTCACTCCAGTTCTCTGGACTCCACTACCCTCATGTGTGAAATAAAGGGTGTGGATTCAGGGACCTTCAAGTGTGGGATGTATGGAGTATTCAGAGAGGGGGAATAGCATGTGTGGTGTGAGGGCTGCGTAAATACTTTCCTGTCCAACCATTACCCAACTCTCATCTGTGTCATGTATAGTGGTCACATCTTGCTAAAACCATCTCAGTGGGTGGGCTAAACAGAGGGTCCCTGACAGGTCTCAAGTCCATCATGAGTTGTCAGGAGTGGGGTGGGGGGTGTCTGCCCCAAGCATGTGAAGACTTCCCCTGGCGGAACGGGCAAATAAGAACAATTTGTTCCAAGTAGGCTCTTTGGAGCACTTAGAGCTTGGTCAGATATTGAAGAAGCTGTGGTCATTCACTGCATCCCAGGCCATAGCTAGTCATCCTGACTTCTGTCCTGCCACTGGACTTTGGTGACTCTGGAAGAGAGAGAGAGGCTGATGACTTTGTGCAACTCTGCCTCACTTCAGTCCAATTCATGGGCAGTTCAAGACATCATCCGTGATATCATGAGTCCTCTTTGAAAACAAAGGACAAACAACAAGTCTGTGATCCTAGGAACAGCACACAAATAAGAAAGGCCACTGCCATAAAGGATTTCCTGGTTTTCCCCTCCCGCCAGCACATCCCAGGTCTAATCATTGCTTGTTGGGCTGCAAGAAGGGCAGCCTGGCCAGGAAACCCAAAGGGAGAGAAGATGGGACTGTCCTCTGTCCCTGCTCTCCTATGGTTTTGTCTCCTTACAGATTTGCAGTGGATAAAGTGGACTTGGACCAGAGAACTTTAGAGAGCATTAGTTAAAATATGGACCTTTTAATCCTCAATATCTGCTACTAACTGGTCATGTGACCTTATACAAAACTTTTATCTGAATTTTCTCATCCAGAAAATCAGGGCAATTTCAAACCCACCTTTCTCACATAGCCTGCAGGAGGGAAGAAATGAGATATTTTGAAAGTATTTTGTAACTTGAGCTCTATTTCAAGAGGGAAAATCAAATAAGTATTATTTATTATCTATGATGAATGAAACTGGGAGATAGCTAGGTGTTACAGTGGATAGAGTGTTGGGCTTGGAATCAGGAAGACGTCCTCATGGGTTCAAATCTGGCCTCAGACACTTACTGACTGTGTGACCCTGGGCAAGTCACTATACCCTGTTTGCCTCAGTTTCCTCATCTAAATGAGTTGCAGAAGGAAATGACCAGCCACTTCAGTATCTTTGCCAAAAAGATAGAAAATGGGGCTGCAAAGAGGCAGATACATGAATGAAATAATTGCTATTTACAAGGAACCTTCATTCTGCTGGCAGACAACACTCATACTGATAGAAGTACAAATTCTCACAGTGTCATTATACAGCAAAAAGATCATGGGCTTTGGAGTCAGAGGACCTGACCAATTAAGGCAAATCACTTAAACTCCCTGGCCCTGTTTCCTCATGTTAAATGAGAGGGTGTAAATAGGTAGTATCTGAAGTCATTGATCTTTGAACCTATGGACAAGTCATGCAGCCTGCCCTGTAAAATGGGAGTAGATCTAGATCTCCATCCAAGATGGGGTCAGCTGTCAGCCCTGGACTGATGATCATCTGTTCCCAGCTCAGCTCATAGTGACTTGCCTGGTCATCTCCCTACCTCCCTTAGCTAAATGCTGGCCTAGTTTTGGGAAAACAGACAGATTCCTCCCAGGGTGTGAATGAGCCTGCAGCCCTGCTCTCAACAAAAACAAAAACAGACCAGCTTCCCACCTCTGGGCACAGTTCCCCTTTGATTCTGTGCTCCCCCTTCCCCCCTCCACACACCCCATTACATTCTGTCCCGCTGAGAATGCCTGACCAACATTATGTACCCTAGCAAGGAGCTGGGACAGTGACAACTGTGGGCTCGCAGCTACCTCTGTTTTGTAGACATGGGCTAAGCAGATCATGTGGCAAAGATATGTAGGACGGGAGCCACATCAGCTCAGAATGGGTCCCTGCTTTGTGTCTATTAAAAACACAGATGATGGAATGAAGCCTTCCCTAGCACCTCTTTGCAGGAAAGGAGATTGTGTCTTGTTCTCCTGATTCATGCTTCAGGCATCCAAGACCTCTCATCATTTTCTCAGGCAGTCAATCAATAAATACTTATTAATCACCTACTCTGTGCCAGGCACCATACCAAGCACTGGGAATACAGAGAAAGGCAAAAGACAGTTCCTGCCCTTGAGGGGCTCTCATATATATGTATATATGTATGTAGTATGTATGTATGTATGTGCATAAAGGGAAAAACATGCAAACGTTATGTGCAAACAAGCCAGAGACAGGTGCCCAGAAGGATTTTACTTATACACACATATGAATAGTTAAATAAAATGTGTCTGATGATTACAGCGTTATCAAAGCTTGGGTCAGGGTCGACGTCTGCTAACCTCTTTTGCAAAAAAAAAAAAAAAAGAGCGTTTGGTGTGTCTGGCTTTCGATCTGTGGGATTGATGCTTATGGAGCACAGCTTATGTAAGAAGCAGTGTTTTGGTTGTGACTAAGGAGGAAATGGTGACAGCTGCACTTTGTGCGATCCCTGGGCTCACCAGGACAGGCAGCACAGCGTACACTGGGCGTGTGGATTGGGACACTTCGGTCCCTCCCCTCAAAAAGTGGAGCAGAACTCGGTGTCTGGTGTTGCACTAACCCTTCCCTGTTCTCTCTGCGTCTCTCTCTCTTTCTTGTTCCCTCTGGTTTGGTTTTCTTTCTCTCTGTCCCTTTTTTTCTTCTTTCTCCCAACTTTCCCTTTCTTTTCTCTCCCTTTCTCCTTCATTCTCCCTCTTTTTTCTCTTTTCTCTCATTTTCTATCCTCCCTCTATTTCTTCCCTATTTCCCTCCCTCATTCCTTCATTCTCCTTCTTTACCTCTTTTTTCCTTCCTCTCTTCTTTATCTTCCCTCTTCTCTCTCTCCATCTCTCCTTCATTCCCCCTCTCTTTCTCTCTTTTTCCTCCCTCTACTCTCCTTTCTTCCACCTCCCTTTCTCTCCCTCACTTTTCTTTCTCACCTTTCATTTTCCCTCTCTCTTTTTTGTTTCTCTCTCTCTCTCTCTTTCTCTCCCCCTCCCTCCCTCCTTCCCTCCCTCTCGTTCTCCCCTTCTCTCCCTCTCTCCTCTTCTCCCATTCTCTCACCTCCATCTCATCCCTAGTTTTTAACTGGACTGCTTTCTGTTTGCTGCAGACAAGAACACATCTAGCATGGTGACCCGAGCTTCTCCTGGGAGGATGGATTGGATCATCCCCTTGATCGTAGTGTCTGCTCTGACCTTCGTGTGCCTCGTTCTTCTTATTGCTGTGCTAGTTTATTGGAGGTGAGTCCATTTCTTCTATATTCAGAATCAATGAGAGACGTTGGGGAAAGTTTGCCTTCAAGTACCTGCTGGCCAGTGGAGGCCTGGGGTAGGGGCCAGGGGGAGGCTGAGATGGTGTGAGCACAACCTCTCTGGTTTTCCTTTTCATTTCCTTCAGACAATTCCACTCATGATAGCTACAGGGTTTCTGGCATTAACTCTATTAGGGGCTCTTGGTGCTGTCAGCCTTTAAGAAACAGCTTTCTCAGAGGCTAAACTGGGTCCCATCTTCACAGCCAGCCACTCAACAGGCAGTGGGGATACAAGTACCAAGAAGAAAAGAGTTCCTGCTTCAGGGGGCTCCCATTTTAACAAGGCAGACAGCAAGGTCCCATGTAAATAGATCTAGGATAAACAGAGATGAGAAAGACAAATAAAGCCACAGTATTAAATACAAGTATTTGGGGATATTTGAATGATATATCCATAGTCTGGTGCTCTTAAAAGTAATGATGAAAAGATCTTTCACCTAGACCAGGGGCTCTTAACCTGGAGTGCTTGGGTAGATTTCAAGGGATCTGTGAACTTGGATGGGGCAAAACTGCATCTTTATTTTCTTTTAGCATTTCCTTCCATTGTTGAAAAACATAAGTGTCAGAGAGGACCCATAGGTGTTATCAGACTGACTGTCAAGGGAGTCCATGACAGCCAGAAAGAGTTAAGAGTCCCTGACCTAGATGCTAAGCTATGACGGATTTAAGATACAAATCTTAATAAGTATCCAAAGGTTTCACTGAGCCTTTGATGCTATTAAAAAGTGTGAATGTACCTTGAGGATGCCAGAGAATATGTGGTACAAATACTTAATGATAGGAGAAGAAGTAGCTATGGCGTCCTGGATAGATAGCTTGTTCTGGATCAGAAAGAACTGACTTCCAGACCCACTTCTGCCTCATTGCCTGTGTGATCCTGGGTAGGTCACTGGATCTCTAAGTTCTTCACTTAAGATTACTTTTCAGGGTAGAGTCCATCTGCAGTGGTAGAGGGAATTTCCTCACCAGGAGGACCCAAACCAATGAAATCCTAGATCCAGTCCACGAAAACAAAGGGAGAAATAGCAGCTGGGTGTGCATTTACATGGATGGGACAAGGGAGAGGCAGGGCCAGGCAGGTGGGCAGAAGAGGGCACAAAGGTAGCAATCACTATGCCCAGGGCTTGTAATTTTTCTCCTGGGACTCTTTTTTGAAAGGGGGCAGAGGTCAAAATAATTTTGCCTTTTCTCAGGTATAAGTCAGTTTTTAGTGGAAGAATTTGAAAACTATCCAAGAGTTAGGAGAAGTGCCAAGAGCCGTGAACATAGAAACACATTTTAAAAGGAGAGGGTTAAGGCAACATGGTCCTTAAACTTGACTTTTTCGGCACAAACTATTTTTATTTACAAAACTAGTAAATCTCGCAGCATAACCACGAGTATGGAAGAAAAAAACAGGCAAGATAAGTAGATTTGAATTAGCAGGGTCAGAAAAAGTGGATTGAGAATGAGATCAGCAGGGAACAGGGCCTCCTTTCTGACCAACATATATATTTTAAAATTAATGTTCAGGGGTGAAGGTGGACGCTGGGAGACCAGGGAATTGGTAAGTGAAGAAGCAACCCCTCTTAACCTTTGACAAAACAATTTTGACCACAGAGTGGCAGAACTGACCTTCTTATCTTTTAAGCACTTGAAAAGAGTGGATGGTTTGTGAACAAACCTGCCCTAGATAAAACACACTCCAAGGCTGAGTCAGATGAGAGCCTGGCCAATTCTTGCCTGAAATTGAAACAGCGACACTGAGTAACTTTGGAGTGTCGAAGGGGATTTTTTCTTGAATTGAAGACAAAGAACTCATGCTTCCTAATTATTGGTTAACATCTCACAGAAATGGCGGCTTCAGAATCAGCATCACTATGGAATTGTTTGGAAAGTTAGACATTTCTATCATTTGTGTCTTGCACCCACAACAAGGACTTAATCTTGTCTTTGTTGGTGTTGATGTTGAGTCATTTTAGTCGTGTCTGACTCTCCCATTTAGGGTTTTCTTGACAATGATACCGCCATTTTTTTTTTTGCCATTTCCCTCTCCAGCTCATCTTACAGATAAGACAGTCAGGGGTAAATGACTTGCCCAGAGTCACACAACTAGTAAGTGTCTGAGGCCAGAATTGAATGAATCTTCCTGACTCCAGGTCAGGCACTCTATCCACTGCACCACCTAGCTTCCCCTAATGTTGGAGTCTGACTTTATATAACTCAGTTATTTGTAATCTAAGGGAGAGAATCATTTAGTGACCAGCCCTAAACCTGCCTCTTTCCATCTTTTGCTCATTCTCGTAGTTCTGCCATATCTGAGACCAAGCAGAGCTAGTTTGAGTCTCTTTCTCCAAGACAGTCCTCAGCATACTTGAAGGTAGCCATCATCCCCTTAAGACTTCTCTAGAAAAAAAATCCATGGTCCCTTCAGACATCATCCTCCGGCAAGATACTGAGGCCCTTCCTCTTTGTCGCCTTCTTCTAGACATTCTCCAACTTATTAGTACTCTCCTAAAAACAAAGTGCCCAAAATGGCATACAGCACTTTAGATATGGGGTCATCACAGAAGAGTATGGGAAGACTAACCACTCCCTAGTCCTGTACACCATGCTTCTCTTCATCAGGCTTTGGGGCTGCCATAATGTACTGGATTTATATTGAACTTGCAACCCACTGAAACCTGCACATTGTCTAGTGAAGAGCCATAAGTTTAGAGATCGAGAGCTTGAAGAATACTAGAATCAGAGATCTAGACTAGGAAAGAACATCAGAGGTCAGTTAGTCCAGCCCCTTTATGAATAGCTGGTTAATTTGAGGACCAGGGAGATTACATAATTTTCCCAAGGTCTAACAAGTAGGGGCAGGATTTGTACCCAGATATTTTGACTCCAGAGCCAGTATAGTGCAGAACTTTCCCCTGGATTTGCATTTGTTGTATTTGTGAAGTCTGTTTTCTTAATTCAAATGGAAGACATATTTATTCAAATTAAATTTCATCTTCATGTCAACTTCTACTTTGTCAGCCAACAGGTTAACCATTCTGCCCAGCTTTATGTTACCCTTAAATTGTGTATGCTTATGATCTATGCATTTGTCCAAGTTATTGACAAAAATGTTAGAAAGCACAGATCCTTAGAGCAATCCACTGGGGACTTCCTTCTAAACTGACATCTAACCACTGATGACTACTCTTTCAGGCTGGTCATTGAACCATTTCCTTCTGCTGGGAGTTACCACTTGCCACTCACTGCTCAGCACTTCTTTGTCTGACCTTTTCCAGATGATATCTCTCCTGACCAAATCTCTGGACCCACATTATCTTTCTTTTGAGTGGAAGTAGCTCCCCTTTCCCTGGAGCAGCAGTAGGAGAAAAAAGGTATAGATAGATAGGAGCGGGGGAGGGAGAGAGAGAGAGAGAGATGGATGGATAGATAGATAAAGGAAGGGTGGATGAATGGAAAGATAGATAGAAAGACAGACAAAGAAAAGTTAGATCTAATGAATTTTATTTTATACATTTGTAAACATTATTCTCAGAAGAAGTCCCTAGACATCACCAGATGGCCAAGACACACAAAAAAGAAGCCCTGATTTACAGGGTCTAGCTTGCCCCTCTATATGAGCAGCTTCATATCTGTTACTTCATTCCAGATTCTTTGGTGTTTGTTGGGTCCCATTCTTCCCTCAGTGCCTCTGCCTCCTGCCTCTTCAGATCTTTTTTTCCTTTTAACCTTGAAGCCTTTCTTCTGATTTCCATAGGGAACACTTTATGCTTCCTCATAACCTAGGGAGTGGAAAGGTTTCATTCAGTCCCCTTTACTCCTCTCCTAGAGGAGAGACCAGCCTATATCCCAAGTCCAGATAGGCAGTAGTTCTACCTGTCAGGAAAGAACTTGATAGAGGCATTGGTCATGCACATCCCTGAGGAAGCCCTATTCCCAAAAGTCAACAGAGATAAAAAGGCATTATTCCCATTTGAGCTAGTTCCATCTTCTGTCACCTGTCAGTCACTATCACCTGTCCTGGAAGTCAGGAAATGTAAGAAGTCTACCCTTTGTGCACAGAAAAGCTGTTAAAGTTTGAGAGATCCTGAGGAAGAATAAGAGGATTTGAGCTGCTGGGCATTAACCATCCTCTCTGGCTAAGATGGTGACAACATCACGGTCTTCCTTCTGGAACTGGCAGGCTCAGTTCATGAGGCTCCAGCTACTGGAGCCAGGAAGAAGGTGGGGTTCTTGAAGACAGTGGCTGGGGGCAGGGAGTGCAGAAAGGCATGGATTCTGAACGAGGAAAGAGAGAAAGCCTTTACTTTCATGGCAAAAGTAAATGTCCTAAAAAGTACCCATAGATTTTTTTCCCCATTCCCATTGCTATCATGAGTATTTCAAGATCACAATAAAGATACAGTTATGTCACAGTAACCTAGAGTCAAATGCAGTTGTATTCAGTCAAAGAGTTCTCTTGGGATTCAGACTGGAAGCAGAGCCAACCTTCCATGCCAGTATTTTGAACTGGAATTCCCTTCCCACAGCAAACTATGATTAATGCCACATTGGAAAGGCTACTTTAAGTGTTCCAAAAAACAGAAAGAGAAATAGACCTTTGAGGCTGAGGTTACTTTTACAAAGGGTTCATAGGCCTCTTAGGGACTGTAGGTGATGGAGAGAAAAGGGTGTCCCTTTCAGAACCTTCACTGACCTTACTGTGAGAATGGCCTAGAATAAACATAATTGACATAATTCTAGGCCCTCCCTAGAATAAGACAGACAGTTTTCTTTCACTGATAAATTAAAGCCCCAATTACTTTGAACTTAAACCTGATTCCAAATACTTGTAGATAGGAATTTTTTTAGCTTTGGTTTAAAAAAGTAGCATAGATGTGTTTAAGGAAATGAGACTACGTGATCCTCGGCAAATCTCAACACTTCTCTGTGACTCAGATTCCTCATCTGTAAAATGGGGCTGCCCCACAGTGCTTTTGTGAGGATCAAGTGAGATAAAGAAAATACATGCTAAATGGTTCAATAAAAGGTAGATTGGGAGAGTACTAGCAGATGGGGGATCAGGAAAGGTCTTATAGAGAAGGCAGTGATGGATCTACATTCTGAAGGCAAAGACAAACTGTATCAAGTGGAGGTGTGGCAAGGGTACATTGTGGGCATGAGGACAGGCAGTTCATGGCGATGGGAAACAGAGTTCTATGCATGAGGTACAGAGAAAAGGCCAGTGTGTCAGGATTGATCAGAGGGGCACAGGTTGTAATGCTCAGTGAGGCTGAAAGACAGGAGAGCCTGATTTCACTTAAGTGATGAGATAAAAAGCCAGATGACAAAGGGAATAAGATAAGAAGGGAGGGGAGACAGTGAACACAGACATTTTCTTTTTCTTTTTAAAAATGTATATATTTATTATCATTCTTTCTAAGTTTTGAGTTCTAAATTCTCTCCCTCCCGCCTCTCCTCCACCCACTGAGAAGGCAAGCAAAATATCAGTTATACACATGACATCGTACAAAACGTATTTCCATACTAACCATATCACTAAAAAAGCAAGAAAAAGCAAGAAAATTAAAATTCAATTTCACTCAGAGTTCATGAGTTTTCTCTCTGGAGACAGAGAGCATTTTTTCGTCATGAGTCCTTTGGAATTGTTTTGGATAACTGTCTTGATCGGATTAGCCAAGTCTTTCACAGTTCATCATCATTACAACAGGGCCATTACTATATGCAGTGATCCCCCATTTCTTCTCACTTTACTTTGCACCAGTTCATGTAGATGTTGCCATGTTTTTTTTTTTTCTGAAACCATCCCCTTTTCATTTCTTATAGCACAATAGTATTCCATCACAATCACATACCATGACTTGTTCAGCCATTCCCCAGTTGATGAGCATCTCCTAGGCTTCCAATTCTTTGCCAGCAGAAAAAGAACTGGTATAAATATTTTTATACATATACATCTATTTCATTTTTCTTTGATCTGTTTGGAGTTTATTAGTATACCTATTTTCCTTTCTCCCCTCCAGTATTATTATTTCTAATGTGTGTGGAGGGGTACCTCAGAGTTGTTTTTAATTTTTGTTTATCTAATCAATAGTGATTTAGAACATTTTTTTATGTGACTATAGATAATTTCTTATTCCAAAAAAATGCTTATATATGTATATATGTATGTATATATCCTTTGACCTTTTATCATTTGGGGAATCAATGTTATTATTTTAAATTGGACTCATTTCCCTACAAATTTGAGAAATTAGGCCTTTATCAGAGAAATTTGTCCTTAACATTTTTTGATATTACTTCATTGTCTATGGTAGATTTTAGCAAAATGTAGTTTCCTTGGTTATCTCCTTTAAGTGGGGCTATTTTTTCTTTTGATTTGTCTAGGATCAGATTGCCACCCCCTGCCTTTTTTACTTCAGTTGAAGCATATTAGATTCAGCTCTATCTCTTTATTTTGACTTTGTGTTTGTCTTTCTGTTTCAAGTGTGTCTCTTATAAACCACGTGGTCTTGGATTCTAGTTTCCCATATGCTTCTGTCTACTTCCATTTTATGGGTGAAGTCATCCCATTTACATTTACAGTTATGATTACTAACTGAAATTCTTTTCATCCTTTTCCTTCCTGACCTGTCCTTCCTCTGACCGCTGCTTTTCTTCATCTGCCCTCCTTTTATCATCACCTCCCCCTTTTCTCTTATCCCCTCCCTTTCTATTTTCCTATTGGGTTAGAGAGATTTCAATACCCAACTGAGTGTGTGTGTGTGTGTGAGTGTGTGCGTTCTTTCCTCTTTGAACCCATTCTGATGAGAGTGAGGTTCAAGCATTACCTACTATCTCCCCTCCCCAATTTCTCCCATCAGAGTTCTCCCTTGCATGCCTCTTTTATATGAAAGAAGTTTTACCATTCCAAATCTCCCTTTCCTCTTCTCCCAGTGCATCCCTCTTTCTCATCACTCATTTTTAAAAAAGAGATCATCTTAATATAATCAACTCCCACCTATGCCCTCTGTCTTTGTAGGCTTCCAACTTACCTATTAAAATTAAAATTCTTCAGAGTTGCATTATCATCTTCCCACATAGGAATGTAAGCCATTTAACTTTTTGAGTCCTTTATGATTATTCTCTCAGATTTACCTTTTAATGCTTCTCTTGAGTTCTGTTTGAATATCAGATTTTCTGTTAAGCCTCTGGTCTTTTCATCAGGAATGCAAGGAAGTTGTATATTTCATTAAATGTCCATTTTTCCCCTAAAGAATTCTGTTCAGTTTGCTGGGTACGTGAGTCTTGTTTGTAATCCTAGTTCCTTTGCCTTCTGGAGTATCCTGTCCCAAGCCCTCTGCTCCTTCAACATGGAAGCTGCTAAATCTTGTGTAATCCTCACTGTGGCTCCACAATATTTGAATTGTTTCTTTGTGGCTGCTTGATTATTAATCCCTCAGTTGGTGCCCCTAGGACATGTTCTTCTCTAAGACTTTTTAAGTTGTAGAGCATGTGTCCATTCGAATTGGGAGAGAAAGTTTCCTCACTAGTACTTTCATAAACGAATGAAGTCACATGCACAGACCAAAGTAAAAAAATGTAATTAATTGCCCACCACTAATTTTGTCCATAAGGTTGACACAAGAGGCAGTATGGCCTAGTGGGTAGAGAAGTGACCCCAGAATAAGGAAGACATGTTCAAATTCTGACTCTGAGACATATTAGCCATGTAATTCTGGGAAAGCCCCTTAACCTGTGAGTGCTCCAGAAAACTCAGCTCCAGATGAGCTGCCAATGTGCATGTACAGAGGAAGCCTCTCACTGATAAAATCCTAGAATCTGGATGAACGAGAAATTCTAACTCAATTCATTTTTTAATTTTGAATTTGAATTTAATTTTAATTTTTAATAATTTAATTTTTAATTCTACAGTTATGTAGAATGTACTCCCAAAGACCTAGGAGAGATGTTAGATTTAAGTTCTCATTAAGTTCCTAGAACACTAATAAGTAGGACACAATTCAAAAAACCTGAAGCAATTCAGCTCATTCCATTCAAACAGTCAGATATCAGCAAAAGATTTTTGGTGTTCGTATAATTGAAGGTAAATGACAGAATCCAGATTTCAAGAAGGTCTAATCCAGTGTGCCAGAAGGCTTTCTGCATGCCATGTTCATAGGGATGAAGTCTGCAGGGCTGGTTTCAGAGTCAGGAAGCCCTGGGTTCATGCATCACTTCTGATATCTACAAATTGTGTGAACCTCTCAGTGCCTCAGATACCAATCTGGAACTTGAAGTTACAGAACCAGTGCCTCTTGGCATTGGCAAAGAATATTTCCCCTCCAGGAGTTCCTACATCGCTGGAATCACAGGTCCAGATCAAAAAACTCTAATCTTCTACTTCAAGAATGTTAGCATGAGAAGAGACTTCAGGGGACCCTCTTACCATGGAATCATAGATTAAGATTTGGAAGGCTACTCAGAGGCCATCAAATCCAAACCCATTCCTTTTAGAGTCAAGTAAATTGATGGTTAAACAATCCAGATGAGAATCCAGATGAGAACTAGCCTCAGCATCCTTTCTACTACAGATGGAAAATGGCACCAGCCTTTCTCTGAAGTCTTTCAATTCTCACATGAGGAAACATAGGATTAGGGGAGGGGAAGAGAATGAGCATTTCTATAGCACATACTACATTCCAGGCCTTGTGCTAGGTGAGTTACAAATATTGTTCAGTCATTTCACTTGTGTCTGATCCTTCATCACCCCAATGGGGGTTTTCTTGGCAAAGATACAGGAGTGGTTTACCATGTCCTTCTCTAGTTCATTTTACAGATGAGGAAACTAAGGTAAACAGGGTTAAGTGACTTGCCCAGAGTCACACAGTTAGTGAGTGGCCAAGACTCAAGTCTTCCTGACTCTTTGCCCAGCTCTCTAGCCACTTAGCTGCCTTAAAAATTTTATCTCATTTGATTTGGGGGTAAAGTAATTTACCCCATGTCACCTGAATATTGGGCCTAAGAGGTTAGTGTGAGTACTTGACATTGCGGATAATGCAAAACTGGGAAAAGATGTGTGGTGATTTTTCTTCTAAGTATTTCTGTTTTATAGTAAAGAGAAAGTTCACTGGAAGGCTAACTCATCTATATCTGAGCTGGTGGTCTCACTGTCCTTTTCACAGTCTCAGGGATTGGGACTTTGTGTCTCTTTCTCCTTAACACCTCCGCATGGTGACATGCGGATTTATGGCAAGCAGCATCTCCTTTGGCTCCAAACATGTGTCTAGTGAAGGCACAGCAAGGCCTGGGAAAGATAACTCAGCTGTTTCCTCTGTCACTTTCACAAAGGGTCAAAAGGGATCATGAGCTGACTTAGGGATCAGACAAGAGCCACTGTTTCCCTAGCCTTGACAAATTATTCTGGCAAAGACCTCAGAATGCTGTCAGTTGGAGCCGGCTAAGTTCTTCTGCATACTGGGCAGTGAGTCGAAATGTGTCGACTTAGTTCTCCGTTACTAGAGCAGGAGCTTCAAGGGGGGAGACCCTGAGCAAACAAGTCCCATCTTCCCTCTCCAGCATAGCAATGGAGTTACCTCTTTGCATCCTCAGTGGCTTCAGTCCCAGCTTGCCAAAGGATCCTTTCCAGGAAAAATTTTTACCCTCTCCCTTCTCAGAATTGGAGTGGAATGGATCCTCATTTGAACTCATTTTCCTGAGTTCAAATCTGGCCTCATATATTTACTAGTTGGTTAACCCTTGGACAAGTCACTTGATTCTGTTTACCTCAGTTTCCTCATCTGTAAAATGAGCTAGAGAAGGAAATGGTAAACCACTCCACTATCTTTATCAAGAAAACCCTAAAGGGGGGTCACAAAGAGTCAGACACAACTGAAATGAATGAACAGCAAAAATGGCAGATCCCCTTTGAATTCTGGGACAAGAGATTTGAACTGTCTTCCCTGCCCTGCTGAAAGTGAAGGTCACAAGTATTTAGGGGGCGGGGGGGGGGAGATTAGGAAAGTGTCCTTGTAAAAGATGGTGCTTGAGCTGCATCATATAGGAAGAGAAAGATAGGATAAAGACGGACTCGGGATGCCAAAGCTCAGTGTGGGAATCATTTGAAAAAAGCAGTATAGAGTAATTAATAGAGGCTTGGACTTAGAATCAAGAAGACCTTCAAATCCCACTTCAGATCTTTTCTGGCTGTGTGTTGCTGGGCAAGTTAGTTAACCTCTCTGGGCTTCCATTTCTTCATCTATAAAGTAAGCTCTAGGGGGATGTTCCTATGATCTATAAAATGAAGGGAATAGACTTGGGCTCTAATCTTTCCTCAGATACTTGCCAGCCATTTGACCATGAGCATGTCATTTAACATCTCAGTGCCTCGGTTTCTCCATCTGTAAATTCCTGTTTTCAGTCTATGGTTCATTTCCCAGTGTTCTATGCTGGTGAGGTGAGATGGCATTTAGGACATGAGAAAGATGCATAGAGTTTACATGGACTGGCATTTTTTGGAAGGTCTCCCTTCCATGAGCTCCAAACACTAACTGCAAGAATCCACATTTTTAGAAATTTCGCCATGTGTTAGGGCTTCCTCATTAAGAGCCCTGTTCCTGAAAACAAGTGATTTCTGTTGACATCACAATCTTTCTCCTCCCTACGTGTTCAGTAGAATACAGTGTGTCATAAATACACAGAGATACAAAGCCTGAATGTGGAGGGGCTCACATCGGCGTGATGGCAGCTCAGACAACTACATGTGAAAGTCAAGCACGGGTCTGTGCTAACACACACACACACACACACCCCACCTTGGTTTTTGGGTTGTTGTTCATGGAAGGACTGACCACATGTGTGCTTTCTGGGAAGCTGCACCCACTCCCTTCCTGTATTCATTCCCACAGTGGCGACAATGAGAGTGCGGTGGTGCCGATCTCATGGACACATCTCCCTCCTTCCATCTGCTCTGGCAGCAGCCGTTTCCAAGCAGCTCGTGGCTGCGTTTGTTTTAAACACTCATCCCAAGGGAAGAAAAAAACAGGAGAGAGAAATACCCTGCAGAAACCTTTCATCAGATGCAGACCTTTGAGTAGCCATGGAGTGATCAAATAGAGTCGCCAATGGGATGGGCTTTGGGGGACTTTGAATATGGGAAACTTTGCCAACCTAGCCACAGTCTTTGGATTTCTCTCAAACCCTGATTCTGAAGCAAGCCTACCTGGGGGTTCAAATCATAGCTCTGCTCCTTAGTATCGAGGTAACCTTGAAGCAAAACATTTAATCTCTTTTAATCTCACTTTTTTCATCTATAAAATGAGAGACGTGGATTTGATGTCCCAAGTCATTGGTCAATAAGTATTTATTAATAAGGATGGCTAAGCTCTTTCAGGTTTGCAAAGCACTTTATACACATGCCATCTCATTTGATCCTTCCAACAACCCTGAGAGGGAGTGCCTCTTCTTTGTTTCCATTTTCCAGATGAGGAAATTGAGGCTTAAAGTGGTTCAGTGTCTTGCCCAAGGTCACACAGCTAGTTGATGACTAAGGAAGAACTCAGTACTTGGTAATATTCTACCTAACATGCCACCTAGCTGCCTAATAAGTGCCTACTGTGGGTTAGCCACAAGTACAAAGAACAAATCATCTACCCACAAGGAGCCTTAATTTCTAATGTTAGATATTTGCAAGTACATATAAACCATGTGCAGCACAAATTTAAAGTGAACAAATGCAAAGATGTATCAAGAAGTTAATGCATCATTGTTTGATAAGGAGCATACAAGCATTTGGGGGCAGAGGAGAATAGGAACGCGTCCATGTAAAAGAAGGTGCTTCAGAGAAGAACAGGATTCTGATTTTTTCACAGGATGATGGGAAGGAGGAAGGAGGCAAGAGAGAGCCCAAGTAGAAGGAAAAACTGATTCTCACTCCTTCATGCAAAAATACAGCATGCCCAGTCAGCATTTTTGAAGTGCCTACTATGTGCTGGGCACTGCTAGTTGCTGAAGGTACAAAGGCAGTCAGGATATGAAATAGTCTCTGCTGTCTTACTTCCTCTCGGAGGAGAGAATGTTCATGTAAAAGCCATCCAAAATAAAGACGAGGCCATTTTAAATGCAGGAGAGGATTTGGGGGCTGGTCACAGTGAAAAGATTAGAAAAATATAGTCTTTCTTCATGGTGCCTACACATGGCTCGCCCCTGAGGTTTAAGGTTCATTATGACACTGTGATGTTCTATTGTCTGTTCAGAGCCACTGACCAGGGGGGCCGTCTGTGGAGGGGCCCCAGCTGTTCTCCGGGGTGGCTGACATGTTTTTCTCTGCCCTTTAAGGCCCAGCACAGGGGACTGCAGCTGTGGGTAGTGAGGTCTGGGTCATCTGGTAGCCGGGACAGCCATTCCTTTGCAACTCTCCCCTCAATAACGATTTCCCAAACGGCTACTCAGGCCCTTTCAGAATTCACAGGCCTGTCCGTTGTCATGGCAACAGCCCCCTGCTGTCAGATTGGCCCTGTGATGCTGGTAGGAGCTTCTGAACAGGCAAAGTCCTGCTCATTAGGCAAAAAGAGAAGCGAGACCCGCTGCCTACAGGCTGATGCTTCTACATGCTAAATGAGACTTTAAAGACTGGATTATGTGGGATGGGCAGAAGTCTAAGGAAACAGGATGGGATGAAGGACTTCAGAAACTTCCTATTTCCTAGGAGATGCTCCTACTGAGATTCTTTCTTCCTAACCTACTTTACCTCCCAACACATACTCCTCTTATTTATTGTAAGAAACTTTTTTTTGGACCAGACCTGATTTCATTGGTATAAGAAACTTCCAGTGCAGAAATTTCCATTTCTGATGCAGGTCAGCCTCTCCCCACAACTTCTACTATTAGGAAGTTGCCTTGGACATCTGAGGAATTGAGTCTATCATCACACAGTCACTATATGTTAAGGACCAGGTCTCTGTTCACTCTACCGTGGCACCTCTAAAGGAGTTTCTTTCTTTTTCCTCCTTTTTTTTGACTGGACTTGTGATTTCATTTGTATAAGGACTTCCCAAATAGGATACTTCCTCTACCAAGGAAGCCCTGAATGGGGCCTCCAATTGATTGACTTCCTCTGTTCCCCCCTGCCCTAGTATCATGTGATCACAGATTTATAGCTGAGGGGACCATATAGGTCATAAACGTACACCCTCATTTTACACATAAGAAAACTGAGATCCTCAGAAATGATGACTTGCCCAAGGTTACACAGGCAGTGGCAATGGTTGGAATATGAACCCAGGTTCTTTAACTACAAACTCATTGCTCTTTTGTATTGGGTAGAGCAGGGGGCAGTGAGACCTTAAATGACTCACCCCGGGGTCACACAGTATATGTCTAAGAGATGACTTGAATCTAGATTTTACTGACTCTGAGGCTTCCATCCCAAGTTACCTCTCATAAGAGCTCTGACAGACTGGAACACAGACCCCTATTTAAAAAAAAAAACATGCATCCAAGACCACCTTACCCAAGAGATCAAGCTACTGACTTTGTGAAATTTGCTTTTGGGGGGGAAGCATTGTCAGTTTTGGGTTGGAGTTTGAAGTGCCTGTGTTTGGACATGAAGGAAAACAGGAGCTCACTGGCTCCTCTCCAAAATTCTTAAAACAGTGAAGCTGGCAGTGTTCATGGTAGGGGAAGGGCTGGAAAGAAATCTAAATATTTTGGGCAGCACCATGTCTCAGGCTTTTGTGTCGCTTTTTCATTATACATCAACACGTGCAAGTTTCCTTCCTCCCAGTGAACTGAGCTGTCTGGCTTAGCACATTCAGAGAATTCTGGTGAAGGATGTTTTCCCATGCAGTTCCCAGAAACATTCTGCAGAGGGAGGCAGAGGAATTGCTGACTACCCACTCTGTGTTTGTGGTTCAGGAGTTTGTTTTCCTTAGTTTCTTGCCTTCTTGCCAAGTACCTTTTCCCAATGCAGAGCCTAAAAATTATAGGAATAAATGGATTGAAATTATTTGAGGGTCATGGGAAAATGAAGGGAGGGGAACCTGAAAATGTCAGGGAGAGAAAGAGATGGTCCAGGGAGTAAAAAGCTAGTGAGTGAATTGCAGAATTGCCAAATTTCACAGTTAGAAGGAAGTTTAGCGGCCATCCGGTCAAACCCATATCCAAAATGAATCCCCAAAGCAACATAGCCAACTAAACACTTATTAAATGCCCTAGCACCTAGCATGCATCTATCTATCTATCTCTCTCTATATCTATCTTTCTTTCTGTTCATCTATGTATCAATCTATCCAGTTATCTATCTATACATCTTCATCTATGTCATCTCTATCATCAGTCTTTGAAACTATCTATCAAATTATTCATCTTCTATGTGGCAACTGTCTATTAACTATTCATTTATCCGTCTCTCAGTTTATCCATGATCACATATCTATCTGTACATATATATATATAATTTATCTTACCATCTATCCATCCTTCTATCTATTTATCTATGTATGTCTGTCTGTCTATCCATCTATCTAGTCTATCCTTAAAGTTTTTATGCCTAGTGCATTCTTTTCAAAAAAACAGGGCTCTACCTTTACTTATTATGGAATTCATCTGAGCTTTTCTCTTGGGGTTCTTTTAATTTAGTATTAATATTTCTTCAATATATTAAGAACTGTCTTCTATTTACTCAGGTGTCTGGTCTTTTCTACACTAGCACTCCACCAGGGCCGGGCTTTTGTCCCCTTCTATACTCTTGGCTGGGCCAAGTCAACCCTGAGCTTTTCCCTGATATTCTTAGGGTGGTTCTGCCTTGCTGTAAGTCTAGATAGGGTGGCTAGGTTCTAGTACCCCTCTGCATATCCCATGATTTTGCTCTAATTTGCTTCAACCATTGCACAATCTTTGAGATTCCCTCTCTCTCTCTCTCTCTCTCTCTCTCTCTCTCTCTCTCTGTCTGTCTGAATTGAATCTTTGTTTCATCTGATGTATCTTTTCATATCTTCTTGGGTATTTCTCATGGAAGTGTTGCTTATCTGGAAACTTTTAAATTCATTGACATCTTTGGCCAAAGTCACTCTTGAAGACCTTCAGTGAGTTTTTCCACAACCTCCCCAGGTAATTTGGGATAGCTCTCATTATTGGAAGGTTTTTCCTGACATTGTCCCTAAGTATCTTTGCCATTTTCATCTATTGCTTCTAGTTGTACCTCTGGGGTCCAGAAGAATAAATATAATCCAGTTTGTACATGGCAGCCTTTGAAATACTTGAAAATCACACATGTACATGTGTTTGTGCACACGCACACACACCTATACATCCACACACACATCCACCAGACATCTCTTCTCTAAGCTAAATATTCCTGACTCTTTCAGCTAGTTCTCTTATTACCCTGCACCATCCTGGCCTCTCTCCTTTGAATGTTCTCCAGTTTATTGATGCCTTTCTTAAAATGTATATTTAATAATAAATAGTTAACAGACTATTCTGATAAGAAAGACTTTTTATTGTAACTCATCTGGCGTTCCGAAGTTTTAAGAAAGCTGCTGAAAAGTGAGAGAGGCAATTGGTGTAGTCTAGAGCTGGCCTTGTGGTTAAGGAGATTTGGGCTTCAGGCTTCCTCTGACACTGGCAGAGGCAGTGTGTGATTGTGTCTTTCCAGGTCCCCAGACAGAGCCATAAGATGCCAAATGACCACCTAAGTGCCACTTAGTTTCCATGGAGGGAGGAGAATCCAGAAGTCCTAGGTTCCCATCACACCTCTGACCCTTGAGAGCTTTGTGACCATGGGCAAGTCGCTTATGCTATCTGGGACTCAATTTCCTTATGTATAAAATAATGGGATTGAACTTAGTAACCTCAAGGGTCCTTTCCAGCACTAACTCTTTGGTCTTATGATCCCTTTGGTATTCCCTATATAGGTGAAAGATATCACAGTTTGAGACCAAAACAATGGAAAGAATCCATGGAGCTTTGCAAAGATAAAGTTGGCTTCTATAAACTAGGAAAAGTTTGAGTGCAGTTGTTTGAATAGTTGTTAAGTTCTTATCTGAGGGG
Source organism: Potorous gilbertii (assembly GCA_028658325.1). NCBI lineage: Eukaryota > Metazoa > Chordata > Mammalia > Diprotodontia > Potoroidae > Potorous > Potorous gilbertii. Next base: position 24,090,508 of record CM053772.1, read on the forward strand.
GAAAATACTTGTTTTGCTTTGTCTTTGGTAGGGAGAGAAGCTGAAATATAGCTTGGTCCCAGATGACTTGGCAATTTGAATCTGAAAGGCAGAAAAAGACTCAGAATTGGTGCCATGGTCAACTTTGCCATCATTATGTGGTCTTTACACTCTGAGTCACCTGCCTATCAGCGTCAGAGGCCAGAAGCGTGGCTTCTGCAGTGTAAAATGGTAGATGCCCAAAGTCTGTAAGAATAACCATGTGAGTAATAATACCTAACGTTTCCATAGCATGTACGGTTTGCCAGGCCCTGTGCCAAGCACTTTACAATTATTTCTCACTTTATCCTCACAACCCTGGGAGGTAGGCTCTATATCCCAATTCTACAGATGAAGGAACTGAGGCAGGTTAAGGGACTTAACCAGGGTCACAAGACTAGACAGCATCTGAGGTTAGCTTTGAAATACCGTCTTTCCTTTCTTCAAGGGATGCCCTCTATCCACTGCGCCACCTAGCTGTATGTTCTACAATACCCATAACAAGGAAAATTAATGGAAGAGCTAAAGTCATCTTGTTGTTAAAAAACCTGGGTTCAAGTCATGTCCTTTATAGCTACTTGCTGTATGACTCTGAGCAAGTTGTTTAATATCGCAGCACCCTGAAGCAAGACTCCAAAACTAGATATTACAACAAGAAAATACACCACCACTGAAACCATGCTCAGATTAAACAATTGCGGGATGAAAAGAGCATTGAATTTAAAATTAGGGAGCTTGGATCTAGTCCTGGCTATGGTCTCACTATCTCTTGACTTTGACCACATTAGTTAAATCTCTCTGGGCTTTTTTTGCCTGTTCTGTAAAATTAAGTCAATCAAGCGCAAATGTACTTGATTCTTATCTTCTCTCTCAGATTGGTTGTGAGAATGAGTTAGTCCACATTTATTAAGCACCTACTATGTGCCAACAGGGTAGCTAGGTGGTACAATGGATAGAGCACCAGCCCTAGAGTCAGGAGGACCTGAGTTGAAATCTAGCCTCAGATACTTACTAGCTGTGGGACCCTAGGCAAGTCACATTACTGCCTCAATTTTCTCATCTGCAAAATAGAACTGGAGCAGGAAATGACAAAACACTCCACTCTCTTTGCCAAGAAAACCCCCAATGGCATCAAAGAAAGTCAGACATACCTGAAACGACTCAACCATGCTACGACCCAGGAACAGAAAAAGAGCCAAAAGATTATCCCTTCCCCTAAAGGGTTCACAGTCTATTAGAGATCATCATAAATAATAGATTTAGAGTTTCAAGGGGTCTTAGAGGCCTCCATTTTATAGATGAGGAAAATGAAGCGCACAGAAATTGACCCAAAGTCACAAAGATGGTAAAGGACGGAGCAGGCACTAGAATCTGCATCCTCTTCCTCTGAATCCAGTTGTCTCAACATCATCTTGCCACCATCCCATGTCAATGTCAAGAGCTTTGTGTAACAGTGAGCTGCCATCATCATCATCATTACATATTCATTTTATAGAAGTTAAACACTTATCAGCAGTGTGAGCCTGAGCAAGTCACTTAACCTGTCTGCCTTAGTCTCTTTTTTACAATGGAATAATAATAGCATCAGTCTCATAAGGTTGGTGTGAGGACCAAATGAGAGAATTACGTAAAGTGCTCAGCAAAACTTTGAAATGATATATACAACTTATGTATATAATGGAATGTCTTGTTATTATTGATAATCTAGTTTAACTCCATTTCTTTGGCATAGCCATCATGTTATATGTTGAAAAATAGGTACCAGTCAATTCAATCTACATTTATGAAATGCAAAGATGGGCATTTTCATTAGAAGAAAAGTCTTTCTTCCATATTAGGATGAATAGACCAATCACAGACTATAGTTAAAGAAAAGTGCCCTCGAAACAGACATTCTCCTTTCATGTTTCCCTAACTTAGCATAAAATAAACCCCAAAGATTCTATTTAATGCACTTTTATAGAAGGAGGCAGAATGATGGGACGGGGGATGTCTGTGGCATAAAGGGAGGGGATCACTTGAAGTAGAACTCTCAGCAGCCAATTGAAAATCTTGTTTTCTATACCTTTTCTCTTTTGTTTTTGTTTGTTTAGAGGGTGTAACAAAATAAAGTCCAAGGGCTCTCCCAGACGTTTCCGTGAAGTGCCTTCTTCTGGGGAGAGAGGAAAGAAGGGGAGCAGGTGAGGGCAGTGGAGCTCAGGTGGGGAGTTTCGATTGCTGGGATGGGCTTCTTGAATTCCTTTGGTTTGTTTGTTGCAATGTAATATGGCTGAACCTCTTGAACAGCTCCATGCTACCCATAATGTTAGTTTCCTGTTCTGAGCAAGAACTGTAATTCCCTGCAGCTTTGGAACAACTCAGAATATCCTGATATTCTGCCCTATGCTGCTTACTCCAATGAATGCATTTCTTCTGACTCTTTTTGGGGGGGGAGGGGTTCAAGGGGGAGGCATGAATTGGGGGAGGGGGTGTTTGCATCCTGTTTTTACCCAAGTTTCAGGTATTTGCATGTTCTAGAAGTTTTTTTTAATCAAAATGATGCATGCATTAAGCTTTACCGCAGGAGAAAATCTCAAGTGAATCTCTCTGAATGAGGTTAGCTAATAATTGCAGGGGAGAGAGGAATGAAATAGGGTCAGGAGAGTGGAGGTCGACCAAAGGATCCTCTGTTTTCCAAAGAAGAGAATGAAATTCAAGGATAAGTAGATGAGCTAGATAAAGTGGCTACAATCAGTTAACAAGCATTTGTGAGGAGTCACACATTGTGCTAGACAGTGGGGGACACTGAAAGGAAAGGAAAAGGCTCTGCCCTCAAGGAGCTTATAGCCCCCTGAATGTTCAATGGAAAAATTCTTGTCCTAGAAAGCAATGATGATCTAAACAGCACAATTAAGACACTTAAAAAGGAAGATGACCTTACACAAATTCCATTTCTTATTAACAAGTTAATTAGCCCCTTAGGTTATATTATGATAGGGCAAAGATCAGACTTGAAGAATTTGTTAGCATTTTACATAGGTTACAGCAGAATTTTATCTATAAATCAAAGCAAAAATACAACTATTTCTTTACCTCTTTAGTAAAAACAGATATGCCTCTGATTTGCCCAAGTAGTTAGAAGATATTCTGTGGAAATTAAGGATTAATGAGTAAGAAAAGGATCTATTTTCTTTTAAATGCTACATGTAATTGGTTGCCTATAAGACAATGAAAAGCAAAAGCCATTACAGTGCAGAATGAAATTACCTCCCCTAAAAACTCTTTCTTTTATTTTGGGGGATTCATTCACTAATCTCATTTCAGAACTCCAAAAGTAAACCCCAAATGCAATTCCCTGGGTAACACAACCCCAGGGCTAGAAAGGGCCTCTCTGGCTCCCCACTGCAACTCTTCTCCAAAGATCCTCTTTCCAGCATCCCCCATGAATGTTTTCATCCAACTTGTGCTTGAATACCTCTAGGAAGGGGGAAACTCACTACCTCCCAAGACAGTCCTGTTCCACTTTTGGTTCACTCCAAGTACTAGGAATTCTTCCCCATATCCCTTTACAACTTCCACCCATTGCCTCACATTTGACTCTAGGGTAAAAGAAAACAATTCTTCTTCCATGCAATAACTCATGTGTGCAAGGAACTTCATGTGGAAACTGCCTTTTTGCAAAGTAAAAATGCCTAGTTCTTCAACAGACTCTTATAAAAGGAAGAGTATATTTCAGACTCAGAGTTCTTGAAAACCAAACAAAAATGCCCTTCAAGCAATATGGCTTTGGGTTTCTTTGGTCATGGACTAGAATCTAGTCAGCAGATGACCTGGAAGATCCCTTTCAGCTCCAAGTCCTGTGTCTTATGTTAAGATTAGGAGGCAAAAGGGGTATAACAAGTCATCTCATCCAACTCTGTCATCTTGCCCATGAGTACACTGATACCTACAGAGGTCATTACTAAGTAGAGCAGTTAAGATGTGAGTCCAGATATCCTGACTTCAGATCTAAGTCTTTCCAATGTGTTTTCAGATCTGCCTCTTCTTTTTATTCCACTGACTCAAGTTCATATAGGTATCTGCTAGGCGACTGTTAGGTATTAAGACTACAGAGACAAGGTCACAAGCAAACCCTGCCCTAGCAGAGAATTGCCATTGGAGAATACAGCATGTATACAGCTGTCAATGCCACATCATTTCAGGAGTGACCAAGTACAAGCATTGAGGAGGAAGATGTCAGCTTTCCATAAAAGAGGACATTTTACGCATAGGACACAATTTGCACAAAGGCAAATGGTGGAATGATGAGTTTAGGGCATGGCAGCACTATAGATCAAGCACTATATCCCCTAGACAGAACTGTCTCCATCAGAGCAGCTTGGCATTGAGTCTGTAATTTAGAGATTTCCCAGGTGAGAGGTCACCAGTATCTCAGTAACTAGCATATATTACTGTTTAAACATCCTATACTCTTTTTTGAGTTGAGACAGGATTTCATTGACTTAAAAGGAACTCCTGGTATGGAAATTCCCTCCACCAGCACAGATAGGTACCTGCCCTGTAACTTACAGTCACACAATTGCCCAGGGCACTGAGATGCCAAATAATTTAGTTAGGGTTGCACAGTCAGTTTGTATCAGAGTCAGGACTTAAATCTAAGTCTTCCTGACTGTGAAGTTGCCTTTCTCTCCATTACACAATACTATTGCTCAGATGGTCCTTAAATAGAATTAAAGTGTGGTTTAATTTCAGCCATCTTGGGCACCACTTCTGGGTCTGACAGATGATAAGTAATTTATGAATGAAAGCTTCTGACTAAATGACGTTTATCTTTCTTGTCCTTCCACCCAATTTGTAGTAAATAAGTTGAAACATCCATTATTTTGCTGTTACCATTCAATGGAGTTTTACATAGCTAATTCTCAAACAGCTGGTAAAAGCCAGTGGAGATTCCCCAAAGCAAAATCTTTTATCCTCTCAATGTATTCAGTCCAGATGCACACCATATTTGCAGCTAAACACAAATAAAGAAACAGCTCCTCCATCTCAATGCCTCAGACGCTATAACCTCCTCCACCCCCTCACAGCTGGAAGCTTTGGGAAGTACAGGAACACCCATCCCCTGTGGCCAAGTATAATATAAAACTTACAGCAGTTGAACAACTGTAGCCTTGTCAAGAAAGTACTTTATGAAGTGGCCTTTGGACTGTTATCTTCTAGAAAGTGTAGCTGGGCCTTTGATCTTTCCAAGATGTCCGCTGGAATTTCCTAGCTGGTTTAATGTCGAGCAGGAGGAGGTTATATTCTCTTGGAATCTCTTAGGGGAGGAGGGAGGTCCATCGTTTGTTGGCAAGTGGGGGAAGAACGGTAATGGCAGGTAATTTGTGTCTCCCAGGATAACTCTTGCCATTGGACTCTGACTTCCTCTCCCCACAGTAATAAGCAACAGATGAAACATGGAAATATCTGAGTTGGTTTTCTCCCAGGTTCAAATGCACATCTCTCTCCTTTCCCTCACCTCATTTGTCTTAAACTTGAGCTGCTTCTTTCCAAGCTAAAAAAGGGTCATCAGAGGAAGAGCTATGCTCTTTACTCAAGTATGGGCCTATGTGTAGAAAAAAGGGATACGCATATGGTAGTTCTATAAAAAACAACTTATTTTAAATGACCTCTCTAATTAAGCAAACTTTTCCGTGAATTCTGACTTCATGAATCATGATCCTCTTGATCTATTTTCTATGTAAACCTCCATTTAGAGTTTAAGGTGTTTTAAGGTTTTTAAAGGGTCTACCCCTTGGTGTCTTTTGTAAGCTAAAACATATGAGTGAAGAAAAATCCAACGCATGCCTATTCTTGCTGGCCTCTTCATTCATACAGAACAAAGGATTTGTTCATAGGATCATAGATTTGGCTCAAGAAGGGATTGTAGAGACAATCTAGTCGAACACTCTCACTTTACATGTGAGAAGGCGAAGGACCTATGAGTTAAACAGCTTGACCAAAGCCAACCAGTAGTAAGTGACAGAGATGATATCTCAGCTCTGCTTCTCTGACTTCTCTCACATTGCTCTTTCCACTACACAACACTATAGGTTGATTGCCTAATGCATGTAGTCTACGGAGTAATTACAGATACAAGGGAGAAAGATGGCCATGAGCCTTGCCTTCAGTGAACTTTCATCTGGTCCTGAAGTGTATACTGTGTGTGAATACAGATGTATACACATGGATGCACATATCGTTCCCATTGCTTCATCTATGTGATCTTGCTTGGGGGTACACCCTCCCACAACCCATCCATTTCTTCTCATCACATGTAATTCTTGTCCTTCCATAAATCCTACAGCCAACATGGTGAGATACCACCTATGGATCTTTACCATTAACATATGATGGTAGCCGTGATACCTCACTGTCACTGTGTAGCCGAAGTACTTTCTTTTTGAACCATCCATTTCCTCTCTAGTTATTGCTTACATTCCTCCCCCTGATGGTCTATGATCCACTAATATTAGCCTCCTTGCTGTTTCTTCTACAGCCCTCCTCCTGACTCTGGGTCTTTTCACGGGCATTCTCTCATGCCTGGAATAACCCTTTCTCCATCTCCACCTCCTAGATTCCCTGGTTTTCTTCATGTCTCAGCTAAAAATCCTATCTTCTGCAAGAGGTCTTTCCCAATCCCCATAGTGCTAGTGCCGTCTCTCTGTGATTATCTCTGTTTACCTACACACACACACGCACACACATAGTTGTTTCCAAGCTGTCTCCCCTGTTAGGCTGTGAGAGAACAAGGTCTATTCTTTGCCTTTCTTGGTCTACCCAGCATTTAATACAATGCCTGGCACATAGAAAGCACTTAATAAGATTCTTAATTTGTTGTTATTGGATATAATACTCATTGTACACCATCTATCTTTGGTAATGTGCTTCAGTCCATTTGTACACATTCTTTGTCTCCCTGAGGCCCTTCAGTTTTCCCATAAGGTTTTTCTTTGAAGATAATATTCCCAGATTCATAGCCATGTGGCATCACCAGAAAAATATCAGTGTTAAAATTTTTAAAAACAGGTTTTTCTTTCAGAGCTCAGATGGAGGTGTTGGAAAGGAATGTTGTGACTTTTCCCAAATGCAGTCTGGCCTGTTTGTTCCCTCCTAGTCATAGGATAATGGATTTAAAACTCAAACAGTCTTTAGAAGCATTGAGTACAATGCTCCCATTTTATAGATATTGAAACTGAGACTTGGAGAGATTAAACCCAGTCTCCCAGCTATGAAGTATCAGAGGTAGGATGGCCCTAGGTCTTCCTGACTCCACCTTCATTGCCTTCTCCGTGATGCTACTGTTCAATCTTGGACAAAACATGTTGTCTATCTGCAGTATCTAAGTTCTAGGAACTGGCAGTCTTAACTCCGTGGGCTATTGGAACAACAGGCATTCATCACAGACTTGGTTTTTCCAATGTGGGCTATTAGGATGAATCCTTGAGCTCTTCATGTATCCCATTAAGGTTTTTTTGGGGACAGTAAGCACACTTCTCTGATCCTAAGTTCTTTCAACAATGGCACCTGGAGGACCTCTCAGCTAATACTAATATTGCAAAAATAGTCATGACAAGGTGCAGGAGAATGAATGAGTAGAATGAGTGGATAAATAAGATATTTATTCAATGTTTCCCATGTATCAGATACTACTAAGCTCCAGGAATTACTTATATAATAAAATATATAATTATGTATTATGTGTACTATATGTAATTATATAATAAAATAAAATATAAGTAGGGCAATATTGCCCTCAAGAAAGTTAAATTCTGACTGAGAGGTAGAAGTAGGAAATGAGTCACAGTAGGAAATAGCTGGGAAGTGGTACAGAGGCTTCGTTCCAGGTAAAATATAGAGAAAGCTCACCTCTCAGAGACCCAGATGTTGAGTCCATGATTGGGTGTGAGAGGATGACTTGAGTGTAGCTAGCATGGTCTGGAAATGACAACACACAATGAGTGTTACAAGGAGGGAAAGGTCATTTCTGACTGAGTATTGCTGCATTAGGGCAGGTTTCATGGGAGAGATGGCATTTGAGCTGTTATTCTTGTCAGTCAGTAAGCAAGCATTTATTAAACACTTTTACTGTGTGCTATACTGTGTGTAAAGTTAGGAAGAAAACCAAAAAATACACACAGCTTTTGGTTTTTTTGTTTGTTTGGTTTCTTTCAATCTAATCCCTCACTTTGTAACTCAGCCCCCATCCTGTGTTTCTAAATCACACTGACATTTTCATTTTTCCATTTGTAAGTGGCTAATATTAATACACAGCTTACTACAGCAAATCCACTTAGGAGAATAAATATTAATGAAATCACTGTGTGCGAGGGCACGTGTCGAAATGGGTTTGTTAGAGAGAGCCCTGTTGTAGACTTAAATGAGGGCAGTATATAAATCAGTTAGGATGGTTTAATTAATATTCATTGGCACCCCTCTCCAACTGCCCATTCCTGGCCTGCAATTAGAATTTTGAGACACACTTTGTTAGCAAACTAGTTATTGGCCCAATGTGGCTGCAGAACAATGGGCCTTAATTTGAAGTCGAAGGCTCTGGCTTCTCATTTCCATACATCAACATGGAGTTCCTGAGTTAGGCCAAGAATAGACAGGGGCTGCCTCATCTGGAGAGCGAGCCGGGCATTGTCACGGTAACTGAGCACAGACCGTGTGTGTGTGTTTTGTAACAGACAAGAGAGTCAATTAAACACAGGAGATTGTCATATGTGTTGGTGGTGGTACGTGTTTTTGTGGTGAGGAAAGGGAGTGGAAGTGACAGTTTATTGATACAAGTTGACGTTGACTACATCATGAACAAAAGCTGTTCCCAGTGCATGTACTTAGCTTTCATAAGTTACATTTTCTCAGCTAAAAAAAATAAAAAGACTTGAATCTCAGCAATGCTGGGAAGTGTTACCATCCAGAGTCACCTAGACCTGTTTCTGCTCTTCTCACTAAGGAGGAAACAGAAGTCTTGGGAAGGCAAATTATTTGGCCAAGATCATGCAGCTGGGTAGTTGGATTTTATCAAGCTGTCTCTTATTACTGGGAAAGGTCTCTCTAGTTTCCATTGATAAACAAGAATTTTTAAAGCACCTACTCTCTGCCTATGTACTTTGCTATGCTTTGAGGATACTAATCAATAAGTATTTAAGTGCCTACTATGTGCATACTGTGTTAAGTGCAGAGCTACTGATCTGTCAACAAGCATTTATTAAATGCCTACTATGTGCCAGTTAGTGAAGCTAAGTGCCAGGCTGGAGTCAGGAAGATTCATCTGCCTGAGTTTAAATCAAGCCTCAAACACTTTAGCTAGGTGACTCTGGACAAGTCACTTAGCCTTGTGTGCCTTAGTTTCCTCATCTGTAATATGGGCTGGAGAAGGAAATGGTAAACCTCTCCAGTATCTTTGTCAAGAAAACCCCAAATGGGGACACGAAGAGTTGGACACAACTGAAAAGATAGGTGCCTGTCACTGTGCTGGGTATTGGGAATATAAAATCAATCCGCAAGCATTTATTCAGTTCTCAATATGTGCTGGTCACTAAGAATACTAAAGTATGAAAAAGAAACAGCTTCCTTCTTTAAAGAGATCATACTTTATCAGGGGCAGGGGTAAGGAGAAAATGTCTACATGTTTAAGTATATACCAAAAAATATACAAAGCAAGTATCAGGTCATTGGGAAGTCACCAGCAGCTGGAGGCATAAGGAAACATCTTGTGGAAGAGAAGGTGTTTAAGGCAATGGAACAGAATAGTCACTAATATTTAACACTCAGCCCTGTGCTTTTGTTTTGCCTGTTTTACAGAGGAGAAAACTGGGGCTAAGAAGCATTAGGTCACCAAGAGAGTGACAGAAGAGTGATTTGAAGCCAGGTCTGTTGACTCCAAAGTCTGATGCCTCATAATGGTCTGGCCTAGGTGGCAACTGAAAGAATAGACAAAGCGTTTAAACACCTACAGCATAAATTCTAAAAGACCTGGGCCTTGAACACCAGTATTCACTTTATGGTTATTGAAACATTTAGTGGGGCTTTAGGAAGTTCCAGTTAACCTGGAAGTTTAGAAGGGGCTGCCCCGTCACTGATAGCCAGTCTCATCACTTGGGTTCCTCTGGCTCAGTTACTGGCAGTCTCCAAGGATGACTGCAAATTCTCTGATGTGCTTTTCCTGTGGCCGGCTAGACTTTCTGCCTTCTGGTATTTCCTCTTTTGCTGGGCTGGGGGGAAGAGTCTTGCTTGGGCTTACTTTCCATAGGTTACTGCCTACAGACTTTCAGAATTCATCTTTCCCCAGTGATTTCCTGGGTCTAATTAAGGGTTGGAAGGCAAGCCATCCTTTTGCCTCTCCTAAGGGGCCACTGGAGAATTTTGTTTTGTTTTGTTCTGGGCTCTGAAACAAACGTATATCATGAAATCAGAGAGGGGGTATAGCACATGCAGTTATTGGGGGTGAGGATGAAGGGAAGTCAAAGAAGGCACATTACTAATGGCCCAATCTAGGGTCACAGAAAGAAGATTTAATTGGCAGACATAATCAAGATATTTACATGCATACATACATACCTATATACACACATGCATTTTATTGATATTTATATACATACACATATGTAAATATACACACATTTATATATAGGTGTGTGAAGATGTAGATATCTTTTTTATAATTAAGATTTTGGTGCAATCTTTTGATTTTGTATTATCTACATTTCCCACTGAATCTTTGACCTACCCCAGAGAGCCATCCCTTAGACTAGGAATTTTTAACCTAGGGTCCATGAATTTTAAAAAATATATTTTGACAACTGTAGTTCAATATCATTTATTTACTTTGTAATACTCTGCATTTTACTTGATTCACTTAACAACCATATTCTGAGAAGGAATCCATTGACTTTACCAGACAGCCCAAGGGATCCATGGACACAAAAAAGGGCTAACAACTCCTATCTCAGAACAAAGAATGAAAAGTAGCATCAAAGCAATCCAACACATTGAAAAGTCAGACATGATATGCAGTGTCTCACACCCACAGTCCTCCACCTCTGTGGGGTTCTATTCTTTTTTTAAAAAAGAGAATACAGAGGGAAGAAGGTGAGGCATGGCCAAATGAATTCTAAAAATTGCTCTAACGTTTTCCTCTGGGGAAATAGGTAAGGAGGGAATGAGAAGAAAGTCCAATATGGCCCCTGAGATCCTTCTCAGTTCTGGATCTATGATGCCATGAAATATGAAATATGTGTAAGTGATTGAACTCTGATTTACCCAATTAAAAATGTCCTTTCCTTATACAAGCAAACTACCATTCAAAAGAAAATCCTTTCAGTTCCACCCACTGTACCTAGGTAGAGCATCTTCATGAGCTGATTGCCCAGTGACCAGTCTTCTGGTGGTAAGCTTCTCTAAATTTGCTTAAGCTGTTCCTTTTGCAGTTGTAATAATCCATCACCAGGACCATCTTGAATGTCTTGTAGCTCAATGAGACTGGTCATATCATGGATTCCATCAGCAGAGCCTTTGAGAGCCCAGGTCTCATCTCCTCCATGGTAGGGCATCTAAATAGGATTCCATTTGCGTTCAAGAAAATACCGTTTTAGAAAAATGACCACATTTACCAGTTAGATTCCATTTATTATACATAGAATCATGAATTTAGATCTGCAAAGGACTCCACATGCCATCAGGTCTAAACCCATCATTTTGAGATGAATCGCTCAGACCCAGAGAGGTTGAGTCTCACAGGTCGTATCTGCAATAGAATTTGGGCCAAGATATTCCTGATTTTACTTCTCCTGTATTACACGGTTATAGAGTTTGCTGACAGCAGCAGAATTCTGTTCCTAGTTACTTATTACAAACTTGGATAATTCCAAACTTTCTCTATATATCTGTATTTCTCCTATTATCAGAAATGATAATTCAGCTAATCAACAAATGTTTATTAAGCACCTGCTCTGTGCCAGGTACAGGGGACTCAAAGACAAAAGTGCCAGTAGTCCCTTTCCTGAAGGAGTGTACAATCTAGCTGGAAAAGACAACATGAAAACTTACTGATACATACAAAAATAGGCACAAAGTGATGTGGAGAAAGTCAGTTGCAGCTCTGGGGAGGAAAGAAAGAAGGGGGAGATTATGAAAGTCCTCATGTAGGCTGTACTTGAGCTGTACCTTCAAAGAAGCCAAGACTTCTAAGAAATGCCAGTAAACGGGGAGTGCATTGCAGGCATAGGAGACATCTAGTACAAAGGTACAGAGGTAGGATGATGAATAGCAGCGAGGAGGTAAGTTTGATTGGACCATAGTTTTTTTCTTCCTGATTGCCACAGTTAAACAATTTGATGAGGTTGAAGTTTATACTCCAAACTGTAGCTGGGTTGAAATAATAGTAACATCTTCCATTTGCATGGTTACCCTACAAAGCACTTTCTTCACAACAACCCTATGAGGTTAATAAGGCAAAGACTGGAATCCCCATTTCTCAGATGAGGAAACAGCTCCTTTAACCGTAGTCACATAGCTAGTATCTGAGGCAGGATTTCATCCCAGGGCCCCAGACTCCCAAATGCAATGAAGTGTTGGCAAGATTAGTCCACATGCATTTTGGAAGTACTTAAAATATGCTGGGCACTCTGCTCAGTGCTAGAAACATACATAAAAGCAAAATGTACCTACCCTCAAGAAGCTTATATTCTAATGGGAGAGATAGCATGTCAGTATCCAGGTACATAAAAGACATACATACCAACTGGATGGACACTAGTCTCAGAGGGGAAGAAATCCTAGGTGTAGACAAGAGCTTGAGCAGCAGACCAGGCATGTTGGATGAGGAACAGTGAGTTTTCCATTGGCTGGACCATAGAGTGGCTGAATAGGCATAATATAAGGCTGGAAGTGATATTATTGAGGACCTTGAATGCCCGACCAAGAAGTTGGGAAGCAATAAGGAGATTTTTTTACAGTAAGAACGATGTGATCCGAAGTGTCTTGGGTGGAACAAGTCAGATAACACTGTTGTAGAATACTAAGAACTGAAAAAGACTTCCAAGGACATCTAGTCCAACCTCTATATTTTACAGAGGATTAAACTGAGGTGTAGGGAGTTTAAATGACCTGCCACTTTCATACAGGTACTAAACTTCAAATGTAGAATTTAGGTAGCGCAGTAAATAGAGCACTGGGCCTGGAGTCAGAAAAACGCATCTTCCTGAGTTCAAATCCAGCCTCAGACACTTCCTAGCCATGTGACCCTTGACAAATCACTTAACTCTTTTTGCCTCAGTTTCCTCATCTGTAAAATGAGCTGGGGAAGAAAGTGGCAAACCACTCCAATCTTTGCCAAGAAAATAGGATCATGAAGAGTCAACCATGACCAAAAAATGACTCAACAACACAGGTACTAAGCCTCAAAAGTGAGATTTGAACCCACATCTGCTAACTCTAGAGCTCACACTCCTTCCTCTGAATGTTTCTGTCTCCTGATATGTTCCATTTACTTTTCTTTAGAGGATGTGAAAATCACAGTGGAAAATTTATAGAAGTTATGTATGTATCTCTGTGCTCAAGGAAGAAACTTTGAGGATTTGGGACATGTAAAAGATATTTTAGTGAATTATTATACTTTCTAGAATGAAAATCTTGTAAAAATTCACCCCTTTCCACCATAGTTTTCATCTCAAATCATTGTTTCGGAGGAAGGATACTAGGGTTCCATCCCATGCTAATCTGCCTAGTGCACCGTCCTCTGAGTTCCTGTCCATATGTGTCAGTTGTGTCTGCTGTCTGACAGTCACATGGATACTTTGCCCCTGGGAAAAGTCATTAACGAAAGCCTAACATATGAGACAGAGAAGTATAATTTTCTCCCTCTGTAAATGATTTTCTTTCCAAGATGACAGAACCATTGGTTTGCAGAGTTGTGAACTGTCATCTTCCTGACACAGATATTTGGAATATATAGTTTGACCTTTCCCAGATGTGGCTGTAGCTGAACCAGTCTCTAAGAGAAAAGTGGATAAAAGACATTTAACCTTAGTAGGGGGTGTGTATTTTAGGAGTCTTGGAGGTTGGAATTTGAAAGTGGTGGTTCCATTTGGAAAAGACTGACTTCCTCTAGCAGCAGGAATTGATTTGGGGGCCCCAGCAAGGACAATTTTGGATAGCTGGGAGCCAGAACATCCTACAAGTCCCCTGAAGCTGGGTTTCTTTAGCACAGATGCCCCATCCAATGGTCTATGAACAGTTTGCATTTCAGAGCTTCTTTAACAGATAAATTCTGTCTTAAATCTTATTTTAAACCTTCAGAAAGCTCTGGCAGTGGGGGAAGGTGGGACAAACTATCTTCCACGTTGATGAGAACTCAAAAGGATATACTGGATAATCTAATATCAATCAGCAAACATTTATTAAATGGCTACTATGTACCAAGAACTGGAAATACAAAGATAATAAATGAATCAATCCCTACTTGCAGGGAGTGTACAGTCTCCTGGCAGGGAAGCAACATATAAGTTGTTGTTCATATTTTCATGGGATTTCTAAGGAATTTATTGTGCAAAAAGGTTATAAGCCCTTGAGGGCTTGTTTCATATCCATTTTAAGCAATTCCATTGGAATAAGGAAAACAATTAGGACATGTATAAGTATCCAAAGAATAAGTACAAATAATTGCAAAGGTAGTTAGTTAAACAGGAGATGGTTTGAATTTCCTAGGTGCATTCTGGCCAGGCACTGTCCTAGGTGTTGAAGATACAGACAAACAAAATGACCATTTCTCTCAAGTTGCTCATTGTCTGTTAGCAGGCAAACAATATTAGACATGGAGAAACAAAGGAAACTCTGAGCCCATTTATGTGGGATTTCAGATGGACTTACTCAGTAGCAGGTTGTTTAAACATCAGAGACCATCCATATGACACATTTCATATTCATATGTATTTTTGCTTCTAGGATTATTCAGTTTTCTGTCCAGGGTATGAAGTATCCAAAATAATCAACAAGCACTCTGAAGTGCCTACTGTGGGCACATATTAAGGATTGTGCTAACCTCTAATTGGATTTTTTGACCTTATGATGTCATTATTTTAGGGCACTCTCGATAAAGACATGTACTCTACCAGTGCAGCCAGCTCTCTAATTTAGAGTTTGAAAGGATTTCATGTGGGCACCAAGAGGTTAAATGAGGTCCCAGTTCACACAGCCAGTAGATGTCAGAAGACTTGAAGTCAACTCTTCCTGACTCTAAGACTATCCATCATGCCATGTAGAGGATCCAAAGCTAAAAATGAAACAATCCCTACCCTCAAGGAACTTAAATTCTATCTTTTACAAAGAGAAGAAAATATTTTTAAGAAAAAAAAATGACAGATGGTTCCTGGATAAACTGATTTTTCTTCCCTTCTCAGTTCTGGAAGAATAGTTTTGTACTTCTTTGTCAGGCAGGTGTCAGGCATGTTTGGCATGCCAAATCACCCTAATGGGCTCCCTGGCAGACTAGGCTCTTTCCCCATAGTGCTTAACTGTGAGATTGGTTAAGGACACTGTCTGAAAATAGTCTGCTTTTAAAGAAAAAAATGGGGAAAAAAGCCAACCTCCCACTGTGAAAGACGATCTTTTCTGATTGCATGCTGGTGTGCCAGTCTTATAGAAAGCTCAGATCACATAACCTGCATGACTTCCAGGGCTCCCAGTCCCCACTGAGACCTGCTTGAAGTGAGAGGAGTTGTTTGATTTTTTCATTTTCCAGCTTCTGACTTCAGAGCATCAGGATATGTGTGAAGTTCCAAACAGGGAAATTCGGGTTACTTTAGATTCTGACCCTCTCAAGAAATCCTCTCAAAAAAGAAAAAAGAGAAGCTGGAAAGTTTGCTCATTATGGCTCTCAGGGCGATGGCCCAGATAAAAGCCAAGTTTTTGAGACTAAATCCATCGTGAATGAGCTGGGTGTTTGTGACCCAAAGGGCTATCTGGACGCTGCTGCCCTATGCATTGTGGAGGGGGACCTCAGAAAGGCATTCTCTCTGGAAGGCTCTGGCAGTTGTGCTAAGGCCCCTGACAACTGCTCAGGGACCCTTCCCAATCCACAGTAGCCACTCACAGGGAGGGAGGGAGGCTCATTAAATATTCACTTGGTGCTCCCAGCAGCTCATTAAGGCAGCAATGGGCAGTGATGAGGATGCTGGAAAGCCCAGTCCCAGGAAGCATCGGTGAGCACAGGCTTCTTGGAGCTCTCAAAGCTTTTCATTCAGTACCTGCCCTAGGATGACCAGTGCTTGCTCTCTGCTATGCCTTACATACAGGTAAAAACAAACAAAAAAAAAACCCAGCAGACAGGCAGCTGGCTCTCAAGCAGATTTTAGCTCTTACCACAAATAGGTCCAGTCTGTCCAGCCTGTGCTGTTGTTTGTCGCTAGTTGATTTCTCCCTTGGTCGGGTTTTTTTTTTTTTACCTATTTGAATCTTTCTCTAGCTTGGGGGGCCCATATCTTTTGAGTAGGAGAGATGAGTGAGAAGTGTCCTATTGGAGGGTGGTGTGTGGAGCTTTGGGGATATGACTTCTAACACAATATCTCAAAGTTAAACTCATAGAAGTATCTTCTATTTCTTCATTTATGCAGTAAGACTTTTATCCATGGCAGGGTGTGTGTGTGTGTGTGTGTGTGTGTGTGTGTGTGTGTGTGTGAGAGAGAGAGAGAGAGAGAGAGAGAGAGATCATTTACCTTTTCTAAAACTGGCTACTTAAATTCTTAAATTTTCCCCTTTAACAAGCAAGTTGGACATTGTAACAGCTCAAAGTGCATGTGTTCTCTAGATACATAAGATTTTTTTCCTGAAAGCCCAAAGGCTAGCCATTATTAAAAGTCATTGGCTTTTTCCCCCAACTAGATTGGTTATCAAATGGTATATGACATGTAAAACTAGAGGAAAAGAAACATTTCCTAGAAGACGATGAAAACAGAGAAAGCAGTCTCAACTTCCTTTTTCCCCCACAGGATTTCAGAGTTTGCATGTTTTTTCTCTTACCTTAACAGAAAGTGTTTCCAAACGGCTCATTTCTATGTGGAAGATAGCAGCTCCCCCCGAGTGGTTCCCAATGAGAGCATTCCTATCATCCCTATTCCAGGTAAGTCAGGACACTTTCTTCTCTCCAGTGTATTTTTTTCAGTTGTCAATACTGATCTTCTGCGGTGTGTTCTTGCTTTGACAAAATATTGTCTTTTATGTGACCTTTATGAGCTTGTCTGTCCTGGACTGCTCTTCACTCAGGACAATTTATTGGAATCAGATCATAATAGCAATGATCTCATCCTACTTTTCTCCACCAAATAAGCTCAGTTCCATATCTGCCATGTAACTGGACCCCCTTAAACTGAACAAAAGGTAGAGCCAGTGATCAGCTCTGGATTCAGGAATGAAGGGAGGGTACAATAGAAAGACAACAGGACTCAATGTATTCAGACTTTCACTCTTCGAATTATGACATGACTGAATTTATTTGGGATACTTTCTGGCATAGAATTTTCTCCTAGGGTTGTCTCTTCCTAAGGTGTACAGTGGAAAGAGTACTGAATTTAGAGTCCCAGGACTGAAGTTCAAATTCTAGCTATGTGTGAGCAAGTCACTTAATTTCTCTGGTCCTCAGTTTCCTCCAATGAAAAGTGAGAGTATTGGACAAGATAATCTTGAAAATCTCTTTCAGATCTAAAGCTATGATTCTATGATCCATTACTCTAAAAGTAATTAATTGATCTCAAGGGGGAAATATTGGTTCTTGGAACATCTGTGTTGGAGGAGAGAGGGAGAAATGGAATGGGGCAAATTATCTCTCACAGAAGAGGCAGGCAGGAGAGTTTTTAGGGGAAAAGAGGGGAGCTGAGAGAAAAACATGAAGTTTACTCTCATCACATTTGACCAAGGAAGG
>CM053772.1:24108963-24165673 GCA_028658325.1 Potorous gilbertii
TGTTACACAACACGACTATTATAGAAGTCATTTGCAAAACTACACAGATATGGCCTATATTGAATTGCCTGCCTTCCCAAGGAATGGGTGGGGAGGGAGCGATGGGGAGAAGTTGGAACTCAAAGTTTTAGGAACAATCGTTGAATATTGTTCTTGCTACTAGGAAATAAGAAATACAGGTAATGGGGAATAGAAAGTTATCTGGCCCTACAGGACAAAAGAGAAGATAGGGTAAGGGAAGGGAGGGATGATAGAAGAGAGGGCAAATTGGTGATAGGGGTAATTAGAATGCTCAGTGTATTGGGGAGGGGGAGGGGACAAATGGGAAGAAAATTTGGAACCCAAAATTTTGTGAAAATGAATGTAAAAAGTTAAATAAATAAATTTATTTAATAAAAAAAATTTTTAAAAAAAGGAACATCTGTGTTACTAATTCCTATATGGGATAAAATGCATGTCTTTGCTAACTTGGATAAAATCAAATGAAGTGGTATATGCAAAGATTTCTGCATATGAAGTATCATATAAATGCCAATTATTAATATAATATATAATTAAATAATATGCAATTATATATTATAATTAATGTGATATGCAATGTTATTAATAATGGGCAACTAGGTTGTGCAGTGAATAGAGCACAGGGCCTGGAGCCAGGAAGACCTGAATTCAAATCCCTCCTCAGATACTTCCTAGCTGTGTGATCCTGCACAAGTCACTTAACCCAGTTTCCTTCAGTTTTCTCCGAAGTAAAATGAGCTGGAGAAGGAAATGGAAAACCACTCTAGTATCTTTACCAAGAAAACCCAAAATGGAGTCACAAAGAGTAAGACAGAAGTGAAATTACTAAACAACTGATAATATTAGCAGCTTGTCTTTTTGAGTGCTTACAATTAGAAAAATAGTTTCCTTGAGCCAGTAATTTAACCTCCTTCAGTCTCAGTTTCCTCATCAATAAAATGAAGAGATTAGACTAGATGGCTTCTGATTCTCTTCCAGCTCTTACCCTCTGATCTTAGGGTTGTCACAGTGACCCTGTGAAGGAAGGTAGAAAGTTATTATACTTATGTGAGAAAGAAAGAAGCTAAGCCTTATAGAAGCTGAATGGATTGCCCATGGTCAGCCCACCTAGTACTAAAGTTGGTAGAACGAGCCAAGTTCCCTTTCTACCCCTGCCGTGCTACCCAAGGAAAGAAAAATGATGTATTCTTCTGGGATCTTGGAGGGAAAGTTAGCCATATTTAATCCTTTTATACAATTTTGATAGCAAAAGATGGTCCAAGAGGAAGGATCAAATATTTGGTTATCATTACCAACATTATACTGTGGAAACCAAGTTTTGCTGCCTCTTGCTGAGGGAGTCATTGTGTTGGCCCAAGCTACAAAAGCCACAGAAATTGTAATAAACTGTGTTTTGATTGAATTGAAATGTGATTCTTTTGTAACTCCCTTAAATCTAGACATTTCTTTTCACCTGGATCTCAGTTACTCTTCCCAAATATTTTTAAGTGCAATACCATTCAGTATTTCCAAGATTGTCAAAGGTCCCATAAGGAACCAACTCCACTAAAATTCCTTTACAATGGTGATTTGGGGAAACACCCATATTAAGACCACTAGTGTCAAATTCAAATCAAATAGGGGCCACTGATCCCTACATAAGCATACCTTTGGGTCACTCGTTAATTTAGGGAGATAGAGTTTGGTTTTGTTTTTTGCCTTTTTGCTGCCAAAGTAACTTTATCTGTTTGTTTGTGTATTTATTTATTTGTTTATTTTTAGTTTTCAGCATTCTTTTCCATAAGATTTTGAGTTCTAAATTTTCTCCTTCCTCCCCAAGATGGCATGCGATCTGATATAAACTATACATATATGCTCATAAACATATTTTCATTTTAGTCATGTTGTAAAAGAAGAATTAAAACCAATGGGAGAAACCACAAGAAAGAAGAAATAAAAGAAAATTTTTAAAAAAGAGTGAGAGAGAGCAAATAACATGTATCCATCTGCATTCAGACTCCACAGTTCTTTTTCTGGAGGTGGAGAGCATTCCCATCATGAATCTTTTGGAGTTGCTTTGTTTTAAACTACAATGTTATTGATGTTTTATTATATGTTTATTTTGTTCCATATTTCACAGTTACATTTTAATCTGGGCCAGCCTCCACTCAGGAGAGGGTCACATGTTTGAGACCTACAAATGTCAATATAGTCAATAGACTATTATAACAGGCTTTTGTCTTATCCAGCTATCTCTGAAGGGGACATATTTTGATCCTTTTTTTACATCCAAATATATTCATTTGTATTATAATACCATTCTGTCAAAAAGTTATAAATCTGCCACCCTGATTGTTTTTTGTCACTAAAACTTGCTGGCTAGAAACAGGATGGATGACAGACATCTTGTCACTGACCACATTACTCTTTGGTCATTTTCTTAGCTGTTAAACAGTGTCCACCTAGTAAGGTCTGAGTTTGTTCCTAGGTTTTCTTTCCCATACCAACCCCGCAATTAATCTGAAAACTCATTGGGAAAAATCCTTCTCTTTTATGACAACTGAGAGAAAACACAGAGAGAACCTTATCCAAGGAAATAAGGAACAAATCTTTATTCCACTGGGATATCTCTGCAACAGCATAGTACCACAGAGCCCCCTCCATGAAATACTCCTTAATATTTGTGACTTTTCTGTCATAACTGCAGGTCATGCCTCCATGCTGTTGAAATACTTTTTACACTTAGACAATAGAATCTTTCTCTGATTTTTTAAAATTTTATTTCTGCCATTAGAATAAGAATCAGAAGATCTAGGTCTCCCAACTGTGACATACTGGCATGTGACCTTGGGCAATCATTAGCAAAGTGCAGATAAAAACCATCTTACCTTCTTTTCAGGTTGTTGCAAGAAGTAAATAAGATCAGAAAAATCGCAGAGTAGGAGCTGGAAGGGACCCTAGAAATCATCTCCCTCACTTTACAGGTGGGAAAACTGAGGCTCAGGTGGCTTCCTTGCGGTCACACAAGTAATGAACATCAGGGATATTTACTGTAGCTTGTTTGTCTTGAGTTTGATTTTCCCATTCTGACCCCAACATTTATCAGGAATATCAAGGTTTTGAAAACCTTAAAAGTATAATTATCCCCATTTTACAGATGAGAAAATGAAAACTTAGAGGTTAGGTGACTTGAGCATGGTCATTTGGCTGCCTCTTTTTTGTAAGGTGTTAATAGCATCCTCAGAAAATAGTTGTGACAGCTTTTTCATCAACAATAGTTTTTCATCTTCAATCATTTTCGTCCTCAATAATCATGAATAATTCCTGCAACCTTTTCATCAACGAACCTTCCCTAGTTCATGGAAGACCATATAAAAAAATGTAGAATAAGGCTTAGTGTCTGTGGGAAGTCTCCTTAAGTATACTTTTTTCCCATTGAGCCAAAATTCCTCCCAGTTACTCATGGGTAGTGTAACCCTGGATGTTGATCCTGGCGCTCACTCTTCCATCCCTAAACCCAGTGACTTTAGACCAATCACTTCCCACTGAGGGCCTCAGATTGCTCCACTATAAAATCCAGAATTGGGCTATAAATCTACAGTGGCTCCATAGATACACCTCATTTTGCATAGTAGCAGCTGTGTCCCTGACAGGGACTCTCAATCATTTTTGTGAATGGAATTTTAAATGTCGAGTGGGGAGTTTACCATTTAAAAGAACCCTGTGGTGAATCCCTTTGTAAAGATTTGTGAGTCCCTAATTGCATTGAAATTCAGATTTCCTGCCTCTGAGTCAACTAAGCCTAGGCACAGTTGTGTAAATAAACTTTCTGTTGACCCTTGACTAGAAAATTTAGGGATAGCCTTTTCATATTAGAATATCTCCTCCTAGATAATAAATGTCTAATAATGGTCAATAAGCTTTTGTTAAAGCTTACTATGTGCCAGGCACTCTGTTATGTGCTAGGGATAAGACGAGAAACAATACAAGAGGGTAACCTCAGCTGTCCATCCTGAGTATGCTTCCCCTCCCTTTGAATTAGGAAGGATATATCTTTAGATATCTAGTCCTTAAGAATTATACATTTATCTAATGTCCAAATTGGATATCCCTTAAACCTGGGTAGATTTTTAAGATGATAACTTAAAAAAAATTCATTGAGTCCTTAATGAAGTATCACCTACATCATTTCTTTTTATTCTGCACCTATGATTTTGTGCAAGTGGATATGGAAAGTCCTTCGCCAGTGGAGATAAATCTCTGTCTGGAATCTGGGACTACAGAATATTCTGGGGCATTAGGAAGTTCAAAGGCCTGTATGAGGTCAAAAACTGTCTATATGAAGGATAGGTCTTACAACTAGGTCTTCCTCACTCTCAGACCAGAACCATACTGTTCTTCTGTCCATCTGTCTTTCTCTCTCACTGTCTCTCTTTTTCTCTCTAACTATTGCTGTCTGCATATATAATATATGCATAAATATACATACACACATATATTTGGGTATTATATATTTATGTACATATATTTATGTGTATAAACACATTATATATTATTATGTAGAGATCCACAAATAATGTTCATGTTATGAACATTCTTTGATATTTTCAGCGTATAAATTTTTTATGAAGACATCTGTCATATAACATTCTCTTTTTTAAAATCAGAAACGAGTCTCATTCAGAAATCTGTCATAAAATTGTTCTGGCCCTAAAAGTGTAGACCATGTGAAAAAGGCCCCACTTCCCTTGTTATAATATCGTGTTCTTAGAAATGACTTCTTTCTAAAAAGATGAAAAATTAATTTCCCAATAAAAATGGTTCTAAGAAAAATTGAGCTGTTCATTGATGGGCCACAAATCAGTCAGAACTTTCTCCCCATTTCTTGGGCACTCAGCAGTTAAAATGCATCTTGACAGTTTGAAGGTCACTGCCTTTAGTAGGGTGCCAGCCTGGGGAGGGATCTGAAATGTGCAGTTTCGAACCCTTGGGATTTAACCAACCTGGCTGGCATATTTTATTCATACCAAGATGATCTCTAGAGGAGACTCATTGGTCTTTTGATGATTGTCAAGCCCATTCTTTACTGAGTTTATTGTGTCATAAATGAAAAGAGATTTTTATGGCAAGAAATAAAATATCAGAGTCTTTGTGTTCTTCTCTGTATGGTCTGAGCTGGGTAAAGAGAATCTGCTTTCTCTCTCTTAACAGGGGTGCTAATACTTTCCTTGATGCACTCACTCATTTCAGATTTATAAGAAACTTGGATTAGGTCTCTTTCTTGGATGCAAAAATAATGTTCCATCTTGACAGAGTCTTGAAATTTCTCTATCAACGACTACAAGATTAGAAAGGACTTCCAGAAAAAAAGTCTTGGCAATGTGTAGTTTGCCAGATATTTTAGGTCACTTATTATTGAGGAGTTGTTAATGTGTTCTCTTCGTCCCTCCCAGCAGTTTTTGTCTGTTTCACTAGCTTCTCTTTGTCTTCCTGCTCCTTATCTTGAATTTTTCCTGAAGCATAACCTTTGGCTTTCTATATCAGTAATAACAACATCTATCATATATAAAGTGCATTAAGATTTTCAAAGCACTTTATAAATGATATTTCATTTGTTCCTCACAACAACTCTGTAAGACAGGTACCATTATCATGCCCATTTTACAGCTGAGGAAACTGGCATTGAGAGAAATTAGATGACACGTCCTATATCTTATAGCTAGCAAGTATCTAAGGTGGGATTTACACTCAGGTCTTCCTGACCCCCCCCCACTCTAATCAGCAGTTAGATGTATTTGACTCCCCCAGGCTGGCATTGGGTGCAAACTTTGGAAAGGCTGTTTTGGAGGCAGGTCACCTAGGGCTGGGGCAGGTGAGTACACCATTTTTAGAAGGAAGGCCATCCAGGCCTCTGGCATTCCCTTAGTTTGCAGGTGAGTTAGTCTATATAAGGACAATTGTAAATGAAATCTGTTTCTGCAATATTATCCCACTCCTCCCTTAAAGCTCTAAACCAGAAACTCCCAAAGTAAGTGATACTGCCCCCTGGGAGACATGGAACAATCCAGGGGCTACACTTAGGGGGTGTTGAATAAAAATAAGGGGGTAGTGGAAGCATGAGGAAAGAAGAGAAGAAACTTTTGAAAACAATTCATACATGTTTCATCTATTTTGTAACAGAATTAAAGTCGTAGTGATTACATTATTTTCCAAACAAACACACAAAATGCAGGTTATAACTGATCAGTGGTCAAGTCTGCCAACAGGTCTTAACAAGCAGGTGTTGGCAGGTGAGTATGGCACACATTGTTGGGAAGTCCAGCAAGCATGGGCAGGAATTTGTGGGTGTGATGACTTGTTTATAATATGACACTATGTAGTTATATGATGCAAATATTGTGTCATCAGAATTTCAATGCAGGAAAACCACAAATTTATAATAAATTATTAAATTTAAGATGCATCATTTTTTAAAATATGTGTTTTCTGTTTTTTTGAAATGATTCAAATTTCAAAAAAAAAGTTAAAGGGTTAAAGAAAATAGATTTCCAGGGGGATGCTGAGTAAATTTTTTTTAAAGGGGGCAACAGGCCCAATATGTTTGGGAACCTCTACTCTGCTCTAAACCATAATGAGAGGATTGGACTCAATGACATTCCAGGTCCCTTCCAACTCTAATACTAGGATCCAGTCATATTATGAGTTTGTATTCCCCACATCTAACTATCCCATTGCTTGTCACATAGTTTGGCTGATTGATTGATAATGTATATAAAAAGCTTTGCAAACATTTAAAGCATTCTAGAAATGACAGGATAATTACTGGATGTAATTGAACCTTTTCTGTTGACTCATTTTGGGAGGTTTGCTGACCTGTGGTTTCATCAGCACGGGAAGCCCTCAGAGAGAAAACGTACACAACTGAGGCAGGTCTGCACCCGCTCTCGAACTACCAGGGACACTATGAGTGTGAGTAGTATGCTGGAGTCACAGTCAGTATGTGTCAGACACAGGACTTGAACCCGCCTCTCCCCAATTCTGCATCTTCTACATCCTGGAGCCTCTCATTGGTGACATCCTTTATTGGATTGTACTTTAACAACAGCATGAAGCCCTCCAGACTTTCTTGAGCTGTAAAGGGGGATTGTTTAGATTTATATTTCATAATCATAAATATAACTAATATTTATGTATCACTTATATACACCAGACACTTCACTGAGTGCTTTAGAGTCATCTCATCTGATACTTGCAACAACCCTTCAATATCGGTACTATCATTATCTCCATTTTACAGAGGAGGAAACTGAGGCAAACAGGGACAAGAGATTTGCCTGTGGTCACACAGGTAGTAAAGGTCTGTGACCAAATTTGAACTCAGGTCTCGCAGTATTTTATCCTCTGAACCACCTAGATACCTCCACAGACTGGTCTTCTTTGTGTTTTTGGAATGAGATGGAGACCAGATCAAAGGATCCAGATTCACCAACTCTGAACTTAAAACCCCACTTTTCACTAGGAAAGGTACTGCAGTGGATAGCACAGCAAGTCTGGAGTCTGGAAGACTCATCATCATGAGTTCAAACCCAGCCTCAAACACTTAATAGTTGTGTGACCCTGGGCAAGTCATTTAACCCTGTCTGCCTCATTTTCTCATCTGTAAAATGAGCTGTCGAAAGCAATGGCAAACCATTACAGTATCTTTGCCAAGAAAACATTAAATGAGGTCACAAAGAGTCAGACACAACAGTAATACCACAAAAAAGAAAGCATTGGGGACCTAAAGAAAGACAAGGGACTGGGAACTAGCAGATGGGTCTAGGGGGAGAGAAGCAAACGATGTGCATCCATTGTTGTGGATCCACCTTCTGTGTATATGAAATAGAACAATAAACTCTGAGCTGTTCAATGAGGCAAAAGCCACATGTCTTCAGAATGAGCAGGAGATCAGCAGCCAACCCAGTTACTAGCACATTTGCTCTGATAAATCTATAGGCAGAGACATCACAGGAACAAGGCCCTAGACTTGGAATCCGTCTCTTCTTTCCCCTGCATGAGTTTAAATGCCAGTTATGGTTTCTTACTCCTGAACCTCTTATTTTTTGCAGACGTATACAGATTTATTTCCCCGCTGTGGATCTCTCAGCTTTAATTCCTTGCCCTCCAGATGTTTCTATAATGTTCACTCTCTGTCTGATTCAGTAGTTATCGTGGAGAGAGAGCTGAGCTTGAAGCCAGGAGAACCTGTGTTCAATCCTGCCTCTGGCAGGTACTGGCTGTGTGACCCTGAGTCAGTCTCTTAACCTCTTGGAGCTTCAAACAACTCTCAAAGACTACTAGTTGCAAGGAAGGAACTGACCTGCCTTAGCAGAAGTGTTCATTCCCTGGGAGTT
The DNA here is from genome assembly GCA_028658325.1 of Potorous gilbertii. NCBI lineage: Eukaryota > Metazoa > Chordata > Mammalia > Diprotodontia > Potoroidae > Potorous > Potorous gilbertii. The sequence goes on from CM053772.1 coordinate 24,117,357, forward strand.
TCTTATTCCAGTGTCTTTTCTCATCCTTGTAATTTTAGACTCTGACCCTGAAAATCAGAAGTGAATTCAGGCCTCCGCAGAAGTAGAACCTCCGGGCTTCTTGGGGCCATTGGCCAAACCAAATAGGCAAAGAGGGTTTGGGTTTTAAAGTGCATTCCAACGAGTACCTGAATCATGTGACCCAGGATGATGGCAATGGTGGCAGTAATCTCTGCCTGCCTCCTTTGGTGCAGTTTCTTGACTCCATATAAATGAAGGCTTTTGTAACCAGGCACCCTGGGATAAGAGTACTCCTGCTGCTGTGCAAGGAAGCTTGCTCTTGAGAAATGTTAGTAATGACAAATATCTGCACATTTAGAAAACAACATTTTACCTACTAACCAGGATGTAGGCACCACATCTACTTGGTTCCCACCAGGCTATGTTATGAGAAGGGAGGGGCTATTTCCTTATTACTATTACATCCCCGGTATGGCGCCTGTGACATGTTGTTGTTGTGCAGTCAGTCAATTCTGCTAACTCTTTGAGACCCCATTATGGGGTTTTGTTGCAAAGTGGAATGGTTTGCCATTTTCTTCTTCAGAGGATTAAAGCAAATAGAGGTTAAATGACTTGCCCAAGGTGACACAGCCAGTAAGTGTCTGAGGTCAGATTTGAACTCAGGTCTTGCTGACTCTAGACCTGGCACTCGATCATCTAAGTTACCTAGCTTCCTCATGTCTGTGACATAGTAGGTGCTTAAAAAGTGCTTTTGGATTAAGATTTATTCTTCTTTCCTTCATTCATTTAACGTTATTTATAAAATGACCACTGGTGATACATGAAAATACAGTCCTGCCCCTTCAGTATCGTTCTTTTGGCAGTGTGGGAACCTTCCAGGTGATTTGTCCTTCTGTGATCTCACTGATGACAGTGCTTTATCCAAGTCACAGACTATCCATGCCTGCCTTTCCTGAAGACTATTGTCTGTACCATTCTGCAAATCTGCCCCTGAGGAGTCCACACAGTGTACTGGGCATCTTCTTCCCTTTCTCTTGACATTGCATGGTTAGCACATGTGTTGTCTCTCTCTCCATCTCCCTCCCTCTCCCTCTCCTTCTCCTTCTCTATGTCTCCTACCTCTCTCTACCCTCTTCTCTTTCTCTCTTCCTCCCTCCCTCTCTCTCCCTTTCTCTCTCCTCCCTCCTTCTTTCCCTCACTGTATGACCAACCCTATTTTTTTTCCAGCTACTCATCTCGCCAATGACATCTTCACACCTCCTCTGAGTAAGTGAAGGCAGCTAGGCAGAATAATAGCTAGATTGAGGGATTTGGATTATGGGAGACTCCAGTTCTAATTCTCCCTCAGACACATCACTTAACCTCGCCATTTCTCAGTCTAGTCATCTGCAAACTGAGAGCGTTGGACTCCATTGCCTCTTGAAGGCTAGGATCCTTATCAATAATATCTTGGGGCCTACTTTCTCTCATCATGCGTTTTTCCATTGTCCTTCCAGACATCCTTAACTTCCATTCTTTGAGGACTCTGGTATTCCACCACACTAAAATCGACATTAATTTTTCTTCTTCCAAATCTTAAACCTGTCATGTCTCTGAATTCATGGGGAAACCAAGATTCTGAACTATAATAATAAGAATCTCCAGTGGAACATTGGATATTAGTGTTTAAAATGGAGACCTTTGTTTTAAGGAGAAACTTGGGCTACATTGGGATTTGAGTGCAATATTCAGTTCCATAAGCATGTATTAAGCACTTACTATATACCAAACACCATGCTAAACACTGAGGATACAAAGATGAAAAAAAAAAAACAATCCCTGGCTATATAGTCTGTTTTATTCTCTCTAACCCAATGAAAACTGAAGTCATGGGTACCCTCCTTGTCATAGAACCCACATAGCCTTTTCCATCTTCTTGTCCATTGGAAAATAGTTGACCACATCCTTAAAAGTCTCCTCTCTCTTGCCTTCCATGTCACTGTACATGCTGATTTCTCCTCCTCTGTCTTCCTTACGGATTCATTTTCCCTCTCTCCCCCTTTAACTAAGGGACTTCCTTAAAGCCCAGGTCTTGGCCTTCTGCTTTTTCTCTCTCCATCCTCTCGCCTCTTTCTTTTACTACCTGTAGGACACTTAGGCAATCAATGACCCCCTCCAACCCCACAAGCTGCTGGTGATTTTCCTTCTGAGATTACTACCCGTCTACTTTAGATACATCTTGAATGTTCCTAGTTATTTACTTCTTACCTTCCTCATTAAAATGTAAGTAGAGATTGCCTCTGCCTTTCTTTATATTCTTAGCAGAGTCACTCCATGTCCAGTACATAGTTAGTGCTTAATAAATGGTTGTTGACTGACTTAAGGCTCAGTTTCTATTGTAAAGGAAGTAAATAGCTTTTGAGATCCTTTTCTGTTCTAGAACTGTGATCCTTGTGTGACCAACTGACCTTATGATTTCTAAATTTCTATCTCCAATCTCAAGCTGATTTACTTTCTAGTGTCTAGTTTCCAGCTTCATGCTGGGCTTTCGCAGGTGGTTATTCTGATGGTGTCTCATACTCAATGTGATTGTAGAAATCAGACTCAGCATGGCCCCTGCTGAACTAGCTCTTCCCAAATTCCCAGATACCAGTCAATGACACCACCATTGTCTAGGCCTTGAGTTTATAAACTTGAAATTTCAGTTATTCCTCTCTTGAGTTAAGTTAGCAAATCCTTTAGTTTCTTCTCTATTCTCTCCAGCAGCCATCTCCTCATACTAGCCTCCCTCCAGTCTTTTCTCCACTCCAGCACGCCATATGTTTTACTGAATGCCTTAAGAATACTTATTTTCATTTGGGTCTTTCTGCCCAAAGTTACAGTGACTATATCATATCTCAACTGCCCTATTTGGTTCCCCAGTATTCTTTATACAACTACTCAGTCCTGGGCACTTCTCACTGCTTCCATCCTATTCAATCTTATGTCCTACCGTCGATATAATAATCAATCATTCAAGTGTTAAGTATTAATCATTCACTATGTGCCAGGTAGAAATACAAATAAAAGCAGGAAGACAATCCTGCCCTCAAGGAGCTCACTTTCTAATAAAGAAAGCAACATATGATGATGGTGGAGGGGGGAGAAAAGATGAAGGTAACTACGCTCCAGAGAAAATCTGTAGAGTCAGGAGCGTAGGCTACAGAGTACTGAAAAGTGGGAGGCCTGGGCATCCATTCATCAAAATGGAGGTTTGGGGAAGAACCAGTTAAACAGAAAGAGAGGCCACAGTGTTGGAAGATATTTCCAGTGTATGAAGTATGAGTTTCCTGAGTGAAGGGGTTTCTGAAGCACTCTAGAGAAAGTCCCAAGATCAGGAGTGTAGCCTTCTATAACCATGCTGGATTGAATGGTTCACTTACTAGTGCGTGTCCTGCCTCAGAATTTGGACTGTCTGGCCTATTGGAAATAGGCCAGAATCGTTCTTGCCTCCACACATGGATCATGTCATACCCTTTGCCAGGAAACTTACCTTCTCCACGATTCCTGCCCTTCAAGATCCAGATTCACCAAATCTTCTGTGACCACTCAGATCTTCAATAGCCATGGTCTAAACTTCTGTTACAGGCAGTTTAGCACTTCATTTACTACTACTTGATGTGTGTTAATCTCATCTCCCTTATTCAATTGTAAATTCCTTGAGGGCAGGGATTAAAGGATATCCCTTTTCCTCTATCATCTAGATCAGAGCTGAGTGTCCAGTAAGCAATGAAATGAATATTTATCTGGTGGGTTCTCCAGAGATGATTAGATCCTTTGGAAATATCCAACAGTAACTGCCAGATAATATAAAACAATTTCTTCCCCCTCCCATGTCGAGGATAGATAGATTAAAGCATTTATTATGTGCTAGGCTTTGGAGATACAGATATAAGCAAACAAGAAAGTCCCTGCCACATTCTAAGTATGAAAGCTAGCACATATGGGGAGCTGGTAGTTGGGTAGGCAAGAAGGAGAAGCCTCTGCTAGGCCTAGTTCTGGGCAAAATAAGGTGAAAATTCACCTTTCAAAGCTCTCTGTCTAAGAAGTGGAGTCTAAAGTTCTGAAATGGGAATGAGCCCAATTCATCTGCCATTTTCTTCCATCCAGCCCACTCCAATATAAGGTTAGTCCTTAAGCTTGTGGTCCTACATATGGTATAAAGACAAATCTTATGTGCAGCCCAAAACTATGCCTTAAATTATAGACGTTGACGAATCGAATGTTTCTGAGATACTTAAAAAAAGGAAAGGAAAATTACTTATCACCTCATGATTTACCAGATTAAAAACTAATGTATAATGTAATGTATTAGCCATCTGCTCCTCTTTCTTATCTGTAATACCTACAAGTTACAATAATTTTACCCTTTTATCTCTGGCTTATTTTAAAAGAATACAACAGAAAGAATATCTGTTGAGTTTCTGATTAGTCATCAGATTTCAGTCATCTTTCCAGAGGCTAAAATCTGGGCTAGCTTCTGAATTTCAGGGCCTTGTATTGAAAGCATGAATACGGAATTGTCTGTGATGTTAGTCAATAAAGAATTTTTAGGCAGTTCATTTCAACTTATAATATGCTATCACATTGTTTGCTTCTAGGAGTTCTAAAAGGGGTACAGCTTAGTCTTTCCTCAATAAAAATATCGTTTTCTGAAACTAGGTCATTCTGGTTAACAGATTTCTATAACAAGACAGGAGTTTCTGTTCATGTTTCATAGCACTAAGCTGACCAGACTGGTCAACTGAGCAACACATTTTAAGGATATTAACGGGTTATAGAGCGTCCAGACAAAGCTAAGCAGGAAGACAAGAATCTAATTCAATTCAGTAGGCATGAATATGAAGTTCCTATTACATAGAAAGGGTAGCTAGGTCATGCTGTGTAGAGAGTGCCAGGCCTGGGGTGAGAAGACTCCTCTTCCTGGGTTCAAATCCTGCCTTGGACACTTACTAGCTGTGTGATCCTGGGCAAGTCACTTAACCCAGTTTCCCTCAGTTTCTTCATCTGTAACAAGGAAATGACAAACCACTCCAATATCTTTGCCAAGAAAATTCCAAATGAGGGCATGGAAGAGTTGGACACAACTGAAACAACTGCAACCCACTCTTCTAGGTGCGAGAGAGAAATTAAATACCCTCCACGTGCTCACATTATAAAGAGAAAATATAACACTAGATACAGAGAAGGAAGCACCAAGAAATTTGAGAAGACAGAGAGAGAATATTGACTAGAAGGAGCAGGAGATGCTTGCTTCTCCTAAGAATCAGTACCTCAACTAAGTTCTTAAGGAAGTTCAAGATTCTAAGAGGCAGAGGTGAAAGAGCCCTGTGCAAAAATACTCCCAGGAAATCCAATTGCTAATTCAGGGAAATAACCATGAACCAGATGGCTAGAATGTAAAGTATATAGACAGAAAGAAATGCCAAGTAAGTTGAGAAAGGTGAGCTGGAGTAAGCCTTTGAAGGGCTCTAAATGCCAAGCTGAGGAGATTTTATCTTAACCTCGGGGGAACAGAGAGCTGGTGAAGTTTCATGGGGATTGACATGGTCAGAACTGGGTTTTAGGAAGATTGTTTTGGAAGCTGTGTGTAGCCTGGATTAAAAACTGGAAGCTTATCTAACCATAGATAGAGATGGTGGGCAGATGGATGTCTGGGAATATTTGCCTTTGGGCTGGTGAGTGGACCCTCTCTGATACTTTTCCTTGAATAATGGATTGTATGTATGGATTATATCATCATTCTCAGCTTTTGTCTACATTTTCCACTAAAATTTCTTCAAAAATATTTTAAAACTTGGGCTCAAAAAATCGCATCAGAAAATAAGGGGTTGTTTGGAATCACTCAACACATAAGAAAGACTTTAATGGACATTAAGCTTTATGAGACATGAGTCAGTAGTGTGAATAGACAGCTGCAAAAAGTTGCTGTGTTTTCAGGTTGCATTCCTGTGTAGCATCCAAGATGAGGGTATGAGCTTTGCCCTATGTGCCCAGGTCAAGCACTGTATGGGTATTTACACACCACATTTTCCGAATGATATTGATAAGCTGTAGAACATCCAAGTGGAGGTAGTCAAGGATAACGAGGGGACCAGAATCCATGCAGGAATCAGTAGAAGGAAATGGAGAAATTTCACCTGATGAGAAGTATTGAAGGGAGCACAATAACTTTCTGTAGTAGCCAAAAGGCTGGGATATGGGAGAAGGGGTTAGACTTGATTTTTTTTCATCCTGGAACTCAAAATGAAGATGAAAAGATGAAAATTCAAGTTTCAGTTGAATGTAAAATGTAATTTCTCAACAGAGTTGCCCCAAAGGAGAATGAATGAGCTCCTTCTCAATAGATATTTTCATGTAGCAGCTTGGATCACCATTCTTTAGGAAGCTGTAGAGGGAGGTGCCTATACAGGTATAGGGTCAGCCTAGATTGTCTCTGAGATTCTTTGTATCTGTGAGGGTCTGTGATTCTGTAGAATGAACTGTGACCCAGGAAATGACTTGCTAAAATAAATAACTCTTAAAACTCTTCTTGCTTGATAAATAACTTGTAAAATGAATATGGTTTTTTTTCTTTTCCAAACTCTAAACCCTAAACCTGCATTTTGTCTCTGAATTCACTGGAAATCCTGCATTATGGACTATCATAATAGGAACATCTAGTGTTAGTAATGAACTTCCCCAGAAAACCTATTAAATTATTAAATTGCACAGTTCCCTCATGGCAGCAATAATGTCTCCTCCACTTCTAAACAAATAGGGAAGAAATGCCTAGTAGCTAACAAAAGACTGCAGATTACAGTCCGATGTTTACCATGTTAATACCTTTTGACATATTGGATTTCCTTCAAGGTTGGTTTTGTTTGTATATTTGGTTGCCTGGTTTTTTTTAAGATTCTTTAGTGAAGAACTAAATATGCAGAATGAGACTCACTTCTGGACAGAGCCACTAAGGGAATTTAATTTGCTTAACTATTTATCTTTGTTAGAAGGATTTTGTTTGTTTCTTTTTCATTTTCTTCCCCCAGTTGGGGAGATGGGAGGGAGAAAAAAATAAATGCTTGACAACTTAAAAAATAAAACTTAATTTTAGAAAAGATTCTTTGGATATGGTTTACCCTTTGATTATAAATTTTTGGTTTGTTGATTGATTCAACAAGCATTTGTAAACACCTACTCTGTGCCAGGTACTGCACTAAGCACTGGGGACAGCAAGAAAACAAAGTCAGTTCCTTCCTTCAAGAAGCTCACTCTATTGTGAGGAAACCAAAATGTAAACATAAAATTAAATACAAAATATACACAAAATGATTCCAAGTAATTTCTAGAAAGAAGGGATGAGCAACTGGGAGGGTCAAGACTGATTGGCTTCCTGTAGGAGGTGTTAACTGAGGTGAGCTTTGGGCGAAGCTGGGAACTGTAACAGGGGAAGCTGAAGAGGAAAGGGATTCCAATAGCCTTTTGATTAACTTTAAATATTCAACAAGTTTTCTCTTAGTTGACCCTCTCTTGCCCTTAGCTTGAGTCCTTTTCTTTACCACCTGCAATCTCTTCATGCCTCTTGTCTACTTTGAATATCTCTTATAAGAAGTGACAGGGTTATTTTGGAAATTTCCCTCGATCCTACACTCTGCTACATTTTTTGAGGGGAACACTTTGGCTCAGCATATTTTGTTACCGCATGTCATGTCATGTCCATTTTGGAATTCTGGGATTTCTTGGGCATATCTGATTTTTGGTGTATCTAAGCGCCTGCCTCAAATTTGGAAAATATTTCTAAGTGATTTTAGGAAGTTCATCTTCAGGCAGATTTCCTAAATGATTAAGTTTTTAATTTCTTATGCAAACATTTTGCACTCCACATTGATCAAATCCCATTTCCGATAACCACTTGGATGAAGCCCATACTGTTGCCTTCCTTGAACGAAGTAGAAAGAGACAAGTGCTTTTCCCCTTAAGAATGATTCCAGTTTGAAAATGTCAATAGATGCAAAAAGCCGCCCCAGAGCTTTGCTCTCTCGAATGGAAGTGGAGTAGGAATGACATAGTCAATGGTAACTGTCACCGAATAAAGAGAAATCAGATTGTCAGGCCTGGATCTATAAAATTCTTGCCAAAGTAGGACCTCATTTACACATACATCTCTTCATACCCTTTGCTAAGAAAAGCATCTGTGACAGTTTAGATGTTTGTTCGTTTGCCAAAGATCTTTCACTCTGCATAAAGTAAATATCATGTCTGCTGTTTATCTTCAAAATCTGATAGAATATTTTTTAAAAAGAAATATTGGGGGAGGAAGGAGGAAATTGGGGAGTTCCAGGGGGCAAATGGTGGGCTTTTCAGCAGTGCGACAGGGTCAAATGAGATTAGATAAATCCATGTTTAACATAAAACAGGTATAGCAGTTGAATGAGAACCATATGGCTTAGGACTGTCCCTTCAGAATGAAGTAGGTGACCACGGCTTGGGTTGCATGGTCTTCTAGAACCCAATCCCAGGTCCTGACAACTCCAAAAGATCCAGCTACTTCAGTCAGACTGGTTGTTTGGCATCGAGCGGGCACAGCTGCCTCAATCAAAAATTTTGAGCAATTTTTTTTTGGCCTCAGAAGCCAGCTGGTATAATGCCATGTGTCTGCAAGTGGGTGCAAAACAGCTCCAACTTCAAAGATTGGAAGCAGGATGTAATTGCTCTATACTCAAAGGTGACCCCCCCGAACAGGGAGTTTGCATTAGAGAACCTAATAAAATGTCATGTCTGGGCTACAGAAAATTAGTCAGCAAAGGAGCATCCCCAGGAAGGTCACTTTTCATTTAAGAGTGTGGTATGGTAGTTTAACAGAGAAAAATGCCTTGAATGGCTGAAAAAGAAGGGAATTTACTTAGTTTCCCCTTTCATTTCAAATCTGATTCAATGCAACAAGCTTATATTAAGTGCCCATTACACACCAGGTACTATGCTCAGAATATAAAAACAGAAGGAAAAGTTCAGTCCTCAAAGACCTTTGGGATAGAACATGTGCAGAACTGAATCAAGACGGGGCAATTTGAAAAGAATTAGGAGACAGGCTTCCCAAAGGGGTCCCAGCACTATTCCCCCATTTTACAGATGAGAAAACTGTTTTCAAGAAGCTCCTGTTCTACTGGGGGAGGAAACTAAAACATACACACCAAATTAAATACAAAACTTACACAAAGCGATACCAAGTAAATTCTAGAAAGAAGGGAAGTGGTTTGCTCAGGGTTGTACAGGAAGTAAGCAGAAGAAGTGAGATATGAACCCAGGTCCTCCCACTCCCAGGCTAATAGGTTTAAGAGGCCTCACACAATCAGAGCCCAATTTCAAATATATTCGAAGACTTAGAAGAGGCACATCTGCCCTGGCTGACACAACCAAACCCTGTTTGAATTTGGCAGGGAAATTACAAAGTGCCTTGAATAGTGTAAGTGTATAATCAATTTTGGTTGAAATGAATTGAGGGAAATTGCTTTTTATTTTTTTAAATTTACTTATTTATTTGTTTTTAGTTTTCAGCATTCACTTTTAGAAGACTTTGGGCTCTAAAATTTCTCCCTACCCCCTTCCCCAGGAAAGAGAAAGAAATGTGGCTCCGATTCATGGGATTGCACTGTATGGAAATATTAGTGTGTGACTTTGAATGTCTTCTCCCTTGTACAGATGACATGGAAGCCTTTCCTGTTAAGCAGTTTGTTAAACATATCAGTGAGCTCTACTCTAATAACCAGCACGGATTCTCTGAAGACTTTGAGGTAGGTCTCAAGACCAGAGTTGGGCTTCCAGGAAATGCCATCATGTTTGAGGTTTGACAGGTGGAGTTTTATTTTGTTTGGGGATGCTTTTGAGAGAACTCATGTTTATCATTTAATTTTAAAAATTTATCTTAAATAAATTCAATTTTAAATTCAGCGTTTAGGATACATATTTATTGTCATTGAATATTAACAGCTGGTTTTAAATGATGTTTTAAGGTTTGCAATGCAATAGACAAACATTATCTCTTAATCCTCAAAACGCTGGGAAGTAGGGGTCCATTTTGCAGATGGAGAAATTGAGGCAGATGGAAAGTAAGTGAGTTACTCAGAGTCACACAGCTGATGTCTGAGGCCAGATTTTAATTCAAGATTTCCTGAGAATATATGGTTAAGTGATTGAACCAGTGGGAACTTCAGCTTTCTCAGTTGTAAAATGGGGATAATATCTGCCTCTACTTCCCAGGACTATTCGTGATAATCAGATGAGACAATATATATAAAGGATTTTCCAAACCTGAAAACACCATATTATGTGAGCTAGTTATTTTTCTTTTAAGAATTCAAAACAACATCCTTTTCACAAATTGTTTCTTTAATTTTTAAAATGTTTATATTATTTCATTGATATCTTTTGTTTTCATATTACCTTAATTTCCAAATATCTTCTCCTTCTACTGCATATTATTATAAGAATTTGAAATAATATCCTTTTTACAATATAAACTGTTTATTCATTTTTTAAAAATTATCTTATTTTTATTGATATCTTTTGTTTTTACATTGCCCTAATTCCCCAATAGATCCCAATTCCCTCTCTTTTCCATTAAGCCATCCCTTATCACCATGAATAGTGACAGGGGATAGGAACCTGGACCTATGATTTATTGCCTTAAGGAATCCCAGGTGATGAAATTTCATCCACCAATGCAGGTCAGCATCTTCACTGCAAGGTGTAGTCTTAGAGAGCTGTCTAAAGTACCAAGAGGTTAGGTTACTCACTCAGGGTCACACTTGAGTATCAGATGCAGTGTTTGAATACCTCTTTCCCTGTTGGACAGATTGAGGCTTTTTTCAGGCTAAATGATCTTCCTGGAGCCATGTGCCTAGGAAGTGTCTGGTCCAGGACTGGCCACCCACTTCCTGGCTCTTAGCCCAGCAGCCCAAAGAGTGAGTGGGCCTCTAGTTGAACAGAAAAGGGAATAGAATGGAAATGAACTTTTCTGCCTCCATTCAAACCTCAACCTTGAGTAGCCATTTTCAGATTTGACTCTTGCCTTCTGGAGTAAAGCAGGTTCTGGCTTGTACCCCTTCTTGCAGGGCCATCAATGAACACCAATAGGAAGGAACACGTCTCTTCCAAGTGAAGGCACAGGCTTACGGCTATGATAGATACTGAGAGGTTGAAAACAAGGTGGAGGGGAGCATCAAGTCCCCTGTCAGCTTTTGAGTTGATGCCAGGGCACCAGTGACAGGGTGTAAATGAGCTGTTAAACAGATTGTCCTCTTCCGAAAAGAAGAAGCTTGACTTTGGAAGCGCACTGACTGGAATTCAAGGTCCCCTATCCTCCCCTCCTTGCTGATAACTGGTTATGTGATCTTAGCCAAGTCACTTGAGGAAACAGGTCTGCTTCTATTTCCTCATCTGTAAAATGGGGACACTGATAGCCACCTTGCCTACTCCCCAAGATGCGTTTAATGATATAGCTGAGCTTTAGAAAACCATAAATACTCTGCAAGTATCTTGTCTAGAGAATAAGATGAAAAACAAGGATCTTTAGCTTTATACATGAGCATCCTTCAAGGAAAATCTAGCATACCCAATGGTAATCACAAAGGCACCACTGTTTCCAGGGGTGATGTAAAGTGAATCTCAATCATTTTTAATCCATAATCATAACTTTAGAACTAAAGATTCCTCCCAAAGCTCTTGTGGTTAGCCAGGATAAGTAGATGGTAGGAGTGCAGATTTTTGAGCTGAAAGGCCCCCAAGGGTGATCTAGCCCAACCCCCTCATTTCTCAGATGAGGAATATTAGGCTGGAGAGGTTAGAGAGGGGCCCAGGTCACACAGGCAGGAAGTGGCAAAAATGGCTTCCGAACCCAGTTCTTACCAACTCCATTCTGTGCATGAGCAGAATGAAACAAAAAGGTAGTAGAAAGTTGGACTGCTGTCAGCCATCGAGGGTTCACACACTTCCTGGGAGAAGTGGGAGGGTCTAAATTATTTATTGCCAGCCACCAGACACTAACCAAAGAAGGCACCTATTCAGGCACAAAGAAAATGGTGTAAGTCAAACATTTTGTATTCATGAGGACGGTAAATGTGTGTGGTGTTAAAAGTGATTTAGTTCAATTGACTGTGGGCTGGATGACTGAGCAGGAATATTGAGGCATTTAACAATGTTGATGGTATTCAGGACAAACATTTATCCTCCAGAGAGCGGGATTGGATCAGGTTGATCAAATGCAACTCTGGCTTCTCAATTATTTATGAATTGAGACCCCAGTGCTATTCATCACAGCTGGTTTTGACACCATTTAATTATTCAAAATAATCAGCTACACCTCTGTATACTTGATCTGACTTAAAATGGGCTTTTCTCCATCAGAATTATTGCTGCTAACAAACCTGGGGTCCCTTTTTCATAGAGTCATCTTTCTTCCTTTCCTTTCCTTTCCTTTCCTTCCTCCCTTCCTTCCTTTCTTCTTTTTTTTAGCACCAAAACTCTGTAGCCCGACATTTCTCTCCCACATAGTTCTAGTGGGTTATGAAGAAGGCTTTTATTTTTGGCCTTTTATTCCCATCTTCTCTTGATTGAAAAGGTATAACTTATTCAGAGCAAGTAAAAAAATATTCACTGTCCTCAAAAGGACAACAAGGCAGGAATAACTGAAAGTCCTTGAACTCTACAGTAGAAAAGGCCTAAATCTCCCCCTCTCCGGGTCATCTAACTTAACGAAACTTCTGAGTTAACCATTTTTTAAAAGACTGTTCGTAATGTTGCAGAATGTAATTGAAATTGATCATGGGCATTAAGAGTGGATCCTAAATCTTAATTTAAAAAATGCTTTGCAGTGATCGTATTTGTTGTTTGAATGTAAAGACCTAATAAACCCGTACTTAAAATGGAGCTTAGCTTTTCCTGTAAGGCAGAACCTCTAACTTGGGATCCATGAATTGATTTTAAGGGAGTCCATGGAGTGGACAAGGAAAAAAATGACTTCTTTATTTTCAATATACTCTAATTAAGATTTAACTTTTCCTTCAGTTATAATTTAAGAATGTATCATTTTAAAACATAGTTTTTAAAATGCAGCATTCCAATTAGGGATCCACAGGGTAATTTATAGTCAAAAATGGCAAGGACTCCTAAACTAGAATGACTCTTGGTTTGCACATTTTTCTCATTGAATTTGGTTTTTACAGTTTTCCAGAGGCAACCTTCAACTCAGCACCCCCAGATTATCCGACCTCCAGAGTAATAATGTTGTAACTGAGGCATTTCAGTCGTAGGAACTTTAAATTTTATCGGGTAAATTGTAAATTTTATTGGGCAGTTTGATGAAGCCTTAGGAACTCCTTCTCAGCATTATGTTTTAAATGCATAAAATATAAAATAGGATTGAAAATGGGATTGCAAAGGAACCCAATTATATTGAGATAAAATATAATTTTCCCATCCAAATTCAGAGCCTCGGTTTCTTCATCTGTAAAATGGAAAGAGTAGTGATTATATTCCCTATCTCAATGGATTTTAATAAAGGACTTTCAAAAACTCTTCTAAACATACATTGAATTTTTATAAGGAAAGAACTCTTAATTACTTTATATAAAAATGTATGCTATATAAACTTAAAGGCATATCCACAAATGTGGATTATTGCTACTTCATAAATACGGGGAGCAGCATTTTTAACTATTGACATTAGTAGATTCTGAATCAATGGGAACAGTACCCGTCCCTCTTCCAACAGACAGCATTGTTAGTATGATATGAGAAAAATGTCAGACTAATTTTCACCTTCAACCTCTTTAAAATAAATTATTTTTTCCCTTCTCTCTCTTTGGCAAAGAGTCTTTTGGAGGGAAGGGAATCATCTGAGTTTGTACTTTTTGAATCACTGGTCATTTAGAAGAATTCACTATAGCATAAGAGAATGACGTTCTCTCCTTTCTGGCCATGACCCTTGAAGCTTCCAGAGGTGCATTTGTTAGTGCTCTCACTCCAAAGTGTGGGGCTTAATGGCAACATGGATGGGCGGCATATTGATCACATTAGAAGGATCAGAGGTTTAAGAAATAAGCTAGGAGATGAGGCTGCAGGTCAGCCTTCCTCGGACAAAATCTTTAGGGAAGGCCCTCGGTTACAGTTAACGCTGATTGAGTAAGGACTCCACACTCAGGAGACTGGAGCCTCATCCAGCTGAGCCCCAACCACTGGTGATTTGTTAAGGGCCAATGGTCTCAATTACTTCGGGCAGAATTCAGAGATGTCCTTGACATTTCCTTCCATAGTCCTTGGCTGGTGATGTAATTAATGCCTCATGTAGATTACTACACATTTACAGAAACAAAGAAATGCTGGGGGAACACAAACAGTATTTTCAATACCGTTTTCTGGGCCCAAGCTAAACATTGCCAGGGGTGGTTCTAGAGCTCAGAAGACCCAGATTTTAAATGGAGGCATAGATAGATAAGCCTCCAAAAGCTGGACATGAAATCAGGCCCAGCAGGCACTGTAGGCAGAGGCCTGATCTTCTTCCTCTTACTGACCATGCTGTCGTTTCCAGTCATGTCCAACTCTTTGTGATGCCATTTGGGATTTTCTTCAGCAAAGATACTGGAGTGGTTTGCCATTTCTCATTTTACAGATGAGAAAACTGAAGTAAATGGGGTTAGTGACTTGCCCAGGGTCATACATCCAGTAAGTGTCTAAGGCCAGATTTGAACTCAGGTCTTCCTGGCTGCAGATCCACTACTCTATCCACTGTGCCACTTAGCTGCTCTTACTGACTGTGGAACCCTGGAAGTCACTTTACTTGTCTATGCCTCAGTTTTCTCATCTATACAATGGGTGGCAGCTACCACAGGTCATTTGTGGGGCTAAAATGAGCTGAGTATAAAGCACTTTTTGAGCTTGAAAGCACCTTGTAAATGCCAGCTATTATTTCTGTCCAGATGGTTTGCATGGAATTTAACTGAGCTTCCCAAGCCACATGGGGAAAGCAGAAACCAACCTCAATGGTAGAAGGCTACATCTGGTATCTTCTCCCAGGCTGTAAGAAGAAAGTCACTGGAGAGTCAGTAGCTTGCTCTGTGGAGTATCCTGCTTTTTTTCTGTCATCTAATCAGCCAAGAAGGATTCTTTACTATATACCAAGCACCATGTTAGGTACTAAGAATGCAAAGACAAAACAGCCCCTGTCCTTAAGGGGATTATAGTCTAATGGAAGATAAAATGTGTACACATATACATAGATGTATCCTATATACATGGCACTAATATCGTTAGAGAAATAGATATATACAAAAGTAGACACAAGGTAACTTTGCCAGGGATGGCATCAGCAGCTGAAAGACCAGGAAAGGGGTTTCTATGCAGAAGGCAGCACTTGAAGTGGGTGTTGAAGGAAGCTAGGGATTCTGAGAGACAGACATGAGTGGGGAGCTCTTTCCCGGCATATTCAACTAATTGATCCATCAACAAGCATTTATTAAACATCTGCTGTGTGTCAAGCACTCTGTAGGGGCCTGGAGGGTGTGTGTGTGTGTGTGTGTGTGTGTGTGTGTGTGTGTGTGTGTGTGCGCACAGACATGCGTGCATACATGTGTGTGTGTGTGTGTGAGAGAGAGAGAGAGAGAGAGACAGGAGGGCTTTTCTTGGGGTCACTCAGCTATCATTCAATTCCACCAGTATTTCCTAAGAGCCTGTGATGTGCAAATCACTGTTCTGGGCACTGAGAATAGACAGACAGAAACCAAACAGTTCCTAGCCTCAAAGAGCCCCCATCCTTCTGAGAAGATACTGCATGTGAGCAGCAGTCAGTGTGAAGTAGTCTGAGGAAGGAGTTGAGCACACGCACACGCACATGCACATGCACATACCATCCCTGGACACAATGGTTGCCCAGTCTACCAAAACTCCCCTCTTGAGCTCTCCTGCCTCTTCCATTACAGTTTTACTGTGACTCCAACCCATCCCCAGAACCAGTAAGATAAGACTAGCAGATAAAACACAAGACTTAGCATCAGGAAGACCTGAGTCTGAATTCTACCTCAGATACTTTCTAGCTCCTTAATTAACCTATTTCCTCTCTTGTAAAATGGGGTCATAATAGCCCCTATCTCACCAGGTTTTTGAGAGAATCAAACAATATAAAGCACTTTGTAAACCTTTAAGTACTATATGAATGCTAGCTGTTTCTTATTAAAACCATTAGTAATAGGAGCAAAGAATTCGAGCTAAAAAGGACCCTAAGGGTCGTCAAGTTCAACTCCCCCATTTTGCAGATGAGGAAACTGAGGTGAGAGAAGTTAATTTTTCCTAATTTCACATAGAACCAAGGTAATAGTGTCCCAAGAACACAGGTTGGGTGATGACAATAACTTCTCCAAAGAGTCTTCTCCATAGACAACCAGCTTAACCCTTTAGCTACCATAACATAGTATGGGAAAAAGACTTTGATTTCATTGAAATAGAGAATTCTCTGGTGAGACTCTCCCTCGGACAATGCAAGTGGGCAATTTCTCTGTAACATCTAGCCTTTGAGAGTTGTCTCACACAGTCAGTACATATCAAAAGCATATATGAACCCAGGTCCTCCTGGCTCCACAATGTCACACTTCTTACATACCATAACAGTATGTTCCCCACTTGGTCTGTTCTCTACTTTCCAGGCAGTCTTTGATTCCATCTTTCTCACACAGATTGTTATATAGTCAATTTCTAACCTCTGAGACCATCATTCTGTTCCAAGCATAAACAACTTCTACTGTTTTCTTTTATAATTCTGAAGTTCCTGTGTTCATTTGGCACCCCATCTGTAGTTTCCTGCGAGTTATAAAATTAAACATAACCATTCCACTAGGACATTAAAGTTTGCATAAGACCATAGCTGAAGCTATTTCCAAGGTGCTACACAGGTGAATTTATAACACACTCCCCATCTGTCAATATCACCTTAATGGATTTTTTTTAACACCTATTAAAATCACATTAAATTTGAAATGCCAATTTTGGTGAAGAAAAGTCAGTGGTATACAAAATGATCTCATGAGCATCCAAAATGAGTTTCACATTCCTTTAAGGAATTATCAATGGCATTATCCTAGAGGCAAAATGAGGCACCTTGGGCAAAAGGAACCCCCAGGCTTTAATGAAATTATATTTAACATTATTAATGAATGTTCTTTGTTTTCTGTCATTTTCCTAATTTGAAAAGTAAAACAGAGGTGACAACACTACCCGAGGGTTTCTGATAACAAAGGATAGGACTAACCATTTTGAATGACTTATTTCAAACGAGGACCCTTGGCTGCTCTAAGTCTGTCTCTTTTCCATTACTTCACATACTTGCATACAGAACCAGCCCCAGCCTGATCAAGACAACAGAAAAAGTATCATGGTGATACTCCTTTGGGATGAAATCATGAAAACTAGCTAGAGATATACCTTGGTGCCTCAGTCTTGAGAGGGCAAAGTCAACTGGAGAAGAGTCCATACATGTTTTTGAGATTCCTCAATCAAAGATATCATTAAAGCTCACCTTGTTGAGCTAAATCAAAAAAATTAACCAGGCAAATTCTTAGATGACCATGCTTCCATATGGTATATCACCAGAACCGTTTCATAGTATATCAGACTTTCATTGGGGTAAAACAAGGCAATTTTTAAGCAGGAAAAGGAATAAGCATTTATTAAGTACTTACTGTGTGCCAAGCACATTATAATTATACCCTCCTAATCAATGACCCTGAGAGATATAATTATCCACATTTCACAGCTGAGGAAACTGAGGCAAACAAGTTAAATGAATTGCTCAGTTCACACAAAGTCTGAGGTCAAATGTGAACTCAAGTCTTCCTCACTCCAGACCTTAGAACTCTAGATAATTCACCACAAATACAGTGAAAATCATGCAGAATTTGGAGTAAGAAGACCTGAGTTTAAATCCTAGAGCTGCCATTTTACTACTTGTACAATCATGGTTAGGTCACCCCAAGTCATCTGTCAAATGATAAGAGTGGACTTGACTTCTCAGGTTCCTTTCAGTTCAGTTAATTCATGATCCTCTGTCATTAAGTCAGCAACAAGGTGGCTAAATTTTCAGACACATCACTGAGAGTTAGGTACTGTAGAAACTGCTATAGTTGAAGTCAGGATTTGGGTTCAAATCCTGCCTCTAAAACTTACTACCTCTGTAGCCAAGTCACTTAACTTTTCTGCGTCCTCATTCTCCTATAAAATGAAGGGGTTAGATCTAATGACTTCTAAGGTCCCATTCAACTCTTAATTCTATGATAACCATAAAGAGGTTTTACTCTGTTGATAGGAGTATCTACATGGGTGAAGTCCCAAGTCCATGAGTTTATGAGGTAAGCATACCATGATTAGCCATTGTAGCCATTCTCAGCCAGCCCCTTAACACCTATGCTTCAAACAATTTCAGTTACTCAAACCCCACATTGTGTTATTCTTTTTTCCTCTTTGTACATGCCTTACCCTACTCAGTAAGGAGATATGATTCTAATGACCAAAATTATGTATGGAGATAGTCTTCTTTCCTGGCATCTGAGATAGGCAACTGTCTTTTAGTCTATACATGAGGTTAAGTATCATGGAAAATCTCAAGTTCATTAGTCATATGTCATTTTGCTCCAGTAGAGCTTTTGAAATATAATGAAACTGTTCATCCCCACCGTAGGAGTGGTGAAAATGGCTTGATAAATATAAAGTTCAAATGGGCTTCCAAACAGTTAAAAATTAAACTATCCTGGTGTGTACAAGATTGATTGTGAGGGGTACCAAAAGACTGGTAAGAAGAGACCCCAGTCTGAGTGGTTGTCAGTGGTTAAAATAGCCAAAGGATTCCATGAAATGCAGAGTAATGTTTCCTCACCCACATGGGAAGGGTGGTAGGTGAAAATTTACATTGACGACCTTTCCACAGCCATCTGTTAGTCTCCTTAAGATAAAAGGAAGAGGAATCTCATTAGAGCCCATCATATCTACAAATCTGAAAAAATAAAACTCAGGATAGTAACTTTATGATTCATGCATATAACATTATCATAATCGGAGCCTCTCTGTATCAGAGGAGACCACAAAGGCCATCTGGTCCAACCAATTGTTGAGCAAGAATCTTTTCTTCAACACTGTTTCCTCCCTTCCTTCCCTTCCTCTTTCCCTCTTTCTTTCCCTTCATTCCTTCCCTTCCTTCCATTTCTTTCTTCCCTCCTTTTTTCCTTTCTTCCTTCCCTCCCTCCTCTTCATTTTTTCCCTTCCTTTTATTCCTCCATCCCTCCCTTTCTTCCTTTTTTCCTTCCTTCCTTCCCTCTTTCCCTCTCTCCATCCTTCCTTCGGATATAATTCATCCAAAGATGTGGCCTCATTAATAATTGCTCTATTATCTTTTTTTAGTTATTTTTGTTCTCTCCTTTACAGGTGGAAGGAGTTTGTACACTGAAAGTCCCCCACACTGTTGAAATCAGAAGTCTGAATCAAAAAGAGAAGGGGTGGGGGGATGTTAGCAGAAACCTTAGAAATCATGTAATCCCCTCCAAGTTTAGAATGGAGAAGATAAAGCTGAAAGTACTTTCTAAGTCTGAGATGCTATACAGAAGCTTCTTTAGGACTGTTACTTTTTGCCCTATATCCACAGTACCTGGCACCTAGCAGATATCTAATAAAGGCTTGATTGGTTGATTCATAAAAATGGTCATGCTAATAGCTAAGGATCAATCAAAGCAGAATTTGGCCTCCCAGGGTCATGTGAACCTAGAAGAATTGGGATACTGTAACGAATGAGGCAGTACCCTGAGGCAGATGGGAAATAGCTTCATTAGCAATCTCAGGTGTGTGTTTTAGAGGAGCTCGGAATGCTTTCCTTCCATATTCATTGAGATACATCTGGTCTGTCTTATCCTTGGCAGGCAGAGTTTTGTGGGGTGTTCCCAAGTTCTGGGAGATGATAGCCTGTGTAGAGTAGACATCTCACAAACTGACTCCACATATTCCTGCCCTACTGGGCTTCCTTACTGCCTTAGAGCATTAGTGACACATTAGTACTGTTCTCAGCATCAGCACTGATAATGAAATCTTTCCAGTTTGTAGAGCATTTTATTCAACATGATCTCTTGATCACCAGTAGAAAGTAAGATGTTTGAAGGCAGGAATTGCATGTTTTTGTCTTTATAGACCCATTACTGTCACCTAGGACAGTGTGTCACACATAACAACATGCTTGTTGGATTGACATGACCCTTACAGCAATCCTGTGAAGTATTGTCATCTCCGTTGCACAAGTGAAGTGGGAGGTTGACTGAAGTGACAGGATTTACCCATAGATGCAGACTAGCCTGTGAATGGGGCAGGATCCAAACTCTCCCTGACTTCAATACAACTCTCTTCCCCTTCTTGTATACTGGTGCCCTCTCACGTGCTAACATTATACATGGGGGTCACAGAAGGAAGAGAGGGAACAGGGCTTCCCTTTAGATGTTTCAAGAATTCCCCCTTGAGTCCTCCTGCCCTGGTTCATTCATTATAGGATTCATATTAAACTGTGCATTTTCTATTACTCAGGATAGAGAAGAGCATAAAAAAAATCCCCATAAAGTGAGGGGAGTGTGTGTGTATTCGTGTGTGTGTGTGCGTGTGTGTGTGTGTGTAGCAGCTGGGTGATGCAGTGGATAGAACTCCTTTCCTGGAGTTAGAACTTCTTTACTCCAAATCCAACCTCAGATACTTACTAGCTGTGTGACGTTGGGCGAGTCAGTTTACCCTGTTTGCCTCAGGTTCCTCAATTCTAAAATGAGAAATGGTAAATCATTCCAGTATCTTTACCAAGAAAATCCCACATGGGATCATGAGGAGTCAGATATGACTAAAGATGACTGAACATGCATATATTGAGTATATGTGTGTGTGTGAATGGACCTTTTGCATTTCTTTGTCTCTTCAGTGTTAATGGCTTAGCACTGTGCCTACCACATAGTGTTTAATAAATAACTGACTTTTTGGATCTCCCCAATGCCTAGCACAGTATTTTCCATAAAGTAAGTACTTAATAAATGCTTCTTAACATTATAAAGGCTGACAATGGAATTGACAATGTGAATATTTGTGAAGATACGTAAGCACCTACATGTGTACATGTGTGTGCATATTTATATGTGTGCATGTATACACATACACACAATACACATCCATAAATGTACACATATATGTACACACATATAGGTACACATACATAAACACATATAAAGGTGTGTGTGTGTACACATATCCACAAAAGTCTTTCCAGGTGATGACTGAGAAACCTCAAGATTATGAAACTGCATCCTACACCTTCCAAGAAAGGCAAATGAGGGAAGGGACCATGAGTCTTTTGAACAAAGGTTTCTCCTTTATTCCTTGCTTGTCTTCCTTTGATGAGAACAAGGCCCCTCCCAGAACAGAGAAGGGAGATCATCCAGGGAGACGCTTGGTGAACATCAAGAATGCCTCCCTCCTTGTTCTCCCTGGGTTTTGCACTTTTTGTGGAAAACCACTGTGGTTGCCCTGTCACGCCTTTGTGCCAATTTGGCATGTGCCCGAAATCCGTTACATCTGCCGTGGGTAAAATGTTCCTCTTGATAATGCTGTGTCTCTTTGCTCCTGCTCTTTGGAGCAGCTGTGCACAGCTAATGACTTCCCTTATTAGGCAGGGCTCAGACTTTAAGGTTTTGAAACACACGGTGCAGAATAATTTGGCTTGTCAACAATCCAGGGAGAAAGAATTCCACACGGGGACAAGGCATACATCTCCAAGAAGGGTCACTGGAGAGGGCAACTCCCATGCAAAATGATGGTGCAAGAGAGAGGGAAAGTAGTTGAGCTGCTATGTTTGGGACTCGCATGCCCATGTAAGGATGACTTCATTAGCCTTGACCAACATCCATTCTCCTTAGAGTTACAACAATCTGTTCTTCCCTTGACCTTCATAATGGCTTCTGTTCTTCTTATGTCCTGAGACATCCTTAGAGCAGGGGTTCTTAATATGGGATCCATGAACTTGGTTTTTTAAAAAATATTTTAGCTATTTTAAATATTAAAAATTAAATATTTTAAAAACTGCTTTTCAAGTGAATTGACTTCCTTTGTAATTCTCTGTATTTTATTTTATGCATTCAAAAATCTTATTTACAAAGGAGCATACATGACTAAAAAATTAAATTTAAAAAAACAGGTTAAGAACTTTCCTGCTTTCCAGTTACCATATATTAATGCATATGGTATCTATCCTCCCGATCCAACCACCTTCCAATAAATAGAATGTAAGCTTCCTGAGGTCAGGAATATTTTGTTCATGTCTTTTATTTCCCCAGCACTTAACACAGCACCAGACACTTACTAACACTGAATGAGTGGGTGCTGGGTGGAAATAAATAGTACAGAGCACTTATGTAAATAAACCATATTACCACCATCATATTGTAAGTACAGGATAACCCCTTCATTGACTATGCCTTGCCCTCTGGTTTTCCTCCATTTTCTCTGGATATATTTTGTAGATACCTATTTATTTCAAAGTTGACTTTTTGCCTTTTCTGGTATCTTTAGCCTTAGCAGCTTAGCACAGTGTCTATCACAGCGTAAACGTTTAATAAATAATGGATTTATTTGTATCTCCCCCAGTGCCCAGCACAATGTCTTCCACATAGCATTTCATTAATAAATGCTTCTGAATGAAGTGGAATAGATAGACAGGAAATGCCAAGGGACATAGACTCTATATGGGCATGATTGGAAAACACGCTTTACATAAATAAAGGCAGATCTCTGTAATTGAAGAGGTAGTCATTGCTCATGGGTAAGCGAAGCCAGTATAGTACTAATGACAATCCTCTGTATGTTGGCTTACATATTCAGTTTCATACCAGTCATCAAACTACCACCTTATAGAACTAAAAACAATAACAGAATCCATCTAGAGAAACTAAAGGATATAAATGAAAAAAAAAGTGGGAAAGAAGGGATTTAGCTACCCCAGATCTCACGTTATATTACAAACCTATATTCACAAAAAAAAAAAAGCAAAACTCATTTAGTACTAGGTAAGAAATAGAGAAGTTGATTAGTGGAACAAATTCAAATCAGAAACACAGCACACCAAAGCAAATGAACACTGTAGCCTAGTGTTTGATAAATCCAAAGAGCTCCACTACCCGAGTTGTTATTATTGTATAGTTGTTTTAATTTGGTCCTACACTTTGTTAACCACATTGAGGTTTTCTTGGCAGAAATGCTGGAGTTGTTTGCCATTTCCTTCTCCAGATCATGTTACAGACGAGGAACTGAGGAAAATGAGGTTAAAGGATTTGCCCAGGGTCACACATCTAGGCAGTACCTGAGGCCAGATTTGAACTCCTGCCTAGATGCCCTACCTATTGGAATAAGAACTCATTGTAATAGACAGAATTTGTTCAGAAAGCTAGAAAATCTGGCAGAAAATAGGTGCAGGTCAACATCTCACACTGTATACCAGGAAAACTGTAAATAGTTACTTGACTTAGACATTAAGGATAATATCATAAATATACTGGAAAAGCTGGGAAGAAATTACCTGTAAGACCTGTGGAAAAGGGAAGGGTTCGTAACCAGAGATCAAAAGATTCACAGGAAGGAAAATGATCAGTTTTGATTACATAAAATTAAAATTTTTGCACAAACATAATAAGTACAACTCAAACTAGAAGAGAAGTAAGTAAATAGGAAATAACTTTGTAGCTAGTTTCTCTGATAAGTATAACTTTCCTAAGATATATAGAGATAGATATAGATTGGATTCAATTAGTAAGAATGAGAGCCATTCCTCAAATGATATCAGAGGATATAAATAGGTAGTTTTCAAGGGAAGAAATCCAAGCTATCAATAGCATATGAAAATAATATTTAGAATCACTAATAAAAAGAGAAATGCAAATTAAAATATCTCAACTTCCAGCTCAGCATCCATCAGATTGGTAAAGTAGATAAAAAATGAAAATGATGAGGGGCTGTTGGCAAGTAGGTGCATTCATGCCTTGTTAGCAGAGTTATAAACTGATCCAGTCATTCTACTAAAATAATTCAGAACTGTGTTCAAAATATTATTAAGCTGTTCATACCCTTTGACCCAGTAATACCACTGCTATAGCCCAAAGGCATCAAAGAAAGAGGAAAAAGACTTATATGTACAAAAATTTAGCAGTTGTTTTCCTGGGGGCAAAGAATTGGAAACTGAGGAGGTGCCATAAACTGGGGAGTGGATGAACAAGTTGTGATATATGCTTATGATGCAATACTGCTTTACTATGAGAAATGATGAAGAGGATGGTTTCAGAAAGACCTGAGAAGATTTGTATGAATTGAGACAAAATCAAGAGAACAAAATTGGGAGAACAGTTTATACCATAGCATCTGCTTTTTAAAAAATAATTGTCTTTGAAAGTCTTAAGAATTCTGATCAACACCATGACTAACTACAACTCCAGAGGATGTATGATTAAGCATGCCGCCCAATTCCTGATAAAGAGGTGATAAACTCAAAGTGCAGGACATGATTTTTTAACATGACTAAAGATTTGTTTTCTTATCATGTTTCTAACAGGGTTTTGTTTTTCTTGCTTTCTCAGTGGAGTGGGACAGGGGAGAGAGGGCAGAAAGAGAAGGCAGATCTTAGTTTAAGAAGGTAATAGTAACTGTGAGTACACTATCATTTTAGCAGCATGGCCTTTGAGAAGTCATTGTAGATAGAGAAGTGACTTTATCAAGTCTTGCCATTGACACTGGTTATGTGACTGTGGTCAAGCCACAAACCTCTCATTGCATCAATCACTTTTCAGAGGCTCTAAATTAGATTTGAGTTGCAGGTAGAGGGAGTTTCTGCATCCAGACTTCTCCCACACTGATGAGATCATATAGGTCTAGACCAGAGATAAAATCCAAATAATATCATAGAAGGAAAAGAACTGCCCACACATCCAGAGGCTTTAATTGTGTTCCCAGCAATGTAAACCATGTTCTCTAATCGCCTGTTTCCCAATTGTTTTCTTCACTAGGAAGTACAACGTTGTACCGCTGATATGAACATCACGGCCGAACATTCCAATCACCCAGATAACAAGCACAAAAACAGATACATCAACATTTTAGCATGTGAGTAATAAGCTCTAAAATCTAATCAACCGGGAGTAAGTGATGAAGTGTTCTTGTTGGGTGCTGACTGAGAGCCAAGCAGTAAAAATACAGGGTGCCAAAAAAAAAAAAAAACTACCCGCAAGCTAATCTCTCATTGGTCCAACCAAAACAACCAATGGACGTGACTGACTGGGAACATTTTCTCCTCCATTAGCCCTTCATCAAGCTACTAGAGTTCAGGTAGCTTAATCAGGAGACAAGGAGACAATGTTCCAGCTGCTCAGAACACAGCCCAGCATCAGCACTAAAATACATTTCCCTAGGGTAATTGGGAAATGACTGAGTTTCGGAACCCAAATAAGCTTGTTTTGAGGGTGAGAAGGTCACTTGGCTCTTCCAGGGATGAGTTCTCTTGAGGTCCGTATTGAACCAAGGAGTTATCAGTACCTTTTGTACTCAGACAAAATGATGGACTTTGAATATCAGGTTTTGAGTTTGAGAAATGCCTTTCTAAACCTTGAGAAATGGAATAAGTAATGCAATCCCTTTGGTTCCAAAACTAGATAGATAGATTTCCTTCTGTCAGAGAGAAGCTGGAGGTAGTTTACTCACATGTCCTTAGTCTTAGACCCCCAAGTTTTTCAAATGTTGGAAGCATCTCTGAGGACAGTGACATCAACAAAGAGGTATTTGTTCCTATAGACCTTGAGAGAACAGTATCAGGCACAGGTAATTTCTGTGGTCAGAGAATCATGCTCTTTAGGCACAGGAGATGAAGAGAAAGGGCAGGTGATATCTATTACTTAAATTTTTTTAAATAAGTTTTTTTTATCTATCATACTTTACAGCAGCCAGTTCACAGAAATGATGTGAGAACTTGGGAAACGAGGGCAGGTTGTTAACATTGAGTGTTCTGCTGGTTGTGTGTAAAGCCAACACAAATATAGTGCATAGCCATATGACCTTGAGATAAATATCCTTTACAGATTGAATGGCATTGTTCAGACTCTAGTAAAAGAGGGATATGTTTTGTTAATAAATAGGAAAACAATGCATAATATAATGCAAGGATCAGTAGCTAGTTTCTAATTGACAAGCTCCATTAAGGCAAACTTCATGGGGGATAGAGGGTGTTCAGGGGGCACTAGCACCTCTGGTGTGAGGGCTTCCAAAGCCTTTTCAGGGCTGCTCATCCACCCTTGGTATCCACGTGATTCACCCACCCTTTACCTGTGACTCCAAGAGGCTGCACATTGGCCATACATACCCTGGGAGATGAACTAAACCAAGTTGAGGGTAACTGACAGAAGTCATACTCCTCAGTGAGCTGCAGGATGTCTGCCCTGGGCATGTAATGACTCCCCTGGGTGGAACAGGTGGATGAGAATAGTTTGTCCAACAGCCATGAAGGCGACTGAAGCAGGCACTGTGGAGTGCTTAGATCTTGGTCATACATTGAAGATACCAAGGTCATCCACATCATCCTAGGCTTTTGTCTTGCCACTGGACTTTGATGACTCTAGAGAGAGGGAGGATGATGACTTTATGCAACTCTGCCTCACTTAAATCCAATTCACACACAAGTCAAGACATCATTGGTTGTCTTCAGAAACAAAGGCTGAATAACTTCATTTCATAAACCTATCGGAACACAGATCTAGAGCCTTAAGGGACCTCTCTGTTCAGCTGTTTTTAATCATGACCAACTCTCTGTGACCCCATTTAGGGTTTCCTTGGCAAAGATACTGGAATGATTTGCCATTTTCCTTCTCCAGCTCATTTAACAGATGAGGAATCTGAGGCAAAAAGGGTTAGGTGACTTGCCCAGGGTCACACAGCTAGTAATACCTAAGGTTGGATTTTAACTTGTGTCTTCCTGACTAGGTGGCCTATTAAACCACCTAGCATTGTGCAAGAGGTCACTGGTCACCTATGGTTGAGGGGGTCAGAAGATGGCATTTGAGCTGGACCTTGAAGAATCTGTAGGATTTTGGCTGGTAGAGCTATTGGAATGAAGGTCTCTAGGCATAGAAAACAGTACAAGCCAAGGCCTTGAGTGTTAATGTCCCAGCTACATCCAGTGAATAGTAAGTCATCCAGTTTGAATGACCTACTTTTGTGGCAAATGGCAAAATCAACAGACATTTGTTAAGCACCTACTATGTGCTAGGCCCTGTACTGATAACTGGGAACACAGAGAAAGGTGACACTTTGTAACAATCTTCTGAAGAAACCTCATTAACTGGGGTAACCACATTTCAAAGCTTAGCCCCTGGGGAAATGCTCAGACTTAACCTAAGCGCCAGCCCAGGCATTCATGAGCACTAATTGATGCAATGGCCTTAAGTAACTATGACCAAAGCTAACACTCTGGATTGGACTGATCAAGTGGATGGGTGCCTCTCTCCAAGCAGAAGTGTCAATTTGCTTTGGCTAATTTTATTTCCAGCCTGGAAGGCCCCCATTATGACTTCTAACTTTCTCTCTCTAATGGCCTGTTGTAGAGTCTCCTGTATAATAGTCAGATGGAGCCCTTCTTTGTTCAGAAAACAAGGTTCAGGAGAACCTTGGATCAGGTCCTGGCAATAAACTCCTAGGATCAGACTTTTGCCATCTACTTAAAATGAATTCTGTAAGCCCTCTCTGGCTTCTCTCTAGGGTAGTTCTATCTAGAATTCTGAATGAATACAGCTATCTGCCTGGTGGGAACATGTGGGAGGATAGAGTTGAGTCGGGGAGACATCTCTTGATGTCTCAAATAAAAATGGAAGCTAGTGTTCTTTTATGTGACACAGTACTTTAACCCTAACATAGTGGTGCCATTTTGGTCCTCTTTGAGAACAAAGGACAATAACCAATCATATGACATGTGGCATAGTTGCCTCCCCACCTTCCATTTTTTGCCCTGATAGAGAGGGTTTGTGGTGCAAATAACTCTAGATCTTCAGTCAAGTAGAATTTATTAAGCACTAAGTACTCTACTAAGCCTTGGGAATACAAGAAAGACATAAACAGTCCATGTTCTCAAGGAACTCAAACTCTCATGGCAGACACAACATGTACATATGTCAGTATCTGCAACATACAACAAAGAAAATAAAAGATAACTTCAGAAGAGAAGGTACAACTGGAGGGGGCCAGGGAAAGATCTCCAGAAGGAGGGATTTGAGCTGAAGGCAGCCAAGGATTCTAAGAGGTACAGGACAGGAGAGAGAGCATTTCAGGGATGAGTGATGCCAAGGCAACAAGAAAGAAGAAGAATGTTCTGTGTGAGGAACTGCAGGAGGGCCAGACTAGCTGAATGATGGGGTGAATGAAGTGGTGCAGAGGAGTAAAGCAGACAGGACTTTAAATGCCAAGAAGACTTTACATTGATGCTGGTTTGCAGTGTTAGATGTCAGATCCTTCCTTTCCCATTTACTTTCTCACTTCCAATTTACATTGGCTGATGAAAAAATTAGTTTGGTTTTCCTGAGACTCACACATGGGAGAGATGCTGAGACAGAGACAGAAATGGCCCTGAGTTTTTTAAATGGACCCAAACGGTTGAATACTGACATTGTATTGGAGCATAATGTCATAGATTGGGAAAAAATGCTAGATTTTAGAGTTAGAAGAGATGAGTTTCTTGCTCTATCACTAAATGCCTCAGTTTCCTCAGCTGCAAAATTTAATGGGTTGGAGTACATGGCATCCATCTCTAAATCTCTGGTCCTGTTTTCCGGTTGAGAGATAACTTAGCATAACCAATAGAGGGTGTGGAGTGGAGCAGGACTGCTACACTGAGACTCCTAGACATGTGACGACTATAATTCAATTATTCAACCTCTTAGTGCCCCCAGGCAACTCTATAAGATTGCATGCTCGAGAATGCAGGAATATAGGAGCAAAGGCAGTCTCCACACCAGGAGTGCTACATACTGATGAAATCATGGTTCTAGCTACACACACACACACACACACACACACACACACACACACACACACACAAACTCCTGTTTGCATTTTTAAAAAATACTTAACATGGTGGACTAGGGGTATGTAATAACGCATACACTATGAGACTTAATTAAAGTGCTGTCAGTTTTACTGAATTGCCTTTTCTCTCTCTTTTTTATTCTTTGTTACAATGGATGACTCACTCGTGTAGGAGGCTGGGGAGGGATATATTTAGAAATGAAGATTATATAAAAATGAAAGAGATAAAATTCTCCCCTCCCTAAGAATTCTGTCCCTCTCTTGAATTATGGACTTTTACAAACTCTTACCCTCACAGATGACCACAGCCGAGTGAAGTTAAGGCCTTTACCAGGAAAGGATTCGAAGCACAGTGACTACATTAATGCAAACTATGTCGATGTAAGTGAGAACCATTTTGTATGAAAATGGAGAACAAATAATTCCACTGAGAGGTTCCCATGTCCTCTCCATAGCACTGAGTGGGCCTGTCCCCAAATCCTGAAAATACCTGATCTAGGGAAAGGGTTTTCATTATTCATTGACCTGCTGTTGAGGGGTGGGGACTGCTTGCTTTTATCTGACTCATTTCTGTTCTTGTTTTTAAGGGCTACAACAAAGCAAAAGCCTATGTGGCCACACAGGGACCTCTCAAGTCAACATTTGAAGATTTTTGGAGGATGATTTGGGAGCAAAACACTGGCATCATCATCATGATCACTAACCTTGTAGAAAAAGGAAGGGTAAGAACTTCTTGACCTGAACCCTTATCCCATGGTCCCACATTCCTTGTCCAGAACTGACTTATTTGAAAATGAGGATTCATGTCATAGAGTCCATTGGATTTAGGGTCTAAAGATCTGGGTTCAAATCTCAGCTTTATCCTTCTGACCATGATTGAGTCACATCTCCTTATTCATAAAATGAAGAGATGGGACCAGATTGTCTCTCCCTGTGCCCAAGAGGATGCCATTTTATAGTTTGTACCAGTTCTGGAAATCAGACTCAAATCCAATATCCAGCCTGATGAATTTCCTCCTTTTGACCTTTCCCAAGTGACTAACTACTCCTTGCCTCAGTTTTGCCAGGTTACATGGGAGTCAACTTACAAAGGGCTAGACTTGAAATCAAGGAAGACTAAAATTTAAAGTCTGCCTTTCACTCTTGATAGCTGTGTGACTCTGGACTAGTCACCTAATCTTTCTGAGGCTCAGTTCATCATCTGTAAAATGGGTATAACACCTGTAGTACCTGCCTTTTGGTGTTTTTTCAAGATTCAAATTGAAAACAGAAAGTATTTTGTAAACATTAAAGAACTAATGTCTGCTATTTTTGCTGCATCTTATCAATGACATAAGTATGTCTATTAAGGAACTACTCCTGGCTTCATTTAGTGATGGCCAAAGAATACTACTCCCATTTCCACAAGTGAACACAGAAGTCATGCTTCCCCCAGCCTCTCCCAAAGTCAAATCCACCGGGCTCACTCTCTCATTGGTCATGGGAAGCCAAGATCTGGGGTGCATAATAGAGCCACAGAGAAGTATGGGACTGGGATTTCACTGACTGGAACTCAAAAGTTAGAAATTCCCACATTATTCCCACCCCCACCACACTGTCCCAGGAACTTAGAGCAATAGGGAGTTCACAGAGCCTAGACATGGCACATCTGGCACTTAAACCTAGGGCGTCCTGGTTCTGAGGTCAGCTCTCTGTCATCTCTCAATTTCATACTGCCTCTCCCTTGCCCACTAGCCTTGACTTAAAATGACTTCCTGACAAGGAGCAACAGAATAGGCTTATGCTTTGGCATCAGGGAAACTTGGGTTCAGATCTTGCCACTGATGCACATTTCCTGTGATGCCAGATAAGTCCTTAATCTCTGAACGTCAGACAAGCTTCTAGGATGGACTCACTACATGGTAGATGAGTTGTGTGCTGGGTTGTTGAAAAGAGTTTCCCATAGCAGAAGTTCCTCATGCTTATTTCATCATGATCATTTATGTATTGGAAGACATGCCATGAACTTTTCTTCTATCCTAATATGACTACTTTCTTTTTTCTTTCTTTTTTCCCTCCTGTTTTCTTTCCTTCCTTTCTTCCTTCCTTCTTTTCTTTCTTTTTCCCTCCCTTCTTCCCTTCCTTCCTTTTCACCTTCCATCTATCCTCTTTTTTCCTCCTTTCTCCTTTTCTTTTTTCCCTCTTTCCTTCCTTTCTCCTTTCTGTCTGCCTTTCTTTCTTTCTTCCCTCCTTTCCTTTCCTATTTTTCTCCTTCCCTCCCTCCTCTTTCCTCCTTTTCTTCCTTCCTTTCTTTTCTTGTTTCCTTTCTTTCTTCCTTTCTCCTTTCCTTTCTGCCTGCCTTTCTTCCATTCTTTCTTCCCTCCCTCTTTCCCTTTTTTCCTTTTCTCTTTCCTCCTTCTTCCCTTCCATCCTTTTTTATTCTCTTTCCTCCTCTTTTTCTTCCTTTCTTCTTTTCTTTCTTTCTTTTTTCCTTTTCTTCCTCTCAGAGAAAATGTGACCAGTACTGGCCAACAGAGAATAGTGAGGAATATGGAAACATTATCGTCACACTAAAGAGCACAAAAGTTCATGCCTGCTACACTGTCCGTCGTTTTTCAATCAGAAATACGAAAGTGAAAAAGGTACGTGAGTGGGCTACCACGTTGTTTGGAAATTATGAGAAAGGCTTTGGACTTGTTTTGTAGATAATGTTTTTTTAAACTGCCTCTTTTTAAAGTATTAACATCAATGTTTTAAAGCCCTGCCCTATTTGTGACATTAAAAAAAAATTCTCTAAGCCTCCATTTCCCCATCTGAAAAATGGGGCTAACAATAACAGCTCCCTCTCGTGGTTGTTGTGAGCATTACACAAGCCTTAAAGAGCCACAGAGATGTTAAGCTATGATGGTTAGTCATGGTTGTTATTGACGAAGGTCATTGTGCTTTGCTACATCACATTTACTTCTGGTACATGGAACTGAGGGGAAATGGATGACCTGTTCTTTCAAAGAAATTCTTTCTATCTTTCCGTGCAGGGTCAGAAGGGAAACCCTAAAGGTCGCCAGAATGAAAGAATTGTGATCCAGTATCACTACACCCAGTGGCCTGACATGGGAGTGCCGGAATACGCCCTCCCTGTGCTGACGTTCGTGAGGAGGTCGTCGGCAGCCAGGACGCCAGACATGGGGCCCGTACTTGTCCATTGCAGGTGAGACCAGCTTCCCTGGCCTCCACAAAGGGCATAACGCGTTTATAAGGAGAACCCAGGACAGAGGCCCTGGGGCTCTGGCTTCCAGGCCCTACCCTTCCACTGATTGGCTCTACAACCTAGAACAGTTGGAGCTCGGTTTGCTTATCTACAAAATGGAGAAAAGCCCTACCAGAATACTATCATAGTGCTTGAAATACGTTTGTGAAAACTCTCTAAAGAAGTCAAAAGCCCTGTTAATAGTTAAAAGGGGAAACATTATCACTGTCAGACCCATTGAGGCATTTGATTTACATGGCGCAGTCGGGTGGAAAGCATGACCCCATCTCACCTTCATGATGAATGTGCCACTTTCGTCACTATAAAAATTAACTTCCATACTGCTGGATGAGAGGGATGCTGAAGACGGCGCCTGGAAGCTGTCTTGAAGACCTAGGTCCAAATACCAATTTTGACCCTATCTGATCTCAGCTTGAGGTTATTGAGAGGAGAACATTTCTTTCTGTACATTTGCATCCTCGGTGCCTGGAACATAGTAGACACTTAGTAAATGCTTGTTTGATTGACTGGTTTCTAAATCCTCTCAATGACCCCAACCAGCCCTCTTAAGATGAGAAATTATAGAAGAATGGTTATCTGTCTCTGGGAAGGAATCCACACCAGGAGGGCCCTAGACCAATACAACCACACCCCTGCTCCATTCCCCACAATGTCCTCCTACAAATAAGGGTGTTTTGGTGGTTGGAATGCAATTCCTCATAGGGGCTCCATTTGGAGAGCTGTCCAAAGAATTGCTTTAATAGTCAGCTAGGTGGTACAGGAGATAGAGCATAGACCTGAGTTTGAGTCCTACCTCTGACACTTAGTAGTTGTGTGGCCTTAGGCAAGTCACCTAATCTCTCAGTGACTCAGTTTCCTCATCTGTACACTGGGGAATTACAGTTAACAATAAACAGGAATAATACCCCTATCTCTCAGGGTTGTTGTGAAAATCAAATGAATTAGTGTAGATAAATGCAATCTATTAAGTGGAGATAAATGTGCAACAGCCAGATGGCGGAAGGTCTTGACAGTGCTGTTCTCTGAGTTGGGAAGTTGACTATTTTCATGTTTATATTAATTACTAGAATCATATTTTTAAAGCTAGAAGGGACCTCCGTGACCATCTGGTCTAAGACCATTTTACAGATGAGGAAGCTGGCTGGGGAGGCTTAGTGTCTTACCAGGGTCATAGAGCTGGTAAGTATCAGGCACAGGATTATCTTTTATTATATGTGGTACTGTGAAAAGAGTCAGAGGACGTGGGCTTGAGTCCCAAATCTGCCACGTGTGTGACTTGCAGCAAATCACAGCACTTTCCTAGGCCTCAGTTTCCCCATCTGTAAAATAAGAGGTTGTATTTGATGGCCAAGGAAGTTCCTTCTAGCTCTAAATTTATGACCTCTAAAGTCTCTTCCCACTTTTGTCACATCTTTCCATTTGCATAAACATCTCTATAGGAGCTTTTTAAAATGTCCTAAAAGAAGCAACATTTTTGAAGACCTACTATGCACATCACCCACCCAGTCACACATAATCCTGCTGAAATGCCCCCTGTCAGTAGGACCATTGTACTAAGAGGTCAGTTTCTTCTATGAAGGCTGTAGTCACCTCACCTGCGTGTCCTTGATGTCTTACAGTGCTGGAGTGGGCAGGACAGGCACCTACATTGTCATAGACAGCATGCTGCAGCAGATAAAAGACAAAAGCACAGTTAACGTCCTGGGATTCTTGAAACACATCAGGACGCAGCGTAACTACCTCGTCCAGACGGAGGTGAGCTGTGAGGGTGGCGTTCTACTGGGCATGAGCCACAGGCCTCTGGTTAATCTCCTGCCAGAGACATGGCTCACCAGGGGTGCTGTGCTCTCGTGGGAATTTCAGAAAGCAGACTTGACTAGCCATCAGGGCTTGGACTGGGTCTAGAGGTAAAAAGCCAGAAATAGAATCTCAGATCTGCTATGTGACCTTGGGCAAGTAATTTCCCCTCTCACAGTCTCAGTTTCCTCATCCGTAAAATGAAATACTTGCTATTTGGGACATTCAGATTATTTCTGACTCTGGGTTAAAATCCTACCTCTGGCATATACTGGCTCTGTGTCCACAGACTGGTCACTTAAATTCAATTACCCCAGGAATCCTCTGAGACTACAAAATTCACAGCATTTGTCTATCTGTTTGGGTAAAGGACATATCCTCAGCAGAAATGATCCCATACTAATGAAGCATAAGTATACAAATGGGGTCAGTGACCTCCTGGGTCCTTTCCAGATCCAAATCAAGAATTTTTCAAGCAAAAATGTGTTTATGTTTAAATTAGGAGAGCATCAACCACCCACATTTCATTGTCCTTTTATTTAAATTCATACATTTCTGCACTGGTGATGTTAACATCTGGATTTCATACTCATTACTGGTCCAGAATGTGTTGGGAAAGATGGAATGTGATGGTAAGTTATGATCATTTTTAAAAGATATAAAAAAGATTTTAAAAGTAAAATGATACATTTAAGAAGCACACAGGTGAGAACATCAAAGATGCTGCTCAAGCATCATCTTCTACCTGATTCCCCTCACCTCTCAGGGCAAGTACCCCACCTCCCAGGCGACCTTGTATTGGATTGCTTTGTGTCTGTCGGCATTGATTCCATCCTTGTTTATATATCTACTTGTTTTCCCCATTAAAATATAAGTTCCTTGAAGGCAGGAAATAAATAATACATACACATATTATATCAATACATATATATATATACATGTATAAGTACATATATGTGTATATTCATATATGCATATACATATTCATAAACACACAAAGAATTCAACACAAGTGAATGATGACTATGGATTAATCTGAGAAGACTTCCTGGAGGAGTTTTCTGTGGTTATACATCTGTCTTCATTGATGACCTGATGACCTCTTGCCTTGTAGGAGCAGTACATTTTCATTCACGATGCCTTGTTGGAAGCCATTCTGGGAAAGGAGACAGAAGTTGCCTCAAGTCAGCTGCATAGCTATGTCAACAGTATACTCATTCCTGGCGTGGGAGGGAAGACACGTCTAGAAAAACAGTTCAAGGTAATGCCTTTCAGAGCAGAATGCCTAAGAAAGAGTCATCAAGTGAAGCTGTGGACATAAAGCTGGGTTGGAATCAGATGACCAGGCTGTGATTCCTCTCTGGGCCTCAGTTGTAAAATGATAAAATGGTCTCGGAGATCTCTGGCCTCTCCCAGTCTGAAGTTTGTGGTCTTCTCTGGATTATTTTAGATAGACTGAGATGTGTTTCACAGGCGATTATATTTGAAGAGCATTTAACATAGAGGCCAAGGAAAGGAATGACTTCACCAGATCACAAAATGGGAGTTAAGCGACTTCAGTAGCCAGCTAGTACAAGCCATGTAGGAAAGGCTGTCATCATGTCAGTAACAGCTGGTACCTGCCTGGCCCCATACAGAGAACCACAGATTTTCCTAACAGTTTAGAGATCTAACCAAAGCACTGGAATCTTCCTTAGCCACATTCTTGGTCAGTTTGCCAAATAACCACCAGGTCTAATTGGCTAATATAAGAAATTTCTAGATCCTTCTCTACCAAAAATAGCCTTTTTAAAAACTATTGTAGTAGTCTATTCCTTCTATCTTCAATAAACAGCATATACTTAATGAGTCTATTAAATATATAATAAATAATTACATTTATGTTTAGATATAAATATAGATATAGATGATATATGGCTATAGATGACTAGATGTAGAAGGAATTTCCAAAAGTCTTAGAGTAGTTTAAATCTTTAATAGCTTGTAGAAAGAGGTAAGAAAAGTAGAATTTATTTCAAGTTAACCCCTGAAAAGCACCATAGGTATTTTTCATGAAGGTTTGATGTGTCTCCACTGTAAATTAAGTTCACCTTAAATGCACTGCAAAGTATCTGCTTTACTTATACAAGAGATGGAAATATCACATTTGAGGAAGGGGCTTTAATAGCTTCAAACTATGCTAAGACTTTTGGAACACCATGAACATTCATGTATGCATACTTGTGTGTGTGTGTGTATGTGTGTATGTACATGTCACCTCCCCCAGTAGAATGGAACTGCCTTAAGAGGAGCAATTATTTCATTTTTGCATTTCTACCCCCAGGGCCAACCACAGTGCAATGGCATACAGTGAGCACTTAATAAGTGCCTGTTGATTGGTTAGCATATACTATGTGCAGTATACTCTCCTAGGCACAGAGGTTGATACAAAAATAAATAACAGAATCTCTACCTTTAAAGCACTTCCAGTAAATGAGGGATAGGAGGCAATAAATAGGTGTACCGTTAAATATTATTAAAATTAAAATATCAATCAGCAACTATTAACTAAGTGCCTACTATGTGTCAGGTACTTTGCTAGGTTCTACGGGTATAAGTGTGAAGAATGCAATAATTTCTACTCAAAGTTTTGTATTCTAATGGGGCAGACAATCAGTCCAAGCATGAACGTATACAGTAAATGTGTAAAGCATGTATGAGACTGCTTGGGCATGGTGAATAAAAGGCTGAAGTACTGGCAAGATGGCGGGAGCATGTGGTCAATCAAGACCATTTTCCTTCCTGTGGTTACACCCTCCTCTCTCCAGAAACCAGCTCCTGCCATTTGAATTTCAGCTCCAGGAATGAAATTGCCAGGCCAATTAGAGCAGGTGTCAAAGGAAGGGAAAATGATAAATGGGCCAGCACTGCCTCCAGTCCCCGCCCCTTGCTCTGTTCATGTGGTATTTCTGTTTCTTCTCTGAGTAAAGCAGATACTTGGCAATCCATTGAAGGAGGAACACAGAACAATTAAGCAAAAATACATTAATAATACAGAACTTTATGGAACATCCTTCATGTGCCTTCTTTTGTAACTTTTTCTTTTGTAACTCTTTCTATACTACCCCTACCATTCACACTTGCCTCTCAAGAACATTCATCCCACAAAGAGGCCAGCTCATTCAGGTGGAAAGACTTATAATTGATTCTTCCAGGGGCCCTAGTTACCTTAGAAACTCAAATAGAAAGGGACAACTGACAAGAGTCAGGAAAAACCCAGGCAGAATGAAAATCCAAGAATCCTTCCCAGATCGAGTGAACTATTGGCTGCATTCAAAGCCAAGAAGGCCTGGGTTCAAGTCCTGCTGCTGCCACATGCTGGCTGTGTGACCCTGGGCAAGTCACATAACATCTCATTACTCTAGGTAGCCCTCTAAGATTCTAAATTGCAGATAACAGTGCTGCTGACCTGTACTGGTAGAAGGAGGTTGGTCACCTGGGAGTTCCCTTTGCCAGTAGAATCACTGGTCTAAGTTTATTTCCTCCCTACACTCCCCTCCCCCATCACAGGATTACCTTTACTTTTGGAAAATGAGGCGTTTCCCTGTAGGGTAGTAACTGCTAAATGGAGAGGGGAATAGCAGAAAGCTAATGAAACCAGTCCTGGAGTTAAACCCAGTTGCTTTAACATAGGGGATGGGAAGCCATCTCTTTTGGCTTCTGTTACCATGGGGCTCAGACCATGTCTGGTTTCTCTGTGTTCATATCATAGCCCTAAATATGTTCTTCTTTATTGTAAATCATTCTGCAAGTCAACCACTTAGCTCTCATTTATTAAGCACTTACTCTGTGCTGTACACACAGAAAGGCAAAAACAGCCCTTCAGGAGCTCCCAGCCTAGTGGGGGTAGAAAACATGCAAAGCCCTTATTCCCCATGATCAGTTTCAAATGAGAGCACACGCCCCACTTTTAATTGGGAACTTACACCTGCCCACATCTCAGGTCTCCAGGAATTACAGGAGTGTCTACACTTCCCAGATGAGCACCTCCCCTGTTCTAGTAGGAATGTGGAATTGATTGTGATCAGTCACTGGTCTGTTTTGCCAAGTAGTTGATGAGTGCTGCGATTATGGAAACATGTCTTGTTTTCTTTCAGCTGGTCACACAATGCAACGCAAAATACGTTGAGTGTTTCAGTGCACAGAAAGAATGTAACAAGGAGAAGAACAGAAACTCATCCGTTGTGCCAGGTGAGACTGTCTGTTACCCAGATAATTACTGAGGGTGGGATTTGGTCATGGATTGTCCTTTGTTCTGCGCAGAGAGGCAGCTGTTAGCATGGGGAAAGCAGTAAGCTTTATCTAGCTAGAGTTGTCACAGACCTTCCCAACAAAATGAATGGGGTTAAGCAAAAGCAGGTGGCAGCATCCATGAAGACAGCCAGGTGGTACAATAATTAGAGTGCTGCACTCAGGTCAGGAAAACAACACCCACCTTCAAATCCAGCCTTAGACATTTTCTCACTGTGTGACCCTAAGTAAGTCACTTAACTTCTCATGTAAAATGAGGAGGTTGAATTCATCAGTTTCCCATGTCCCCTCCACCTCTAAATTGATCGTCTATCATACTATTGAGAAGAAGGTGTGGAACAGAAGAAAGAATATTGGTCTGAAGTCTGAGGACCTGGGTTCCAGCTGTCACGATTATGTGACATTGGGCAAGTCATTTCACTTCCTTACCTGTAAAATGAGAGGGTTGGATGAAATGACCTTTAAAGTTCCCTCTGCTCTAAATCTATGACCTAAATGGATTAGTTCAGTTTTTGCTCATTTCAAGTTTCTAAATATTAAAATTCTGCAGGTTTTTTTTATCCAAGTGGGTATCACTCAAGTCAACTTACTTAGATAGGAAGGGTCATAGAGTCAAGCCAAAAAAGGATCTCAGAGGTTGTTGAGACAAACACCCTCATTTTACAGATGGGGAAACTGAGTGTCAAAGAGGTTCAATGACTTCCCCAAGGTCATAGAGCTAATAAGCATCCCAGGTGGGATTTGAGCCTAAGTCTTCCAGACTCCTACTCCACCATTCTCTATCTCATGATTTTCTCAGTATGAGTATTCTCTGAAAATAACTAGAAAAGAGCCTTCAAGAGTCACTGTGGCTAAAAAACTGTTAACATCCCTCCTTATAGATACAAGGTGCCTTCTGCAATGCACCTGCTTAAATCTTTTGGGCGGCTGTCTAGCTCATTTTCCTAGGGTAGCAAAGCCCCAGTCCCAACCTTGTAAGTCAGGGCATGGAGGTGAATGCCCTTGAGTTCAGGGTTCTGGAAGAGATTTCTAGCATGAAAGTCAACTAATCGACAGGAATCTCATCATCTATAAAGAGCACTGGTTTCTCATCTAGGGGCTACAGCTTGTGTAAGAAGATGAGAAAGGAGCAAAGTATTGGATTTGGTTTGGTTTGGTTTGATTTTGGGAGACAGTCATGGTTAAGTGACTTGCCCAGGGTCACACAGCTAATAAGAATTCCAGGGCCAGTCCTCTACCCCAAAGTACTATTACATCCAAATGTGGTTCAGTGGAAAGAGTCTTGACTGTGATAGCCCTAGAGGTGATTGGCTCAAATCCTACTGCTGGAAAAACACACACACACACGTATGTGTGTGTGTGTACACATACATACACATATATTACCTTAAGCAAATCACTAACTTTGCTCTGAGCCTCCATTTTCTCATTTGTCAACAATGGGCTTGAACTAAGACTTCTAAGGTCTC
Organism: Potorous gilbertii; assembly: GCA_028658325.1. NCBI lineage: Eukaryota > Metazoa > Chordata > Mammalia > Diprotodontia > Potoroidae > Potorous > Potorous gilbertii. Next base: position 24,157,311 of record CM053772.1, read on the forward strand.
CTTCAAGCTCTAAATCAATAATCCTGATGTCAAGAATACCTTGAAGCCTCCTGCTGTCCTTGCACACCTTGCTCTTGGCCATATGACCCACAAGGAATACCTTTCCAGAGTCAAATGTGATTTCTGAAATGACTGTTCTAAGAATGTGCCAAAGCATTTCATTTTGCCAATGACACTGAAACTTGCGGAAAATATAGACAGCTTTGGGATCAGGGTGGGGAGAAGGACTTAACTCATTAAAAAGATCTTGGGCAGCTTTGTTGCTTAGATCTGTATAATAATGACGTAATGCTTTTGCTTTTCCCACCGTAGCCGAGCGTGCCAGAGTGGGGCTTGCACCCTTGCCCGGAATGAAAGGCACAGATTACATAAATGCATCCTACATCATGGTGAGATGTCAACTCTTAATTATAAATAAAGTCAGTTAAACTAGAAAGAGTTAAGAAGAAGGTCCCAATTATTTCCTAATAATCCCTGAGGGAAGCAGGGGCATTTCTGGAGTGTGGACCCTTGAAGAGAGGGCAGCTGGGGGAAGGGCGCAGAACTGCTTCCACAAGGCAGGGTGGCCCTTTCGGGTAGGTTTGTTTGTTGCTTTTTAAGATAATTCATTTTGATTGTTAATTTCACCCTTCCACATGTTTGAATAAATGTTGAAATTAGTGTGAAGCAAAAGCAACAGGGGGAATTGCCAATGGAAGCCAAGTTGGAGGGGAAAGTGGCTGCATGTTAGCAAAAGTCTATTTCCAAAGGAGTCAGATGCACCGGCTGCCTTTTGCAAACCCGTTCGCGCTCTCTCAGCAGAAGTGTCTATGTCAAGGAGAGCACAGGTGTCACCATGGGTTTTTTTCCTTCCCCATTAAAGGGCTATCATAGGAGCAACGAGTACATCATAACCCAGCACCCTCTGCCACACACCACGAAAGACTTCTGGCGGATGATATGGGATCACAATGCGCAAATCATCATCATGTTGCCAGACAACCAGAGCTTGGTAAGGAAAGCGTGATGGCTGCTGCCCACCAGCGATGGGGCCATGGAATTTCTTGGCTATCTTTGCAAACTGGCTCCAACACCACTTTCTACAATGATTTCACATGATTTCTACTCATGCGCTCCATAGGACTGCCTGATTGGTGCCTTGTCATTTCTCATACACAAAGCTTCATCTCCCACCTCCATACCTTTGCATAGGCAGTCTCCTACACCTAGTGTGCTGACCTCTCTCACTTCTGCCTCTTGGAATCCCTAGCTCCCTTTGAGGCTCAGCCATGTGATCTTGGGTAAGGCATGTCTTATCTCTGAATCTCCTTTTCCTCATTTGTAAAATGAGCATGTTGGATTTGATGACCAAGGTCCTTTTTCCTAATCTCCCAGACTACTCTCCTATACACACTCCCCCTCCTCAACATATACACAACCCTACACATCTGCACACACGTACACAAGCATTTATATTTATTCATCTCTATACATATGTTTTCTGTCATTCAAGGGTCCCTAGCCCCCTTTTTTCTGTCATGGGTCCCTTTGGCAATCAGAAGCCATGGACCTCTTCTCAGAATGATGTTTTTAAGTAACTGAAGGAAATACCAAGATGCATTTAGTAGTTAGTGAGAATAAAGATATAATCTATTTTTCCCCATCCAAGTTTACAGAACCCCTGATCTCTCTCCACTGTCCCTACGTTAAGAATCTCTGCCCTAATAGAATGTAAGTTCTTTGAGGATGGGAATGATTTTCCTTTGTGCTTTTGTCTTCTCCCTGTCTAGAAAGTTATCTGGCATATAGTAAACTCTTAATAAATGCTTATTGAATTATATTTAATTTTAAAGCTTAAACAAATAGTCTGCCTCTGACACTATCATTGTGACATCAGACCTCAGTTTCCTCATCTGAAAAATAAGGGGATTATAGTAGATGACCCCTGGAGTCTCTTCCAGCTCCAGGTCTATGCTCCCATGATCCCTCTCATGGTTCAGCCCACGGATGTTACATGCCCAGTATTTGTCAGTACTCTGCCATGGAGGGTGGCAGAGAGCTTTGAACCATGGAGTAAAATCCTGGTTCTTTTCCTGACCCTGCTGCTGGGTGCTTTTGAGGGCATTATTTAATTGCTCTGTATCTTGCTTTTCCAGAGCCCTCTCACACTCAACCCTACATGTTCCAAGCATAAATGATTTCCATGAAAAATTCAAGTCTAAATGCATAATGACATGGTCTCACATCACAACTTTGACTTTCCAGTGGGAGGTGACAGGAAGGATGGTTTGGGGAGAAGGGGGTGGCTCTGTAGAAGGAGGTGAAGGAGGGCCCTGGGAGCATGACCTTCTCGACTTCCCTGAGGCATTATTCCATCCTCTTCCCCCATGGGCCAAAGTAAGAGTAAGGAGAGAGCTGGGTTTGAATGCCCCTTACTGTGTGACCCTCCACAAATCACTGACCTCTCTGGGCCCTGGCTTCCTGATCTTACAAAGCAGAAATCATAGCCAGTCATAGACTTGGAACTAGAAGGGACTTGAGAGACCATGGAAGCCAACTTCCTCATTTTACAGATGAAGAAACTGAGGCAGAGAGAGTTTAGTCAACTTGTCTGGTGTGACCCAGGTGAAAAGGGGGAGAGCTGGGTTTGGAACCTTGATCTTCTCACTCAAATGCAAGTCTTCCTATCACAGCCAAAGGTTTAATGATTCCTGTGGTATCTACCTCATAGGGTGGCTTTGAGAATCATAAGGGAATCATAGCTTTGGACCTGAAAGAATCCATCAAATCAAGTACCCTCATTTTACAGATAAGCAAACTGAGGCCCAGGGAGATTTAGGGACTTGAACAAAGTTACTCAGATTGTAAGTAGCAGAGGCAAAATTTGAACTCAGGTCCTCTAGCTCCAAATTCAGTGCTAGCCCATCCATCCTTCCTCTTATAAGATGGAAGAAAGAGCTTCAAAAGTCCTAACGTCATATATAAAGGCTAGATATTAATGTGGAGTGACATAGTTAATACTGTAATTCTCATGGGTAAGACTAGCACCAAGGCCAACCAGAATCGAGTCTGTCCTCAGCTGGCAGGTATACCCTGCTTCTAAAATTGCCCCTGCCTTGAGAAGTAGCCACGGGAATGTGGCTTAAATTAAAATGTCCTTGGGAACCATGAGCATCAGTAAAAGTCTTGAATCCCAGGAAGGGAGCATGTAGCTGAGCACATAGGTCCTGATGACATGCATTTGACTATCTTCCAGTGAGTAGGAAGGGGTGTCTTCCCTCCCTCCATTGCATGCTGGAACTCTGGTGCCTGCCTGAGCCCGACAGAATGAAAACAGAGCTGGGAATCGAAGGCCTAAAGCTGGAGTGTCAGTTTCCAAATGAGCTGGCAGCCGGGACCCACTCCACTTGCCTTGGCACTGGGAGCTGGGGGCTGGGCCTGTTGGGAAAGCATCATTGGTTAGCTAAGGCAGAATTCTGTCATTGCCCCTTAGCAAAGAAGATGGTCCTCCAGACCCACTTTGGAGCCTCTTGGCATGTGACCAAGTACAATGTCCCTGTCCTCCAGGGTTGGTGATCACAGGGAATTAGAATGGAGTAACCCCTTGGACCAGGGCATTGAATGTTTCTCTGTGGGAGACACAAGAAGCAGGATCTTGCCTCAGGATTCTCCCAGTGCTGCCTGCCGAAAAGAAAATCAACTTCCCCCACCCCTGATTTTACCTGGAAGGCACTGACCTGACTTAATTACTAGGAGTGTTCCACTGTCTTTAGTGCCAGTGACCCCACTTAGGGCCCCATAGAAAGAAAGGCTGTAGGGAAGGCCTTGATGCATGGCAAACACTTCATTCAAGTTTGTTGATTGGCTGATTGACCATTGAAATTACAGGTAATCAGCCAAAAGTCAAAGAAATGTGTCCATGATCTGCCTTTGCTTAATTTGGGGCAAAACAATGCCAAAGCTGCCAGACACTTGAGCATCTGGATTAAAAATGAAATATTTAGATTATTGTCATTTTGTATTTCAACTTGGTTGGCTTTTTGCTGGGTACTTGGGAAGGCTCCAGATATCAGAAGTAGACAGCCTCTGTTCATGGTCTCTCCCTACCCCCGATATACCTTCTCCTGAGTCCCAATTAATATGACCATGATAATGGTATCTACTTAGTCATTGCTTAGAAAATCTTTTTTTTTTTTTACAAGATCTGAGATTTTACTGATGAAGGGAACTCCTGGTGAGGAAATTTCCTTTGCTAATGCTCTGCCAATTAAGGTCTTAGAGAGTCACCAGGGGCACTAAGGACTTGAATTGCAGATGAGCTTGGAACCAAGGCCCTCCTGACCCCAAGGCTGGGTCTCATACCTTGATCCCACTCTGCTAGTCTCAGCCCCCTCCACTCCCAGTTGTGTGGATCAGGAAGCATTTTGTGTCTCACTTAAGTTATTAGACTAAAATCGTTCCCAGACTTAGGTGGGACAAAAGAAAACATTTATAATAGATTTATTCTACTAAGAGCTTCCTGCTGCTCCTTTATTGGTTTCCCCTCTGGAGATGGCAACTAGGTAGCAAAGTGGATAGATTGTTGGACCAGAGTCAAGAGGACCTGAGTTCAAATCTTGCTCAGACATTTATTAGCTGTGTGTCCCTGGCAAAGTCATTTAACCTTCTCTGCCTAAGTTTCCTCATCTGTAAAATGAGCTGGAGAAAGAAATGACAAACTACTGCAGTTCTCTTTGCCAAGAAAACCCCAAATGGGGTCAAGTAGAATTGGACATGACGAATGACAGCACAGGGTTCTTCTTAGTGCTTCACACCCCATCTCAGAAATCATCGCGAGAGAAGCTGCCATGAGCAGCTTCTTAGAAGCATTCTTAAGCAAATTACAATTCTGAGTTATATCTGGATGTTAGGTGTAATAGAGGACAGTGTTACACTTGGAGACCTGAGTTCTAATCTTGCCTCAGATTCTTACTAGCTGTGTGATCCTGGGTAAGTCACCTTACTGCTGTGAAGCCTCATTTCATTGTAAAATGAGGGGATTCAATGTGAGGACCTCTAAACATCCTATCAGCTCTAAAGCTGGACTTGACTAATCAATAGTTGGGCTAAAAGGCAGGATTGTGTATTAATATGTACACTAATATGACTTGGAGCCTGGAAAACTGGGTTTAGATCCCATCTCCTATGCTGTGTAGCCATAGGCCAGTTAGTGGACTTGACTGAGGCGTTTAGGTAGCACAGTGGATAGAAAACTGGCCCTGGAGTCAGGAAGATCTGAGTTCAAATCCAGCCTCAGAAACTTACTAGCCATGTGACCCTGTTTGCCTCAGTTTCCTCATATGTAAAATGAACTGCAGAAGAAAATGGCAAATTCTCCCAGTATCTCTGCCAAGAAAACCCCAAGTGAGGTCACAAAGAGTCAGACACAGCTGAAACAACTCAATGATAAGGGACAGTTTTTTTTGTTTTCCCCCCTAAGCAATCAGAACCTTCTCCCACAGGCAAGTATGGGTCTATCTTACAGAATATCCATATTAGTTGCTCAGGATATTTTTTGCAAAGTAAGTATGTACTTGGACACCAGCTTCACCTCCAGGTTATTATAAAGGATACCTCCCTTTCTTGTGATTTCAGATTCTGCTTACACCACAACTGCCTCCAGCCTGTCTCATTATTCATACAACAAGCATTTATTATGTGCTAGATGCTGGATGTACAAAAACAAAACTGTTCCTGCCTTCAGGGAGCTTATATTCTCTTAAGGGGAAATTCCTCCATTCCCATGGGTTCAGGTATCATCTCCACATAGAAGACTCCCAGATCTATATATCCTGTCAGAGTCACTCCCTTGTGCTCCAAACCCACATCGCCAAATGCCTAGTGGATGTCTTAAACTCAGTGTCCTGTGGGGACAGGTCCAGAAAAGTGCTTGTCACCTTTGCCTGAAAACCCGTTCCTCTTCTGTTCCTCACTGTGACGCTCCAAGGGATCCCCATCCTCCCAGTCGTCTCCGCCACCATGGTGGCATCATCCTCACTTCTGCATTCTCTCTCAGCCCTCACAGATATGATCATTTCTGAGGTCTTGCCATTTCCATATTCACATCCTCTCTCCTCCTTCACTTTGGCCATTGCATTCACCTCTGAAATGGTGTCTCCCAGCCCCAGCTCATCCCAAAGATTGCCAAAGACATTTTTCATATTTTGTCACTCCCCACTCACCGAACACCTGTGGCTCATTGCCTCTGATATTAACAATAATCAGACTAACAATAGCTAGCATTTCCATAGCATTTGCTAGGGTGCTAAACACTTTACAAGTAGAATCTCGCTTGATGCTCACGACAACCTTGGGATGGAGGTGCTGTTTTAACTATTACAATTTTACCAAAGAGGAAATTGAGACAAACAAGTTAAATGACTTGCCTAGGATCACACACCAAATAAGTGTCTGAGACAGGTCTTCCTGACTCCAGCATGGGTCTCTATCTGGTGTACCATCTAGCTGCCCTCAGATATGAGTTCCTATGTTTAACATTCATAGCCTAGACTCCCCACACCTTTCTATCATTCTTACATCTTACTCCCCACCACAAACTCTACTTCTGGTCTTTCTGTTCTGCTCACACAATACTTTATTTCCAGACTCCATGCCAATGCTCTGGCGGTTCCCTATCCCTAGAATGTTCTCCTTCCTCAGTTCTACTTCTTGGAATCCCTGAATTCCTTCAAGATTCAGTCTGTGTGACCTTGTACATGATGCCTTTCCAACCATTAGAATTTTCCCCTACTGGGCTACCTTTTATCTACTTAGGGGTCTTGTATATTCCTAGGTGCACATTTGGGGTCTGTGGCTAAAATGTAAGCATCTTGAGGGCAGAAGTGGTTTCACTCTTGTCTCTGTATCCCCAGGACCCAGCATGATAGCTGACATATAGTAAGAGTTTCACCAATTTTTATTAATTGACTGTCTGATTGAGAGAAAATGCATGGAGATACAGAATTAGGTGTGGAGGGGATGGATCTGAATGTTCCCTGCAGGAGGTGGCACATGAGTTGAACTTAAAAGGAACCTGCATTTTCTGTGAAGTATGGAAGTGAGGAGGCATTGTAGGCAGCCTGGGAGTGGGAGTGGGGAGAACAGAACACTCAGTCTCTAGTAAATTACCCCCAAGAAAGCAAACCCCTTTGGCTGCCTTTATCCCAATTAGCTCACTTGTTCCTCCTGAATGAGGTAGGAAATACTGACATTACTTGTATTCCGGTTCATTTGGGATGTCTTGGCAGAGACGACTTTAATAATTCGCTGTCCCTCCAAAGATCCCCCATTGCATTTGCTGGGCCAATCAGTATTGATTGTATGACAGTTCCTGCCTTTGTACAGACCCAGCTCAATCTCTGATCTGTCTCAGCCCGTATGCTGAGTTTTAAAAATAAAGTGGATTTGGCAATAAGCTATTGAAACATGAAAGGGTGATGAGTGTTATTGGACCACTGGCTCATTTTTAATTCCCGAGTGCAGGATGAAGCAAAGTTCTCTTGATTGGATACATTATTGCTTTTTTTTCCTTCCTGAATTCTTATGGACATGATGAGTGCCAGCCACAAAGGGTTCTGGGAGAAGCCAAGCAGTTTCAGGAAAATTTCCAAATAAATCTACAAGATTTGGAGCGATTCAGTGTGTATTATATATTTGCCATTTTCATTTATTACATTGGGGGCTAGAGTCAGCTCAAAGCCAGGGTGCCTTGGGTTCCATATGTGCCTCTGATCCACATAGGCTGCATGACCCTAGACAAGTCACTTACCATCTCATTGCTCATTTAGATTAAGTTAAAGAGAAGGTACCTACCCACCTTGTAGCCCTAGTTTACTTATCTGTGAGTTCCCTTTATCAATGATGTCACTACCCTGTTCCCTACCTACATTGGTACATCCCTACATTAAAACAAAAAACACCCACCACTGCCATTATTCTGTTTGCCAGTTAGCCACCAGCTCTCTCAAAGGTCACACATGATAGGACCAGCATAACTTTTAACTTTAGCCTTTCACAGTTCATTACAAAAGCCCCAAGGCTTGTAGAGTTGGATAGGGAAATGAACTTGGTGGTCATCTAATCCGATGCCCTGATTTCCTAGATGTTGAGATAAAAACTCAGGATTTGAGTCCAGATCATGTCTCTGAACCTGGCACCCTTCCCAATGTTTCATGTTATCTCTCCTGGTGTATGTGGAATGTGTGAATGTGATAAGTATATTTAAAATATAGAAATTCTACATGTATAGGGTGATATAGTATAAAGTAGTCAGAGGATCTGAGTTCAAATCCAGTCTCTGCCACTTATTACCTATATATCCTTAGGCAAGTCCCTTTGGGGCCTCA
>CM053772.1:24166173-24181309 GCA_028658325.1 Potorous gilbertii
GTTCTGCCTAGAGAAGCCATTTCCCCTATCAGTAAAGGAGGAGTCATCCTAGATAACTGCCAAGGACCCTTCCAGCTTTATTAGTGATATATGATCCTTTATCTGTTGATGAAAGCCTCTGCCAGTTCAGGAGTCCAGTGGTTAGATATACTCTGTGTAACACAAACTCTCTCAGGTGACCAACTCAATTCTCTCTCCTTAATGCTTCTGGCTCTCCTTCCCCTCTGTTCTCTGTGCTCCCACTCCAGGACAAGCTCTCATTGCCACCTGCCCAAGCTCTTGGCAATAGCCTCCTCACAGGTATAACCATCTCTGTTCTCTCTCCCGTCCAATCCATCCTGCACAGAGCTGCCATCAAGTATCTTAATTCAGTTTGACATCTAAGGAAGAATGCCATCACTCCTTTCATGACCCTGTGGTTATTGCATTTCTATTAAATCCGAACCAACACCTGTTGGCTGATATTAAAAAAACAGAGAGAGAAGGAGGAGGGAAGGAGAAGGGAAAACAGAAAGAGAGGTGGGGGAGAGGGAGAGGAGAGAGAAAGGGACAGAAAGAGGGAGAAATGGGAAAAGAGGGAGAAGAGAGAAACAGAACAAGAGGCCAGTTATTATTAACAATACCTATTACCATAGTAACACTATTAGCAATAGACATTGTCATTATTGTTTTGTAGACAGGAAGCCTGAGGCTCAGAGTGGAGGAGTGGTTGGCCCAGGGTCACACTGGCACCAAGGAGTCAGGTCTTCCTGACTCCAAGTGCGCTCTTAGCTGTTGCTGTGGTATCTCCAGCACCGCTGTTCTCTTGGCCGGGTTAACACAATCGCTGAGGCCTAACTCATTTCCCCTGCTCCCTGTGCAGTGATCCAGAGCAGGCTACCCAGCTCATGAGATAAGCCCAGAAGATCAATTCTTCTGGTTGCTCAGTGTGTCTAAAGGAGCTGTGTCGTCTTCTTTCCCAGGTACGGAGCAGTTTCAGCGGGAATGCTTTGTGCTCTTACCACACTATCCCAGCAGTTGGAGAATGAAAATGCAGTGGATGTTTTCCAGGTAGCAAAGATGATCAATCTTATGAGACCTGGAGTCTTCACAGACATTGTAAGTAACGTCTTTATTGACGACTCACTTTCCAGTCACTAACATGGACGTAAAAACTCAAGACCCTCTTTCATTTCACATGACTGGCTGGGTTATTTCTGTTTACAGTTATTCTTTGAGCTTTAATCAGACTGCTTGAACCTGCAAGTTCTTATCTGTTTACAGCTGGCTGTAGTTCTATTGGACAGCATTCAGTTTGTTGCATTGAAAAAAATCTTGATTTCTACCAAAATCAAAGTGTTCTGAGCAGATGGATCCATCATCCAGCAAATCTACCGACTCCAGAAACATCATTCCAAGGGCAGCTGCCACAGGGACTTTCCTTAAACATAGATCTGACCATGTCACTCTCCTAGTCAGGAAATTCCAGTGGCTCCCTATTTTTTCTAGGACAAAATATGAATTCCTCTTCAGATTGTACAGTCCCTTCATTAACTGGCCAAAATCTACTTTTATATATTTGTGCCCTCCCTGGACTCTACACTCTTATCAAGCTGAGCTCCCTGTTGCTCCTCACACATAGTGTCCCATCTCCTCTTTCTAGGTGCCTATGCTCAGAATTTCCACCATACTTGATGGAATTCTGTGTCATAGAGTCCTCTATTGTCTTCAAGGGCATGTAGGTGGCACAGTGGATAGAGTGCTGGGCATGGAGTCAGGAAGGCTCATCTTCCTGAGTTCAAATCTAGCCTCAGACATCAGCTGTGTGGCCCTGGGCAAGTCACTTAACTCTGTTTGCCTCAGTTTCTGCATCTGTAACAAGAGCTGGAGAAGGAAATATCAAACCACTCCAGTATCTCTGCCAAGAAAACCCCAAATGGGTTTATGGAGGGTTGGACATGACTGAAAAATGATAGCATTGTCTTCAAGACACAGCTCCAGCATCACTTCGACATTATCCTCCAAGCTGCTAATTCCTTCCCTCCCCAAGACACCTTGTATTTATTTTGGATATAGTCTGTACAGATATACTTATTGCTGCAAATTCTGACTCTACCAATGGAGTGTTAGCTCTGGGAAGGCAGGGGTCTTTCATTTTTATCTTTGTATGCCCAGAGCCTGCACATAGTAGATGCTCAATAAATGCTTGTCAACTGATTGATCAGCAACTATTTATCTCAGTCAAAGAACATATTCACACTCTCATGATTTTCTAAGAACCAAGAATGGCCTTCAAACCCACACAGCAAAGTATCAATTGGATTTTAGGTCCAACAACAGTCTCTGTGTTCAAAAGTTTATGGGTTGCATTTGTATAGCTTTTCAGTTTGTTGGACATTTCCAATGAATATCTACTTCTATTAATAATAGTAACCCGTATTTGTAGCTATCCATAAGTGATCTTTTACCCTACTATGTCCTAGTACCAGAAACCTGAAGCCTCACAATTTGGAAACTGTTAAACTGATAGAGGGTAGAGACTGTCTAATTTAATTCAGTGAGCATTTACTACATTCCTACTTAGCACAGTGGCAGCTAGGTGGTGAAGTAGATAGGGCACTGGGCCTGGAATACAGAAGACTGGGGTTCAAATTCAGCCGCAGACACTTTACCAGCTGTGTGATGCTGGGCAAGTCACTTAATCCCTATTTGCTTCAGTTCCTCGTCTGTAGTGTGCTATTTCCTTCTGCAGCTCATTTTTACAGATGAGGAAATTGAGGCAAATAAAGTTAAAGGACTTGCCCAGTGTCATGCAGCTAGTACGTGCCTGAGGCCTGATTTGAACTGTTTTCTGACTCCTGGCCCAGAACTCTATCCACCTAGCTGCCCGGCTTGGTACATAATAGTCACTTAATAAATGTTTATTGACTTGAATTGAACCTAACTAGTGTAGTGGTTAGAACCCTGGACCTGAAGGAAATCATGTCATCACTCTCCTCAGTTTCCTCATCTGTAAAATGTTGACAGCAATAACACCTACCTCTCAGGGTTGCTGTGAGAATGAAATGAGATATTTGTAAAGCACTTCGTAAACCCTAAAGTGCCATAGAAACTCTAGAGATTATTTTTAGCACCCAGAAAAGAGTTATAATGTAATACAGTAAATACTGTGTCACTCCAATAGAATATAAACCCCTTGAAGGATTAGGTATGTTAATTTTTGCCTTTTTTATGCCCAGTACCTGGTAGGTATTTAATAAATGCTTTGTGATTGAATGACTAATTGATTAAGGAGAGCCATCCCTAAGTCCTACCTTCTACAGCATAACACTAGGTGACACATCCCTTCACCCACAATGCCTCGGGGCCCATCTAATACTACATGATTTTGCCAAATTACCTATTGGCAAAAATAGGTCATCTCATCACACACAGGCACACACATACATATATATGTGAGGTTACTGAATCCCAGCACACAGTAGGCACTTAATAAGGATTTATTGACTGGCTAGTATATGTGCGTTCCATGGTAATGGCTTCAGTCACTTTTCTGGTTCCGCATCAACCAAAACTGTATGGTTTTCTTTCCTTTTCTAGGAACAGTACCAGTTTGTCTACAAAGCAATGCTCAGCCTGGTCAGCACTAAAGAAAATGGAAATGGTCCCATGACCGTGGACAAAAATGGCACTGTGCTGATTGCTGACGAATCAGACCCTGCCGAGAGTATGGAGTCTCTCGTGTAATTGGAACCCTGAAGAGGCACTTGATTTGTAGAAGGAAGGAAGACCGAAAGAACATTTTGAGGCCTTTTTTGCCAGACTCTAGGTTATACAATAACCCAGTTACTTTTTTACACTGATAAAAAGTTTTGATATTTATTTTTTGCCATTTTATGTCTTAATGGTATCCTACTGAGCATTTGCACCTCTGTTTATTTCACACAGTGAAACACAATTTTATCTCGTTTGCACTATCTGATCAGTGTTACTGCCTATAATATCTTACTGCAAAAGCAACCCCTGGTCTGACATTCCATGGCGACATACTGCTACTTTTAGTTCCATGCAGTGATGGTTTTTGTTAATGACAGTGAGCCTTGAGTCGTTGATTTGTGAATGCTGAACCAGTCCCATTCTTTTTAGCTAACAGCACTGTACTTGTCCCCAGCCCCCTCCCTTACTCTTCCCATCACTTCGGTCGATATTGTATGCCTTTTGTAGTTCAGTAGAGTGGATGAACACTGTTGTTGCTGTGTTGTTTTGTTTTGTTTTGTTTTCAGACTTTAGCAGGGGATTGGTAGCCATGTATGTGAACAAGGTATAATTGCCTCCTAGGCATTAAATGATTCCATTTGTGGTGGCTCAGGTTTCCACTGGGATAGCTTGGAGGCATGATAGCTGCTTCATACGTCCTTCACTTACCATTGGCAGTGTGCAAAACCACGTGGGACATAGGCAGCAGATTATGGACTCCACTTCAGAATTCAGAGTTATGTCCAAATAAAGGCTAACATTACTTTCTGGTCTTTACGGCAGCCATGGGGATTGTAATGTTTGTTATATCCATCTAAATGATCTGAATAAGCAACACGGTAAAATCAGGGCTGTCTTTAAAAAAATAGAGGTAGCAATATTTTACATAAACGCGCTATTGAATACCTTTAATTCCTTTACATTAATGCTTCTTGACCATGACATCACCCCCAGTGGGCTGTTGTTGAATGACATGAACATTTCCTTAATCTCACTTGTTACCATTTTTGCAGGTGTGTAATTTTGAAACGAGTGCTCAAAAGTAAAGTACTGATCCATATTCCTGGTGAAGCAATCTAATAAAAACTACCTACCAAGTTAGCATTCTCCTTCTTTTCTTGCCAAACTTTTCATGATAAATCTCTTAGTTAACATACCCCCTTCCAAATAAGATCTGATCTTTTTTTCTATCATTTAAAGGTTCTTATTCTCATTTTAAGATGAAAACACTGGGTTGGCAAAAGTTGGGAACTTGGAGTTGGTTGTTGGAACTCCCACATTTGAGGTTAGCAATGAATCTGTAATTACGGTCTGTCTTTTCTAGGAGCGAAAGCAGACGTTGTACAGACACACATGTGTGTGAATGTATACTTACATCTCCGTAACTGAGACTGATATTCTCAACCATGGCCAAGAGAAGCTTATTTTGTTTGACGAATCTTGGACTGTGCTCATTCTTTGAAACACAATAGAATTTTTGCCTTAATAGGAAAATGAAGAGAGCTGAGATAGTTCTGTAAACTGTTAGGTGGGAAAACCCAATCATACTTAGGAGGATCCAATTGATTTTATTTGCATGCATGCATATAATAGAGATAGCTGCTCTGAAAATCGGGAGCTGGCCTCAGAAGCACTGGGTCTGATAAAAATAAGCTGTATGTTTAATAAAATGCTGAACCCACAGATAAGAATATCTGTCTATATGGCCAGGCATTTGAGAACATTAAGTGATTATCAAACTCACTTCAATTAGGCTTTACCAAAAGGTCAACCATACAGTCATGGTATTGAGAGTTGCTTAAGGAATAACATGGTGGTGGGTTAAACCCCAAATTGTCATTTGGATGGCACTTTCCCAAGTGAAATAGCTTTTCAGTCATTCACTTACAAGCACTGATGAGGCATGCCTCCTGATCTGACCTTCATACAAGCCTCAACATGAATAATCGTTATACCAGTATGGAGGTCTGCCTCTCAGAGACTTCCTTTAACAGTAGTGCTTATTTGTTTTGCATATGACAGGTGGATTCAGAGACATTTTACACTCCCGCTATTGCCACTGAAATTGGCACTGGGAAATCCCAACTAGAGATGTGAGGAAGTTGGACCATTGGATGTTTTGTGTTCTGTGCTGGAAATCAAAGGTCCTTCAGAGACCTGTGAAGAAGGAAGGGTCTCAAATCATGGTGAAATCCAGAGATTTGAGTCCGTTGAGGTATTCCATTATTTGAGTTTAGTGCATGTTTGCTTTCCATGGGCTCCTACTCATTTTAGTGTTGGTTTAGCAGAGAAGGTCCCAGTGGGAAATGAATGATGATGGGGGATTGATTACCTCATTTTGGTTCTCCCTCTTAACCAGCCCCCAGCCCTTTAAGAAATAATGTTAGAGCTAGGACTCATTTTCATTTTCATTGATTGTATTGGTAAAAGTAAATGTTGGGTGTCAATAGAAAAAATACATAGAAAGTATTCATTTCTGTGTTATTTACTGAGGGCTCAATTCATGGAAAATAACTTTCATCTAAGTTTTGTTGACCTTGGTCATCGTTTACCTTGTGTCAAAAGAAAGAGCTGGCTAATGCATAAGCTACAAATTACACTTTAAGGGAAATTCAGAAGTTCTTGGGAATGAATCAGGCAGTGTCTGTAGCAGAACTGAACCAAAGTCTGCAAGATCCCAATCCACTTGGAGTTACTATTCTTTGTCTTGCCAAAATAATTCATATACTTTTTCACAGGAAGATAGGGGTGTCCATCCAACTCTCCCACTTCAGCTGCTAAATACACAAGTTTGTACTATCTTCCCAGTAGCAGAGAGTCTCAAAGAATGCAACCATGTTCATTCTTTGAGACTTAAGCACATGGCTTAACTGCAGAACAAGGTTATTATCACTTGCACTCAGGGGGAAAAGAAATAGCAATTGCAAATTCATGCATTGCTTAACTATTTGAGAAGCTCTTTGGTGAATTTAAGCCCTAAAGAAACAGAATACACCCATCACACAAAACTGAATTGGAATGATCAGTCCAATTGGCTATGGATTCTGGACACCTGAGAAATGGCATTCTCAGCATACAATTGAATATTTTTCATTTGAAAGTCACATTTCTCCATTTACATTTCAAAAGGCTTGCCTACCAGTAGAATCTTGGAAAGAAAGAGGTTAGTTGATTTCTCCTAATTTTTAAGTCCTTTGGAGTCCATTCCAAGCAACTGAATCAGAGGAGGTTATTTTTCTTAATGGTTCTCACCACATGAGATGTTAGCTCAGGCTAATGTTTTGGAACCTGAAAAAATAACCTGAACTATTTTTAAATGACACAGCACAACTGCCCAGCTCAGAATTTCTTTGCTTTTTTAAAAAAACTGATATATTTAAAAGTTAAACTAGAGATACCAGTTTTACCAAAGATACATATTACTAATTCTCAGCAAAAAATAAAATAAAACAACAAAAACCCACCATAATTTAAGGAAGGAAATTGAAACATAGTTTGTCTTAAAGATTTAGCAGTCATGCTTTAAGATGAATTTCCAACTCCTGTGTTCTGAAGTTTCTATTCCCTTGGTGCCAGTGAACTTGTATATGAAGGGAAAATGCCTGCTTTTTTTTTTCTTTAACAGCTGTAACTAGATTTCTTGCTAAACTTTTGAATTTGCCCTGAGTTGTCATTCAACGTGAGACATTTGGCTTTGCTGATATCTAGGGAGAAGACACGCAAAAATTGAGAGATGGAGTTGTAATAAAGACATTTGGCCCTCGACTTTGTCTTAGCTGTTAAAAAAAAAACTGTTTTTAGTATTTTTGTTAAATATTTGCAAAGGGAAACATTTTCTACAGAGGATTAATTAATTTCAAGAAAAATATCTTGAGTTTTAAGAATAAACATGTCTCCAGAAGAGGAGACCATCAATTTTATAAGCTGTCACGACTCTCCCAACATTTGGGGAAGTGACTCTTTTTGTTAAGACATTTGAAACTAGCGAGCAGCCATTGTTTCTAAAGAACTCGGCCTTCATGTTGACTCACGTTTCTTTGACTTCATTTTGAAATAGCAGAAATCATTAAAACTGTAAATATTTTGTTGCTTGGATAAGCATCTTCTGGGAACTTTGTATCTATGGTATATAATCATAGAATTTTATATTTTCATATAAAGCTGATTTTTTTCTAGTTTCAACTCCTTCATAGTTTTTTTGTGGTGGATATGTGAATACAGCCTTTCTGTGTACTGAAAGTAGCACGGGCCATCATCACATTCCAAAAGAATCCAACGCCATGTTCTTTCTTTGGGGCAGTGATTGTGAAAGTTGGATTTTCTTTTTCATTCCATTGTCAGAGGGCAATAGGAATTAGGCCTAATCAGTCATTAAACACGTCTGTTGCATTGGACCCATTTTGGAAAAAGTGGTGTTTTGTTTTGGGGTTTTTCCATTTTGTTTTGGGGGTTTTTTGTAACTTGAAGAATTACCTTTTTTGGTTCTGTTTAAAACTATATCAAATCATTCTATGATAGTGTTATTTAATATGTAAATTGTATTGCTATACATAAAATAAAGTATGGTTTTTTGATGTATTGGTGGTGTTTGAGCATTCTGTGACAGTGTCATTTAGCAGTTTGCTGCTACCCAATGAAAGCAATTAACTTGTCTGCACTGTGTGGTAATACAGTGTTCATATTCATCCCATCCTAAGCATCAAAGCTTACAATACCCCTTCTCTTTCTCACCTTCAAGCCTGACTCTTTAACAATGGTTGACATTTAAAATTGGGATCACAGAAAGTGGTAGGGAACTTTAGAGATTATCTAGTGCAGCTGCCTCAGTTGACAGATGAGGATGCCAAGATTTGGAGCTGGAGTTCTGAGATAATTGAGACCAAGGGCTCTCAACCTTTATTGTGTCCTGGACTTCTTAGGCAATCTGGCAAAACCCATGGGATCCTTCTCAGAATGGTGTTTTTAAATGCCTAAAATAAAGAGGATAACCAATTATGTTAAAACATGATTATAAAAATACTTAAAAAAACAAAAATTAAGAACCTGAATCCAACTCCCTCATTTTGCAAATGAGATAACTGAGACCCAGAGAGAAGGAACTTATCTAAGGTAACCAAGGTAGAAGGCAGAGCTAGCTTATGAACCAGGTTGAAAGCAACGTAACCAGGGGATGGGATTGTGGAAAAAAAGCAAAGGGAGATCATGAAGTGATCCAAGTTTAGCTCCTTCCCACTCATGCAGACTGCAATCCCAAAAAAAATCGCATTTCTTTCTCCCTTGTACTTAGAATCAGAGATTTCACTCTGGAAGGGACCCGAGCTTTATTGTTATCCAAACCCTTGATTTTGTAGATGAGGAAAATGAAGTCCAAAGAGATGAAGTTATTTCCCCAAAGTCACCCAAGTAGTAAGTAACAGAGCAAGGTCTTGAATGGAGAGGTCCATTAAATCCAACTTTAATCCAACACTCTTCTCAACAAATTACTTCTTTTCCCAGTTTCATTCCCTGCATGTGTAGGAATTGGAATTTTTTTTCCTAAATGTGTTTTAAGAGCCTACTATGTGCAAGGCATTTAAGGATACAAAGACAAAGAAAAGTCCCTGGCCTGCAGAGTCACCTTCTAGGAATTGATAGCATCTGCCTTCAAGGAGTTAAAATCAAATAATCTTGCAAAGACTTGCCAAAAGGTGGCGATATACCTGTTGTCCACCCTTTTAATGATGGAGCCCTCACAAACTAACCACTTAGATATTAAGTGACTTCTGGGCTCAAATGCCAACTCCTTCAAGAGACCTTTCCTGATTTCTGCCTCAAGTGCCTCCCCTTCCCCATTACCTGGAATTTATTTTGTGTATGCATACATGGGTACATGCTGTAGAATGTTAGCACCTTCCATTGAGCGGGGACCATTTCTTTTTTTTGTCTCTGTATCCCCAAAACCTGGAAGTTACTTTACACTTTAACCAGTGCTTATTGATTAAAAGACTGACAATAGATTAAGGTAAACTATAAGTTTTATTTGATTCTTTCCCCCTTCCCTACCATCAGAGGAACCTAGATTTAGGGTTGGAAGTGGCTTAGAGCCCCTTTCTTTGTGGATTTCTTGGAATCACTGGGTCTGAGTTGATAAAATGGAAAGATTAGAGTAATAGGAACTGAGTTCAAATCCTGATTCTACCACTATGACCCTAATTAGCTGTGTGACCTTGAGCAAATCACTTGACTTTTCTCAGATGCTTCATCTGTAAAATGAGAGATTGGACCATGTAGTTTCAACGGTCCTTTACAGCTCTAGACCTATAAAGCTATTAAAAAAAAAGACAAAATGAAAACTGAATCCCAGAGAGGGTAAATGACTGAAGGAAATGACTAGTGTCCTGTCACATAAGGTCTTTCCTTATATTACAATATGTGGTGTGGATCCATAGCTTCAGTGGGGATTCTCTTCATTAGTGCAAATGGCAACCAATTTATACTCTCTCATCCATTAATTTCTTATCTATGTTCACCCTGAGCTCCAGATGTCTTTATCCTTTCAACTTCCTTGTTCTCTGTTATTTGTTCTGGCTTCTCTATCAGTCTCCTTCCTTTTTTAGGAGCATACTCTACTGAATGATGATAGGTCACTATTGAGTCCAACTACTTAGAGACTTGTTGGGGAAGAATAAAACTAGAAATAGGAAAAAAATTTTATCTGGTTTGTATTAATATAAAAATACTTTCTTTTCTGGCTTTTCAAAAGAAAGAACTACTAACATTTTCCCTTTGTTCACGAAGGCAAATTCTCTACTTTCTCTACTGTGGAAGCATATTTAAAAAAAAAAAACTACTTTTACATGAAACAGGACTGAAAGATGAGAGAGGCCAAAGGATACACAGTAACCTCCTATATCGTTCACATTTTCTTCAAGAAAAGAATTGGAAGGCACTCCATTTGGTGGGCATCAAAGGCTATCATCACAATGAAACTGACTGTATTTCAAACCATAGGAAATGACTTGTAACTGATGTGGAAATCATTCCTTCCTAAATAAGCCACATGTTTGACTTGGGAATTATGTATGACTTTGCATGGTCACTGAAGTCACTTCAATTCTCAGATTCTATGACTCTCCAAGTACTGACTTACTGAATAAAATTAGTACAGAGCGAGAAGGATAAAAGAAGAAAAGCACAGAATATGCAGTTGAAACAATTCAATCTTGGCCTATTCACATGAATGAGAGTGATGATGACATGAACAGAAGACAGCACTGAAACACAAATATAATCATTTTAAAATGAAGTTTAGGGAAGTAAGGCATTTTCCATCACAAAGAGACCAAAAGGGTCTAAACAGATAACTTCAGATACTATTTAACTTACTCGCCAAGAAGAGCAATATGGCAAAGGCCACACCAGTTTAAAACATAAATTCATTTGTAATGTCTTATGGAGAAGGAGGATTAAAAACTAGGAGTAGCATTACTTCATAAAACAGAGAGGTAGGAGAGGGCGTAGTTATTTTCTTAAGAGGTTGGTGAGAGACCCAACTAATCATAGTCATCTCAAGGGCATTTAAGGTAAAAATGGAAAGGAAGCTGACCTACAAGAGAAAAATGGGAAGGATCCGCAAAAATTATTATAACAAAGTGTTTTTAATCATCAAAGACTGTAGCTACATCACACTTAGATATCACAAGCTCAACTGTGCTTATAGATAAAAATGACATCAAAAATAAGTGGAAATGGAGGAAAGGAACAATCCAAAAAGAAGATGGGTGGATCATATGATGAGAACATGGGCTAACCAGTAAATAGCCCAGGTATTCCACTTGGCATGCTCAATATTCCATTCTCCATCCCCTCCAACAAAGGTGAAAAAGAAACGAGAAAGGCCCCTAGCACATGATGTGGGCTCCCTGTACCAAATTTATAGGGCATGGCCCCACAATACATGCTATCCTTCAAACGACCATTGGGTTTACCCTCCTTTGATTAAAGTTTTATCAATAGCCATTCTCCTCCCACCAAAGGCAAATGAGGATTATTGCATAACGCTATGAAAGAGTGTCATTAGCCCTAAAATACCAGAAGCCCATTTGAAAGAGGATGTAACTCTCATATTCTCATATGGCTTCAGATTTCTATTTCTCTCACTAACTCTAATATCACCACCATGCCCATTGTCATGAATTCACCATTGATTTGCTTAGCCTCATGGATAGCCACCATCATATACTTATAAACTTCCCATAAATGACCTAAGAGATAGCTCCTATTCTTTTTTATACCTTCTTAAAGCTCAGAGAGAACATTATTTTGGAGCAACTCAATGCATAAATAAGACCACCTGTCTCCTATGCCAACATTTTATTGTTCACTGAAGATAGAAACAATTTCATAAATGTTATGGTTATTTATCTTATAACTGGTAACATTTTGACACTCCGCTAAAACATAAAATCCAATATTTAACATTCACATGACTCATGAATTCTACCTAACTTGACAATGTTTCACAATTGACCATTCTAAGAATAACTAATATGGATGGGTTGTTGTGAGAGATACAAAATATCATTTTTCAACAAAAGGTGCATGGGAATGTGCGGTCTATTATGCACAAAAGTAGTGCTAACTCCAGATTGAACTCATTATTTATTATCTTATCACAGTATCTCTTGCTATGAATCAGAGCAGAATTTTCAAGTTTCTCATAAATCTTCCAACTGGATATTTTTCAGAGCAGTGAAGGTGGGGATAAGAGCTAAGAAAACTTCCAAAAATTATTCCTAGGGTTTATTTCTTCTTGATCTATCATCACAACTTGTACTTTTGGCACTTTTACCTTCTTCTTCTAGACAAGGATGGTTATTCCACTTGTGATTTCCTTGGTATAGACAATGCCTGGGTGAAGAAATTCCCTTTACCAAAACACCTAAGCACTTTCTTGGCAATTTACAATCTTGGAGAGCTGCCTGAAGCATTGAGAGTAAGTGACTTGCTCAGGGTTATACAACCCATGTATTTCAGAGGTGGGAAATAAACCCAGTTCTTCCTGGTCTCAAGGCTGCTTTTAAACACTATAGCACACAGTTTTCCTTCTCATACATCTTTTTTTTAATATCTTTTTAAAAATATTGCCACCACAATACTTTTTCTCAGTCTAACACAACCAATGTTCTGTTCCAGACCTCTCTTCCCTTCTTTCTTTGCCTCCTCTCCCTTTGTGAATTCATCTATCCCCGTAACTTAAATCATCTGCATGGAAGTGATATCTCCCCTAACTATTTCATCTCAACTCCCGACCTTTTGACAAGACTCCAGGAAGCTCTGAATGGCTTCTCACTGCTGCTGGAAATTTCCCCCTGCATGTGTCAAAGTCAATATGTCTAAAACTAGACATCATCTTCTCCCCCAAATCTTGCCATTCCACTAAATTCCATATGTCTCTAAATGGGACCACCACCTTCTCATTGTCCCCAGTGTGTAAACTCCAAGTTATCTTTTTCTCTTTTAATTCTTTGACAAATCCTGCCATTTATACTTCTTTAATGTCTCAGTTTCCTCTCACTTCTTGCTGTACCCCCTGGAGTGGAGACCTTTATTTAGTTCTCTTATTTCTCAAGAAGATATATATATCCTCTCAAAATCCTGGCATCCCAATTCTTCAACCTCATCAACTGCCAAAACCTTCCCCTTTATTCCAATTGATCCTACCTTTGATCTCATCCTCCCCCATAACCATTTATCTCCAGGATTCAAAATTCTGAACCTCCTCTATCTTCCTATTCTTCTTTCTCTCCCTAGGTCTTAGTCATCCTAAACCCAATTTTAAAGTTCACCACAAGCTTCCAGTTATTTCATCCCATTCAAATTTTATAAGTCATCATAAGGCTTAAGCCCCAATAATTGCCTGTTTTCCCATCTTATAGATGCATAACCTCCAATATAGAAAATCATGAAAAAAAAGCTCCAAGTGAATGTTAACTTGTTTAGTGCATCTTGTGAACGCTTTAGAGTCTGGACCATAGGTTGATCAGATTGAATCTAAATTGACTTGGTATTACTAGTAATTAAGATGGAAATGAGAATGGATTTTTAAATAACAGAAATAACTTTGGCTCAGGAGAATTAAGACAAATCAGCAATTCAAACTATGAATAAGCTTAATGCTTCCTTGTTTCTTCATCTTGCCATGAGAGTCCTTATGAAATGGCCACCTGTAGAAGAATGAGCACCATGTCATTTAAAGATAAGTATCACAGAGTACATTTGAGGCTATGAAATCAATCAGGCACTCTGCTCTAAGCAAGGCCCATTAAATTTTAAAAGTCAGCGATTGAGAAAATCACTTTCTCCCCCTTTCCTTCTCTATGCTCTTTCAACCAAATAAAATACTCAAAGATCTCAAAACAGATCTGGAAATGGAAGTAATAGTAAAACTTTCCTTCCTCACTCATCATAGCCTAAGATGCAAGAAAAAGGTGACATACATGAGAGATTCATTCTGTGTAGCCAGGTGATGGTGTTATCCTGAATGAATTGAATATTTGAGTGCAGAACTACTCCCCTTGAATGGCTCCCACCCTTGGAACATGGACTTACTCCTCCATTAAGCCACCCTCTGGGTATTATTTTCCCTTAGTCTATATCATTGCACTACTTCTCAAGGAGTTGATTAAATTCTTTGATGTTCCAGGAATAGGTAATGCAAAGACTCTCTGCTTGTCTCTGAAAAAACCTTCCATAATCATGTGGTTAAATCAGTAACTGCAAAGCTTATAACAAATTGTGAATGAATCAAAATTATAAGATTCTTTAATTTGGTTCAGGCCCAAAAATGTTTTAAAGAAAACAGTTTTAGGCCAAGATGAGATCTCTGTCATTCAATTTGTACCATTAATTGGTTTATTCCTTTTTGTCACACACACATCCTCGATGCCCCCCCCATTTACAAATAAGGTAACATTGATCTCATTAGCAATGTGATCAATTGGGTTTTATCTAAATTAAATTGCCTTTATTAATAATTTAAATAGAAATTGGAACCGATTTTAAATAATATAAATAAACTTTGGCATTAAGAAATTGTTATCTCTAGGAAAAAAAGAGAAAATGGCATGTGTGTGTGCATAAAAACCTAACTACATTCCATAATAGCAATGTAAGCTGTCAGTCTGGTGATATCTATGTAGTTGACTCCCCTGGGTCCTAGAGGCTGCTGTGACTGCAGTGGTGGCAATGCCAGTAGCCCCATTCTCTAGTGCTCCCTCCATCTCAATACTTTCTCAAAAATCCATGTCCTGTTGTTTTGATAGTTGTAAAAGTTGCCAAAGGCTGAAGAGGAGCAGCAAGTAACAATGACAGTCAAGTCCCCTTAGCTACTCAAACCATCTACCTGCTGTTTGCATTCAGC
>CM053772.1:24181809-24197559 GCA_028658325.1 Potorous gilbertii
GCTGCTGTGACTGCAGTGGTGGCAATGCCAGTAGCCCCATTCTCTAGTGCTCCCTCCATCTCAATACTTTCTCAAAAATCCATGTCCTGTTGTTTTGATAGTTGTAAAAGTTGCCAAAGGCTGAAGAGGAGCAGCAAGTAACAATGACAGTCAAGTCCCCTTAGCTACTCAAACCATCTACCTGCTGTTTGCATTCAGCCTTTCTCCGTGTTCTCTAGTCTCCCTCACAAATCATATGTCCAGCTACCTCAACTCAGCACTCTCCCCCATTTATTCTTGCCAAAGGAATCTAAGTTCTGTTCTGACCAGGGGAACATTACTTCCCACCATGTATTTCTTGTGTTCCCGAAGCACCAGGGTTATACCTGTATAAAAAGGGAAAGTTAGGAAGCCATATTTGTTTCTACCTACTGCTCCAAGATTTGTAGCATCTCCCATCTCTAGCCCTCCTGAGATCTTGATCAGCTGTTAGAATACAATAAATTTTACTTAGACACGTCAGTTTTGCATATACAGTCTTGTTACTTTCCCAACGTAGATGCTGATTTGTCACAGAATTATTCATTTTAAAAGCACTTTTCTGCTAATTTGGAGAACAGTATACAATAGCAAAAATACTGAAAATAACTTTGAAAGACTCAAGAACTATGATCAATGAAATAAACCATGAGGACCAATGATGAAACATGCTACAAATTTTCTGAGATAGAGGTGATGGATTCAGTGTAGAGACTGAGACATATTTTTTTTGAATGTAGTCAAGAGGAATTTTTTTTACTTGATTATGCTTATTTGTTGTAAGAGTTTTGTTTTTCTTTTTTTCCCCCGATGGTGAGTGATGCATGAGGAAGAGAAAACTTATGTTTTTTTAATTGTAAAAGTAAAATTTAATTTAAAAAGTAAACATTGGATGCACAATGAGTAGGTAAACTTGAATTGTGTCTGATTCGTTTGGGGGAAATTCCCATGCAACTAGAAAATACCACTAATTCACTCGGCCACCTATCCTCCTTTGGCCTAACTTTCCTTCTTTTGAAATCTCAATGGGACAATTTAGCAGTTCAACTTTACATTGTCCTCTACCTTCAGATCCCTTACGCATTTAGTCTATCACTTTTCAGATTGGCAGCAATTCACTCTTCAACCATTCACTACTCCTAGGGCCTGATCCAAAATCACTTAAATGTATCAGTCCCCATCTCACCATCTTGTCCATAAAGATACCATGAGAGACATGTCATTTTCTTTGACGAAATAAAGGGATCCCATATTCATGGCATTCCCCTGGTTTACCAAAGGCTCATAGATTTGGAACTGGAAGGACCTTAGAAGTCATTGAGTCACCCCTCATTTTTCTAATGAGAAAGTGAAACTCTCGTATGTGGTCACTTGCCTGGTGTTGCCCAGCGATAGGAGCACCCAAGGTGGTATTCAAATCAAAGTCTACCATACTTCAATACTCCACCCGCTAAGTGATTAATACCTCTGTCAGAGAAAAAAACATGGGGTAAATGTAGCCTAATGAAATCCAGCGAAACTCTCAAAGGCTTTAAAATAATCAGTCAATAAAGATTTGTTAAATATTTGCTATGCACCAGGGACTGTATTGAGCACTGAGAAACAAAGAAAGGCAAAAAATTTTCACTTCCCCCATGGAGCTTACCTTCTAATGGTGGAAGCAACATGCAAACAACTATGTACAATGTACCTGTGGGAGGAAGAGGCTGGAATCTCTCGTCACTTATTTCACTATACTGTTTAATTAAATGTCTGTTGTTTTGAACTAATATGTCCTCTAGGGCAGCTAGAAGGAGTGCCATGCCTGGAGTCAGAAGGACCCATCTTCCTTAATTAAAGCCCAACCTCAGACACTTACTACTTGTGTGACCCTGGGCCAGTCACTTAATCACGTTTGCCCCAGTTTCCTCAACTGTAAAATGAGCTAGAGAAAGAAATGGCAAATCACTCTAATATCTTTGCCAAGAAAACCCCAAATGGGGTCACAAAAAGTTGGAAATGACTAAAGTGACTGAACAACATGTCCTCGGATTGACTAGTACAATAAATATAGCAATGGGGCTGGTGAGCTATGGTTTCGAGTGGACACTAAGCCAGAACATACTTTGTACCTGGGGTAACTTCAATGGATACACATAAGAGCAGAGTCCCTGATTCTATATTTCTTTTGGCATTCTTCTTTATTTCTACCAGTGAATGAGATAGAGATAGAAAAAGTGTATACTCCAATCTTTGCTACAGTATGAAAATTCTTTCAAATCATGATTTTTGTCTCATTCCTGTACTCCCCTCATGTTTTTTTTAGCTTTACTATGGGGCAGCTAGGTGGTGCTGTGGATAGAGCACCAGTGCAGGAGTCAGGAGGACCTGAATTCAAATATCACTTCAGACACTTGACACTCACTAGCTGTGTAACCTTGGACAAGTCATTTAACCCCAGCTGCCTCATCCTGAGTCATCTCCAATCATCTTGATGAATATCTGGTCACTGGACTCAGATGGCTCTGGAAGAGAAGTAGGCTGGTGACCTGCACAGCCCTCCCTCACTCAAAAACAAAGTCAAGTGCAAATCATGTCATCATTTCCCTGATAGCATGGTCTTCTTTAGCAACAAAGGACAAACACACACATACAATTTTAATATAGATTCCTAACAGGAATGGTGGTTTTTACCTTCACCTTCAAAGCCATATTTCTGGTCCTGGGGAGTGGAGGGAAGCAATAGTTTAAATCCTGAAAGTGGCAGAGATGAGTAAGGTGTAAATGATTAAACTTGGCAAAGCATTGGGACCAAGGTAGGTGTGAAGTAGGGTCAAGGGACGAAGTGAAGGGAGGCTATCAAACCAAGCAGGGCTAAGGCTGGTGTTAAGTCCCTGGCTATAGTAACTGCAATTCAATGCTAGACTTTAATATTTTTAAAGACTCTTATTTCATTGGAGTGAGTTCTCCCTGTAAAGGATTGAATCACAACCTCCCCAAACTATACCAATCAGTTCTCATAACCTTTTGTTATTGTTTAATCCTTCCAATTGTGTCTGAGTCTCTGTGACCACATTTAGGGTTTTCTTGGCAAAAATATTGAAGTGGTTTGCCATTTCTTTATCCAGCTCATTTTGCTGCTGAGGAAATTGAGGCAAACACAGTTAAGTGACTTGATCAGGGTCATATCGTCAATAAGTGTCTCAGACCAGATCTTCCTGACTCCAAGCCCAGTACTCTATCCAATGCCACACCTAGCTGCTTCTCAAGTTACTATAGTCAAAAAAATAATCTGACATTCCAGTACTAGGATGATGAACTTCTCAACCCTTTTAGACTGGTCCTTTGACAAAACATACACTCTCCACCCTTGGGCCTGTTCTCAAATACTTTCCATATGGGGAAGACCTGCCAGACTTTGTACTCCACTGAGTACATTGTCTTTGAGAATCCAAGACCATTTCCTCACTATGATGAGATATCAGAGTAGCATAGCACTTTGTTGGAGGATTTAATTTTGCACATGTTCAAACTGATCTATGATCCTGTTGATGTGAATATCCCCTCCAATAATGCCAATCACAACCCATCCATGCCTATACCTTCTATGAGATTCTTGTCTTCTTCCATAACTTTGCCATTGGTGAACTATGCAATGTGTTGGGACCTTAATGTCGAGAGAACACCAGTAAAATGTATGGGCTGTCCAAGAGTTATCCCTCATTCTTGCTTTATGAAAGGTCTATTTTCCATTTTGATCATCTTTGATTCTGTATCTTTTTTAAAATCCCAGAGGAAGGAAAGGGGGTTTTAGAATAGAAATGAATATATTCCATCATGCAATTTTCACCTTGGAAAAAATTCCTGTGGTTTCTCAAAGCTCTTACAAATATGAAGAAAGCCTCATCTTTCTGCTGTGATTAATCCTTCTGTGCCTACAGAGAACAACAAAGACACATGAAGGTTAATGACTTGCCTGCCATCACATAATCAGTGATGTACTGATCTGAAAAGGGAACCACTAGGATCCCAAATCTAACTTCTCAAGCTCCAGCCCAGCTCAAAAATGTTGCTTCCCTTTGTACTATTCCAGATGCCTTTCCCTAGAATGGGGAAAAATTAATTCACTTACCCTTAGAATAAAACTTTAGAAAAGATGCAACCAAAGCTTTTGCTTGCAGTGATAACTGTGGATCCTAATAGTTAAAGCAGCACTAATACTTGACTTATAAATCTCAACAGAAAGAGAAAATAGAGCTATTTTGGCTGACCCATGTCTACCTATTACACTACTGCTTGCCTCCAGATGGAAATGAAGGGAAAAATTCCACCAATAAGCCCAGTCATTCAGAAAGTTTGGAGTGGTGGAGGGAATATGCAACAGGTCTGAGTATTAGATACGAGTTCTTCTGAGTCCTCTCTTGCTCAAAACTAAGTTGAAAACTTCCAGCCAAAGGAAATTATTAATGTCAATGATTCAATAACATATAAACACTGTCAACATTTCTATTTAGTAGTTATTCCCCCCATTTAAGTAGCAAAGATGGAGATAAATTCATAATGGTTCAAAAATATAAGGATCATTAAATGAAATCTAAATGAGATCCACCTTCCTTCAAGCTTTTTGGCCATAGGATCATAGATGTAGAGCTGGAAAGGATCTTAGAGGTCTCATCATCCCGGATCCAGGAAGCAAAGTGAATTCCCTACATTCACATATATATTAAGTGGCAGAGTGGAGGTCCATTTCCAGTTGTTTTGATTTATATTGCCATGGGACTCAGATGGTTCTGGAGGGGAACAAAAAGCTGGGACTTTTTAAATCCAATTCTTTTGCAAGTCATGGCATCATCTTGCTGATGTCATGGTTCTCTTCAAGAGAGAATGAAGGACAAACACCAAGTGGTGGAGCCCAGCTTGGGCCTCAGTTTCCTCATCTGCTCAATGGGAATAATGTTACTTACATTACATATCTCACAGTGTTATAATGAAGAAAGAATGTGTAAATCTCAAATTGCTATCCAACATCACCATGAAGCTGAACACATTTGAGAGTCAAATGATTAACTGATATTTGGGAAAAAAATGTTTCCCGGTTCTATGTCTGACATTAGATGTTATGAAGAGATTAAGAGGTCAGTAAAAAAATATTGTTCAAATATGGGTCAGATGGAAGAAGGAATAGACTTGTTTTGTTGCCCAAGAGGGCAGGGTTCAGAAATATTCAAAAAAGATAATTTAGGATTGAAGTATTAATTACAGTCATATAAAACTGGAATACACTCCGTTAGAAGGTGATTGATTTCTCTTGCCTGAAGGTCCACAGATGAACACTTGTTGTTGCAATGTAATGGAGATGTTTGTTCAGATATAAGTTGGACTACATGGGTGCGGAACTCCCTTCTGACTAGGAATCTGTGAAATGAGCAGAACTCAACATAGACGTTTCACAAGATCCTGAATTGGTTGAGATTACATTCAAAGAACTGCTGATTAAAGAACTCACAGCAGTGACCAAGGAGGATCCACTCACTTTTTAAAAGACTCCTTTGTAAAGCCAGAGATTACTCCCATTTCTGCTGCCTAGCTCCAATATCTACATAATTGTTTACATGTTGTCTCCCTGTTCGAAAATAAACTCCTTGAGGGCAAGGACTATTTTGTTTTGTTTTGTTTTGCTCTGCTTTTGTCTGAATCCTCAACATTTAGCACGGTACCTGGAACATAATAAATTGATAGTAAGTGCTTGTTGACTGTCTAAAGACAGGATCCTAGGAAAACACATAGCATATCCACATAAAACTTCTAAAAGTAAGGCTTCAAAATTTGCCTCTGCCTTTTGGTTTAGATTATTTGTGAGTTCTCTAAATGGTCCCAGAAGTGAACTGAATGCAGCTCTATTCAGCATTTAGTTTGATGTCTAAGGCACTGTGTTAAATGAAGTGGTGACAGGAAAGCCCTATTCGGTTAAACATTTTTATTAACAACTTGAATTAAGTCATGAGAAGATGCTTATCAAATTTTCAGATGAGACAAAGTTGAAAGAGAAAAAATAGCATGCTGGGTGGCAGAATTGGAATTTTAAAAGTTCTAGACAGGATGGAATACTGGTCTTAATATAATAAAAATTAAATTAAATTATAAGTAGTGACAAATGTAAAGTCCTTCACTTACCTTCCAGCAATGAATCTCAGAACTGGATGGAAGAAATCTAGCTAGACTTACGTGGAAAAGGCTTGGGGGTTTTAGTGGGTTGCAAACTCAACATGAATGGTGTGATATGGGAGCCAAAAAGGCTACATTAGGCTGGTTTACAAGAATCCCAGTACTCAGAACCCAAGAGGTGACAGTCCCAATGGCCTCTGCCTTCATGAGATCACATCTGGGATACAGTATTTCATTGTAGATGTCACATTTTAGTGAAAACATTGATTGTTTATCCTGATGATAGGACCAAAGGAGGGTAACCAGTGCAAACTGGAGAAGACTGAGGATGGGACCTAACTTCTGTCTACATACATTTAAAGATCTATTCAATGGAAGTAGAATTAGGCTTATTTTGCTTGGCCTAGGGGTCAAAACTGAAAGCAGGGAATTGAAACTGCAGAAAAGCAGACTTAGGCTCAGTGTAAGGAAAAATCTACTGACAGAGGATTCCAAAAATATATTGTTCTCTAGGACCACTAAGACCTCTTTGAACTTTGGATCTATGATACTATATTCAGTGACCTGGTACCTTGTGTTGTTGATGAAATCACCAGAGGGAAGGGCCATTCATTCTCCTGGGCAGCAAATTGGCACAGTGGTTAGAATGCCAGGTCTGGAGTCAAGAAGATAAATCTTCCTGAATTCAAATCTGGCTTCAGACACTTACTAACTGTGTGACCTTAGTCAAGTCACTGAATCCTGTTTGCCTCAGTTTCCTCATCTGTAAAAGGAACTAGAGAAGTAAATGAGAAACCACATTGCCAAGAAAACCTCAAGAGTCGGGCAGGACTGAAAAAATGACTAAACAAAAACATATTCACACTTCAACCCTGAAAATCTCACTAATAGGAAGGAAGAGATGGAAAGTTACTATGTCTGAGATCATGATTCTGTTGGAAAGAGAATTCGTGATTTGTGCTGGAGATGATCCATGAAATGATACAGGTCGATGAATATAAAGTATTCCTGGTCTTCTAAAACTTTTCATGAGGCATTAGTCACAAATTTGATAGCCCTCTTACTAGAGTGGCTGCCAACAGAATGCCAACAATTCTAAAAAATTGGAATTCTTGATTTACCATCTCACAGTATCTCTACCATTGGGTATAGCATCCTACAACTCTACCCTGGAGAACTAAAATTATATCTTCATGGTTAACAATAAAACTATCTACGACATATACCATATATGTTTTCCTTCTCTAGTCTCAATTCTCAAATTATTTAGTCTCAAGACCCCTTTAATCTCTTACATATTATTGAGGATCTCCCAAAGAGTTTCTGTTTATGAGAATTATCCCTATTAGTATTTACCATATTAGAAATTAAAATGTCCTTGTATTCTTATAGAATAGTTTTGACTTCAAAGACCCTTTGAAAGGGTTCAGGGACTCTTAGCAGTCCCTGTACCACACTCTGAGAATCATTGTCCTACACAAACTTGAATCAATCAATCAGTAAGAATTTACTAACTTGAATATACCTTGTCTTCCACAGTGTTGAACTTGGCAGAAGACTAGTAAGCTGCCTTAGATACAGCTGGATTATATTTGACCTGTTAAATGCCAGATAAGTATTCATGCTTTTGTGCTTAATACAGAGAATGTAACAGAGATTCATGACCTTATTCATGTCATAGTTTCATTTGCCAGTCTGGTGAAGTCTGTGGGCTACTTCTCAGAATGACCATTTTAAATTATCAAAGGAAACGCCAAGTTTCAATTAGAGGTTAGTGAAAATAGTGGTATTTTTTCCCATTTGAGTTCATGGAATCCCTGAAATTTATCCATGGCCACAGGTTAAGAAGCCCTGGCCTAGAGGAAGGAAAGTTTTTTGGAGAGGAGAGAAAATGTGGCTGCCTTGGGAGACTATGAAAAAATGACATAACATTCTACTGTTATGGCTATCAAAGCTGAATAATAAATAAAAATTCTGATATTATTAACTTATAATTATGCATTTACTGATGAATTCCCTTTGTGAGTTGAAAAATAGAATGTGTAAGAAGACAATGAGTTGCACACAATTCTATTTCTTGGTGCGAAAAATTAGCATGTATTTGCTCCTGTGGTGAAAGAATCCAATATGGCAGCCTCTAAGCCCTCTACAACTATATTTCTTTGAATTCTTCTACTACCATTGTTTCCAAAGCAAAGGGCTAATTTTTTATCCTTCCTATTTTAATAATGTGAGACAATATAAGTACCTCTCATATTCTTCGCAAATTAAATGTCTATTCTTTTCCATATCTGAGCAGAATATAATGCACTTTTACTAATAAAATAT
Source organism: Potorous gilbertii (assembly GCA_028658325.1). Taxonomy (NCBI): domain Eukaryota; kingdom Metazoa; phylum Chordata; class Mammalia; order Diprotodontia; family Potoroidae; genus Potorous; species Potorous gilbertii. Next base: position 24,190,300 of record CM053772.1, read on the forward strand.
CAGCCTATTTTTCTCCCCTCCCTAGCTCCTACAACTCTCAAAGATCTTTTGTATATTAAATGAAAGTTGTTTTGGTTTGTTGGGGTTTGTTTGTAATGAAATGCTATCAGTCTGGGGCTAAGGGAAAGTCACCTGGGAGCCACCAGTATTTCAGCCACATCTTCCTTTCTTCTGGAAAGGACTACAGCATTGAGACTGATCAGGTTTGTATCTCTAATGAAAATCTGGAGGGGCTTTGAGTTAGTACTCCATGCTCAGATATTGAGGGATAGGGATAGGGATATTGAGGGATGCTGAATAGGGGAAAACAAAATGATCTGGAGAAAGGATTTTTAACTTTGTATGTGCCATGATCCTTTGGGCAGTCTATGAAGCCTAGGGACCCCTTCTCAGAGGCATGTTTTCAAATGCCTAAAATAAAAGATTTAGAATTACAAAAGAAACCAATTATACTGAAATAATAAGGCAATTTTTCACATTCAAGTTCATTGACCTCTTGAAATCTATCCATAAACCCCTGGGGGATCTGTGGATTTCAAGGTAAGAACCCTTAATCTAGAAGATTTGTCCTCTAATAGAATGTGAGCTCCTGGAGGGCAAGAATTGTCTTCTCATTTTTACTTTTGCATTCTTTGTGTTTACTCAATTCATCTCATACACATTTATTAAATGAAACAGCTAAGTAATACAGTAGATAGAGTACCCAACCTGGAGTCGTCTCTAACAACCTCTGCTTCAGTTTCCTCATCTACAAAACAGGAATTTGTTGTGAATATCAAATGAGATAATATTGTAAAGCATTAGCATGGTGTCGCACTCATATATTATTACTAGATTCGAGGGGCTGCATTCAAAGAAGTCACTTAATGAAATCTGTTGAATTCAGTCCCTCCTTTCACTCATAATTCTATGACACAAAGAATATGTTGGTCATGTCTTTACATTTCCTCCAAACACCCACCATGGCACTCCCTAGTTTGGAGAACGTATCTCCGAAAGTAAGCCTTTTTACGTCTCATCTTTTTTGCCTGAATTTTCTTCCTTTCTTTACCATTGTATTAATAAAAGAAAAGACAACCCTTTCTCCCATTCCTTCATTTACAATCATCTAAGAACTTAATATTATATATTATTTTGTCATTCTTATGACCATCTATGGAGAAGGTAATGCGCATAACAAAATTGAGATAAAGGAAAGGTAATTATTCAGTATCAAACAACTAGTGAGTTATAAAAAGCAAGCAAGAAAACTGACATTCTAATCGTATAATGTAGCATCTGCTTGGCAAAGGATGAGAAACTCAAGCAGATATTTTCCCAGAATTCACATCTGGTGATGTCTTTCAATTTGGATTTCTTCAGCTGTGCTATTGGAGACTTCTGGGAGAGAAGCTAGAAATCTGAGTGGAGCAGATATTTTGGTTCTCCACCCCATGTTTCCCGTGGGGTGAGCAGAGTTAATCAGGGCTCCTTATCTGGGTGCCAGCTCTTCTCCTTCCTTAGCAATCCAATGAGCTCCAATTGAAGACAATGGGAATTGGAAGCTGAGAATTGGCTTCCCCCCAAGCAGAGACTCGGAGGGGCTGCTGGTGAGACAAGAAAACAGTAAGGGTATTCTGGTCACACCTATACTTTAGCAATATCACTTATTTGGGAACTGTGCATTTTTCCCCTCCCTTGGATAATAAAGAGAATTGGTGCCAGCTGCCTGGCTCTGTGAAGATGGTGGACCTTCTTCTTCTTTGGAAGAGGGCCAAGTACAGAAGGAGAAGCTGATTTGGACTCAGCAGCTAGTAAGGCAAGCTGCTGCTTCCTATCTAAACAAACTCTTCGCCCACCCCATTGCTTATTTTCCTTTCATTGCTACCATTTTATCACCTCTTTCATTTATCTACTAGGCCTTGTCTCTATGATTGAAGCTACAGCAGGGGAAAGGTTTAGAGGGGCCCAATCTCCTTGTGTAAGTGCTACATGTGGTGACCCTCAATGTTACAATAATGTATATTGTCAACATCGAAAAGGACCTTAGTTCATCCTCTTTGCAAATGAAAAAATAGAGATGAAGAGACATGGTTTTCCCTAACACAGATGGTTGGTGGAAGAGGACAAGCGCCTAATTCTATTGACTTCAAGTACTACCCTCATCCTTTTTTACTTGTACATCTTCAATTTTAGATAAAGAAATGATCGTAAGGTCATACTTTACAAGTTTCTGCATTCAAATAAGATTCCAGCCAGACTCTTATTGTATGATGGATATAAAAGAGCTTTTGTTGAAATGCTTGGAAACTATCAGGCAAAGGATTTTAATCAAGCAGTTTCTGCTTCCCCTTCATGCTTGGGTTCAGTATCCTTCCTTGCAGGCTTTTGGGTACTTTTCACTCTCCATGGAAGCTAAGCTATTCATACAGCGCAACTTACATCTAAAACCATTTCTGGAGTGCCTATGTGTTACTTCAGTTCTGTTCTTTGGACAATCACAAAGCACAGATCAATAAGTAACAGAAATTGTTTTCCAAATAATATGAAACAAAAGAATGAGGCAATGGTGTCATTTGTTGAGAAGTTTTAAGTATATAATAATTTGTCTTCCTAAAGCATAGATCTGACATAAGATGTTACACTCAAAAACTCAAGTAGCTCCCAATTGCCTCAAACATAAAATACAAACCACTCCATTATAAGGTGTGAATCCTGTCGCACAACTAGGTCTAGCCTGTCTTTTCAGGTTTAGAGCACATTGTTTTCTCTTTACTCATTCAGTTGCCCAGTAAATCAGCCCGCTTGTGAATCCCCATATAGAAGATTCTATGTCCCCTTCCTATGTCTTTAGACAGGCCAGCTCCATCTTCTAGAATCCATTCCCTTTTCACCTCCAATGTGTAGATTGCTTAGCTTCCTTCGAGGCATCATTCAAGTTCTTCTTCCTCTATAAAGCCATTTTCTGGTCCCCACAATTGTTAGTAAATCCCCACCTCAACTGAAATGATTTTCTATTTCTATTATTTATTTACCTAAGTCATTCCCTCCCTCCACCCCCCCCACCCCCGCTAGAATAGAAGGGCCTTAAAGGCAAAGATTGTTTTTATTGTCCCCAGTACCTAACACTTAGTAGGTGCCTGGCACTTAGTAAGTATTTAGGAAACAATATTGAGCTAATAAATGAAAGAATGACCTTCAAGAAGCTGAAGACAGAGATGACAAAGAGAAAAGAGATCCATTGAGTAACAGCTACTTTCCTAAGAAGCTTGATTGTTCAGAGTAAGAGGGAGATGGGAAAGCAACTGGGTCAAGGTCAAAAAGGCCTTGCTGTTTTTGAAATGTTGGGGGATGTAAAAATGTTTCTTGGTACATGAGAACATTCAGGAACAGCCCTTGGAAGAATGAGGCCTGGTGGAAAAAGAGAATTTCAGGAAACAAAGAGAGGAAAAAGCAGAAATGAACAAGGGTAGTGAATAGATAAGCCCTTTGGCAGCAGAGATTTTATATGAAGGAATAATGGGAGAAACGATTGAAAGATAGGATAGAGGACAAATTGTAAACGGTCTTAGAGTTTCAATTGAATCTTGTAGGCAATTAGAATCCATTCAAATGCCTTGAAGTCCCAAAGAATCCTTCAGTGTCACTGTCAGAGATGACTATTACACTAAATGACCCATGGTCTATGTCAACACTGTCTTATGTATTCATTCCTTGGAATTATGTCTACTTCTCTAAGACAGAGCAGAATTTTCTTGTTCATCTCTAAAAGTCAAACTCAGATTAAGCATCCTGAAATCTAAATGGTAAGATTTAAATAAAAGTGGCACAGCTTCCTTTTGAGCTGCAAGTCAGAGATAACTGTGAATCTTTTTTTCATGCATCTGGGGATTAAATAGCATTATAATTTTAAGCTTCATTGAAATACCTTCAAGTCTCAGGCATCTGTTAACTCGGTGGGGTTTAGGTTTAGACATATTCTAAAATCAAGTTCAGACACTCACTTGGTGACAGCGAAAAGTAACTTTTTTATACGTTTTAGCATGAAGAATGATTACTTGAAAGTTTTAAATTACTGCATTTGAATTCAAATGACTATTTGAGTCTAAAAATGTGGAAAAATCATTCATAGGTTCATAAAATATATTAATTAGGGGACCCTTTATTTGTATTTATCTGTATTTGTATGTAGTGTTGCCTTTGAAGAGATGCTTCAGTGTACCTGTGATCTCAGCCATGTGGGTCCTCCCTCTGATGTAGAAATTACAACCTGTCTACACTTCAGATTGGACAACTGTCCATGTGGGAGGGAGGAGTTCTGTAGAAAACCTTAAATAGGTCATTTCAGTTCTCTGGGCCTCAATTTACTCATCCCTGAAACAATAGGTTTGGATTTGATGGCTGCTAAGGTTCCTTCCAGTGATAGAGCTCGGATTTCCCCTAAATTCTTTAAAGGAATTACTCGGTGTATTGGAGGACATTTTAAAAGGTCTTTTAACATTCCAGGGATACCATGATAACTCTTAGGCTATCAGTCCATGCACACACACACACATAGACACACACACACACAGACACACACACAGACACAGATACATGCAGACACACACACACACACATGCATACTTCTCACCTCTTGCTCTGGACAGAGTGATCAGATCAAACCCATTAATTATAGGGAGGGCCATCAAATGATTGCCCTGCTACATACATCAATCTACAATCTGTGCAACTCCTTAGATCAAAACTCTCTTCTCTATCCTTCTAGAATGAAAGCTCCTTCAGGCCAGGTCCTGTCTCTCATAAATGAATGAATGGAAAAAGCATTTTTTAAGCACTTACTATATTCCAGGTACTGTACTAAGCAGTAGGGATACAATGTTTTTTTTGTAAAGATTCAGTACCCCTTCAAATAACTTAAGTTCTACCTGGGGCAAGACATTACATTTAGACAAGTGACTCACACTTTGAAGTGGAAGGGGCAAGGTGAAGGCTTCCAGCAGACAGATGGTGAGTTGACCCGGGTGGATGGCTTGATGGGAATATGTGAGGATGACACAGTGTTTGGGTCTAGGGCCAGCCAGTAGAACTAATGAGCTAATTTGCACATAACTCAGTCCCCGTTCAACTGGATTGGACCCCCGATTAGGAACTCCAAAGTTTTGGGTGTCCACTTCCCTACAAATTCAGGCATAGGTTCAAGAAGAAGCCAGAATGAAGGGCCAGATCTCTGGTACTGTGAGAAGGGAGCTGGCTCCTGTGTGGTGAGGAGATGGCCTAGCTGCACAGGCTATGGTCCTTACATTGCCAACTCTAGCCCCTAGCACAGAGCCTGGCACATAACAAGCATTTCACAGATGCTGCTCCCCCAATTTATTCATTCCCTGTTCTTGATGCATGACTCACATCCTTTATCAAATTCTTGCATTCACTAGATATTAACTTATATAGTAAAACTCCTTATCAAGCTGTTCAGCTTCAGAATCATCCTCTAGGTGAAATCACCTGGTAACAAGACTCTTTTGATAGTCAATAACTAAACTGTCAGTCCAAAATAAATTTGCCTTTTGTCAAACTCCAGGCTATAGTAAGCACATAGTGCTAAGCTGAGCATCTATTGAAGGATATATTTTTTGTTTATAGAATAAACTATAATTCCTTTGCATTTGGGCTACAAAGATAAGCTTATTACTCAGCTAGTGGCCCAGTGGAGGGAGCCCTGGGCATGGGGTCAAGAAGACCTGGATTCAGACAACCTTGGCACTTGCTAGCTGGGTGATCCTGGGCAAATCACTTAACCTTTGTAAGCACTGGTTTCCTCCCAGAGTTGTTGCAAGGAAAAAGAAAGCGATAATATTTGTGAAACACTTGGCACATAGTAGGTGGTATATAAATGCTTATGTGAGGGTAGCTAGGTGGTGCAGTGGACAGAGAGCTGGACCTGGAAATAGGAAGACCAGAGTTCAAATGACCTCAGACATTTATCAGCTATGTGACTCTGAGCAAGTCACTTAATCCTGCTTGCCTCAGTTTCCTCATCTGTCAAATGAGCTAGAGAAATGGCAAACCATTCCAGCATCTCTGCCAAGGAATGGGGTCACAAAGAGTCAGACACAACTAAAACAAATGAACAACAGCAAAAGCTTATTTCATCCCCCCCGTCCTTTAACTTTTTTTGTATAGGATAATTCACTTAAGAAAATGTCTAATGAGTCTATTTTCATCGAATCACACTGGCTTTTTCCACAGCTGGAAAATGTAGCATTAGAACAGCTGGTTTCAAATCTTGACTGGGCCGCTTGCTTCCTGCGTGACCTTAGGCAAGTACCTAGTGTTTCCAGGCCTCAGAATCCTCCCCTGAAGAATGAGAAGATTGAATGGATGAGCTTCAAAGTCCTTTCCAACTCTAAACCTGGATTCATTTGGTCTTACATTATTTGATAATTTTAAATTTGATAACTATAGTAATCGATTTCCTTTGAAATTTTATTTTATATTTATTCCTTTTAAAACATTATTCTGAGATGAGGCCCATGATTCATCATGTTCCAAAGGAAGCTGTGACACAAAAAATGTTAAGGAACCCTGTGATGGATAATATGACATTTATTCTGCTGCTAGTCACCAGACTCTATTTTAACAATTGCCATAGAAGAGGTAGACCCTGCATCTACATAGCGGCATGACAAAGTTGACTGCTATTACTTGTAAAATTAGTACTATTTTTTTTCATTCATTCTACATAAAATAAAGGAAATATCAGAATAGATTGTATTTAAAGGGATCAGTAAGAAGGAAGTTCCTAGTAGTCAGGACATCAGTTCAGAAAAGTTCCCATCATGGACCAATCTTGGAGATCGCTTCTCTCCTGCAGCATTTTTCTAATTCCAAATATTTCCTCTAACACTGATCACTCTGCTAGCAAATCAATCAATAAACATTTATTAAGTGCCTACTATGTGCCAGGGACTGAGCTAAGCCCTATGGATACAAAAAGAAGCAAAAGATTGTTCTTGCCCTCAACGAGTTTACAATCTAATGGGGGAGTCACCATACAGACAAATATATCCCAAGAAAACTAGATAAAAGATAAATAAATAATTGAGAGGGAAGGCACTGAACCTAAGAGGGGTTGGGGAAGGCTTCCTGTAGAAGGTGGGATTTTGATTAGGATGTAAAGGAAGCCAAGGAGGTGAGTGGTGGGAGTGGTGGAGCATTACAGGAATAGGGGATGACCAGAGAGAATGCCTGTGCCTAGACATTTCTTTTTTTTTTTTTTTT
>CM053772.1:24204284-24217308 GCA_028658325.1 Potorous gilbertii
GGTCAGTCTAATACTTCTTCTCTCCCAAACTTTTCTTTGGAGCCTCCCAAACACTGAGTTAGCTCTGGCAATGTGTGCATCAACCTCATTGTCAATGTATACATCCCTGGAAAGTACACTACCAAGGCAAGTGAACTTAGGCACAGCATTCAAAACTTCTCCATTTGTTGTAACCAAAAGTTTCATGTATAGATGGTGTAGTGGTGGCTGATGGAGCACCTATGTTTTCCTGGTGTTAATTATTAGGCCAAATTAGCACAGGTAGCAGAGAATTGATCCATATTTTATTGCATCTCAGTTTCAGAGGCTGCCTTGAGTGCACAATCATCTGCAAACAGAAAATCATGCACCAACATTCCCTTCACTTTGGTCTTAGCTTGCAGCCTTTTCAAATTGAAAAACTTACCATCAGTACAGTAGTTGGTGTTGATGTTGTGTTCATCCTCATCGAAGGTATTTGACAACATGGCTGAAAACATCATGCCAAAAAGCATAGGAGCAAGCACACAGCCCTGTTTCACTCCACTGGTGACTGGGAAGGCACAAGAGCTTTGTCCATTACCCAGAATCCAGGCAAACATGGCATCATGAAACTGACATGCAATACTGATGAGCTTCTCTGGGCAACCCAATTTTGACATAATTTTCCATAAGCCCTCATGACTAACAGTGTCAAAAGCCTTGATCAGATCTACAAACATCGTATACAGACCTCTGTTCTGCTCCTGGCATTTCTCCTGCAGTTGTTGGGCAGTAAACACCATGTCAACTGTTCCTCGGCCCTTTCTGAAGCCACACTGGCTCTCAGGTACATGACCATCTTTCAGGTGAAGGATCAGCCTATTAAGGAGTTGATAGTCCTAGAGAGGTGCCTAAAGCACTGAGAGGTTAAGTGACTTGTCTGGGTCCCATATCCAGAATAGATCAAAACCAGGACTTTTTATCCACTGTGGGCACACACTGACTCTCTTAAAATTAAATCATACTTGGGTTAAGTGATTTATAAAAAATAAGATAGAAGGGTGAGACCGATTCAATCGAGTTACCCTATCCCACTCAAAGTAATAACATGCCTTAATACCTTAATGAGGTAATAAAAAATCCCAACCAACCAATCAATCAAACACTTTAAATTAAATATGATATGTTCTTAAATGAATTGGAGTGACATTGACAAGAAAAGTGTTCAGATTGACTAAAGAAACTTTGTTATGCATTGTGGACTCTGAAAAAAATAACTAATTCTTCTGAACACAGTTCACAACATCAAGAGATTTGAAATCCACTGCATGTACCTCTCCTTAGCCAAAGAATGACTTTTCATGGTTTCAAAGGGTCCCAAAGATTTGAGATTTCCAACAGGCATCCTAACATTGTATAGCTGACAGGACAACTTGAGGGAAAGTCAGAAAGCAGCATGGATCAGACAAATCAAACCACCATTACCACCACCATCACCCCACCATCACCACCACCTCAACCAATGTCTCCCCTTAGACTGTGATTGAGACAGCTCAAGCTTTGGGAATATCATAGTTCTCCCACCACAACCAAATATATTTTGAGCCCAGCCCCTGTAGCCATAATTAATGGGATATGTGTGTTTGTCCTTCATTGCCAAAGAACACCATTCCATCAGAGAAATAATGACATGACTTGCATTTGACTTTGTTTTGAGGGAGGGAGGGCTGTCCAGGTCACCAGTCTCACTTCTCCTCCAGAGCCATCTGAATCCAGTGACCAGATATTCATCGGGATGACTGAAGGTGATCCTGGATGAGGCAGTTGGGGTTAAGTCTCTTACCCAAGGTCACACAGCTAATGAGTGTCAAGTGTCTGAGGTGTGAGTTGAACTCAGGTCCTCCTGACTCCTGCCCTGGTGCTCTACACACTGCATCACCTAGCTGCCAGAATGGGATAAATGATTATGGAGAAAGGACCTACCTTCATTACCTCCACTAGCAACAACTACTAATCAACTGCTACCAAAAGGCAAGTAAACACAAGATGCTTTGAGCAGTTGTACCCCACAGACCCTGCTCCTGGTTCCACTCTTGTCCCCACATCCATTATTAGGGAAAGCAAATCCTTGGAGATGGGACCAACCACCCTTGCCCACTACCAATCAACTGCCACTCACAAGGGAGGTACATCAGCCTAGCTGAGAGGGTAGGACCCCTGAGGGAGACACAAGAGGCAGCCTGGATCAGGCAAATCAAATCACCACCACCTTGACCACCATCTCTCTTCAGACACCAATAGAGAGAGCCCGGGACCTGAGTAATGTTTTCAGCATGGTGCCCACAACCATCATCCTGGAAAGATGAAGCCTGGTGATTCCCATAGGTGCTACAAGCTGAGCTACAAGAGTCTCAGAAAAGGACATTCTTGCCACCAAAATCCTTGGTTCTGTCAAACGGTTCAATGTCAGAAACAATGAGTTAATCAGTGGAAATGGCAATAAAGAAGTGGTATCCCCATCTGCTTTATTGCTGCATCCTAAGGACCATGGGACCCTGGCATCTGACATGCAGCTCAAATCAGAATGCAAGCTTTTTGAGACCAGGAATTGTCTTGTTTTCTTTTTGTATCCTCAACATTTAGTTCATAGCAGATACTTAAGAAATGCTTTTTTATTTCCTCTTTCCTTCCTTCATCCATCCATCCATTTATTCCAGGAGCAGCAGTGGCTAGAGGCAGTGTCTGCATTGGAATCCATGGAAAGACTAGACTTAGATTCACAGCTTTACAAAGAGCCTACCAGGGAAGCTCCACCATGTCTGAGGAGACCTTCCTGAGCACCTATGTGAGGGGAGAAGGCCTTTCAGAAATAAGGAACTGTAAATTACCCCTTTGTACTTTCTAAGCTTGTCCTAGAGGGACAATGTCACAGACATCTGTCAGAGGATGTTTTACAAAAACTGTTCTTACTATATACCAACTCAGTAGCTAGGTAGTGTAGTAGATTGAACATTGGAGTAAGACCTGAGTTCAAACTGAGCCTAAGGCACTCATTAGCTGTGTGACCTCAGACAAGTTGTTTAACCACTCTCAGCCTTAGTTTCCTCATCTTTAAAATGAGGGTGATAACAGCATCTCACTCTTAGGACTGTTGTGAGGATCAATATTGATAAAGTATTTAGCATAGTGCTTGGTACATAGTAAACACTATATACATTTTTCTTCCCCTAAAAACCAGGTAAGACTGGATGACTAAATTGAAAATTGATTGATTGATTGGGATTTGCTTTGACTGGGATATGCTATAACATTTGGATGATACTCACAATCCCTCAGGGCTACCCCTAGAATCCTAAAGGGATACAGGCCCACTCTCTGGGCACCTGACCTCATCATGGCAATTTAGGATAATTCCATCAGAATACGTGCTGTAAGAGGAATCTATGTGGAAGGATGAACCACAAGGACATATATTCATATACTTTCCATGAAAGAGAAATAATATTGAAAAGTGTTATCAAAGTAGAAAAGATTTAAAGAGAAAAATACAACCTAATATCAAAATTAAAACTGGGGGTTATCTTAAAACTAAAACAAATAACTTCTTTTTTTTGTCATTGGAAGCAAAGATTCAATAAATCATTTCCTTTATATTGTTCCGTGCATAAGAATTGGCTCCGGCTTTAAAAATGTCTCATTAACCCATGGAAGAACTTTCTGGCAACCTTTGTCCAGCTTGTTACATCCAGCAGCAAAGCTTTTACCCATAGATGAGAAAGGTAACGTTTCTATAAAACTGAATCAGTCTTGCTTCTTATTCCCTTCAAAGGAAGTTAAAGAATTTCTATGGGGTTCATATGGAAAGTGACAGTGATGAAGGATTTCTTTGTGCAAAGAACTTTGGATGTTCTCGCCAAACTTGGTTTCAGAGTACTCTAAGGCATGTGACAAGGACATTTTGCTGAACAAGTAGGTTTGAGTCTGCATTTCAGAAGGGTCTTACTTAATTACTTAGTACACAGCAGATTAATGATAAGGTTGCTGCAAAAATATAACATCAGGAAAAGAACTAGGCAGAAAAGAAAGGAAAAGACAGGAAGTCTATGAAAAGGAAAACTTCTTCAAGAAAGGCCTGTGATGAGAAGTCACAGAGAGACCTCTGAATGTATGAAAAGACACTGGAAAATCAAGGAGACTGGATTGCAAAGATGCCTTTGGAAATTGCTCACAGCTGTGCGTGTGTGACTCTTACTGCCAAAAAAACAATAGGACTGAGTGAGCTTTAAATTATGGAGGACTCTGAGTTACTTTTAGTTTTTTGGTAAAATAAAACAAAATGAATACAGATTTACTATGTCCAAAGCATATTAATGATTTCTGAAGAACTTCGTTTTCGTGTTTTCAACTTAAAAGTTCAAGTAAACTTAGTTTGCTTTTTGAAAACATTTTGTGTCTTCCAGAATTTTATATTTGCTGTCCCAGGAATGGAGTTAATAGAAATACAAAAGAAAAAGATATAAGCCAATGAAAAACTTGAAAGTTTGCTTCACTTTAAGAATGAAGCTGCTGATGTACTGAACAAATTATCATGATCTAGCATAGGTTCTCCAATTCCACCACTGATTAGTTATGGGCAAGACATTTAAATTTCCTGAACTAATTTTCATATTTGTTAATATCGGTATAATCAAAATAATAAATGAGCTAATAACAATTATACTACATATATGGGTTGTTGTGAGGAAAACCTTTGTAAAATACTATCTACTTAGGAAACATCATTATGGTGTCTCAACTAAAAAGACTTAATGGAACCAACACTTGTGATTTTTTTTTTAATTTGCCTATTTAAGTGGTAAACTGGTTCATCTGAAAAAGGCTCCCAAACAGGCACTGGATTATAGTCCATATGGGATCAAAACTTGTCAGGGACCAATCTGAAAAATACTATCTGGAGATATGAGATGCTTGATCACTTATTCTTATTAGGAAAAAAAACAGAACAAGGTAAGATGCTGCTGATTTGAATTATTTTAAATTGAATAATGACAAAGAATAGAAATTCCTTTCTCCACCTCCATCCCCCAATAATAACTGCCCTCCTCAAGACAGGATTTGTATGTGTGTGTGTGTGTGTGTGTGTGTGTGTGTGTGTGTGTGTGTTGTATCTCCTAAGGTTGTAAAGACTGAATGAGATAATGAATGTTAAGCAGTTTGCAAGCTTTACAAAACTTTATACCAATATCAGTTATCATTATTAAATAGATGAAATGCTGTTTTACTAAACTTTACTAAATTTCCAAGAAAAGGAAAAAAAATCTTCTTGCACAGTCAATAGACACACATTTTCCTTAGTATTTATTATGAATGCAAAGAACCAAAAGGATGATTAATATATAGAGAGAACAGTATTATACATTACTGCGCTTTAAAATTTATTTTTGTAAACAAATATTTATCATGCTTATATAAAATTATAAATTTTAAAATTCTATTAAATAAATAATATAAATTTAGAACTTTCCAAGTAATTTTTTCATTAGGTGAAGGATTATATAATTAATCCAACAATGTCTTTCCCTTTTAAACCTATTCTATCATCTCTTCCTACAGTCCTTGGTCTTCTCCTGAACATCTCTCTAACCTCTGCTAATTCTATCCCTTCTGCATTACTGTCAAGTTTTCTCTTTCACATTCTCAGAGATTAGCAATGAAATACTCAAACTGAAATGAGTTCTTTTCTAGGCAAAGAATCTTTCAGAACTAAGTTTTAAAAAAACTGATCCTAAAGTGCTTGTGAGACCATGTCACTCCCCTAATCAATAAACTCCAAGATTTCCCTATCAATCAATTATTAAACATTTATTAAGCACCTATTATGAGTCAGGCACAGTGCTAAGTGCTGGAGATATAAAAAGATGTAAAAGACAGTTCCTGCCCCCAAGGCACTTACAATCTAATGTGAGAGGCAACAACATGCCAACAAATACATACACAAACAAAGCTAAACACAGGATAAACAGGAAATAATTAATAGAAGGAAGGCAATTCAGAAGAGTTGATGAAAACTTCCTGCAGAAGGTAGGAGTTCAGTTGGGTATCAGTCAGCCAAGGAGGTCAGTCTCAGAGTGCACAAAGCAGAGGCATCGGTTACAAAACCCTCTCTTTGGCTGGCAGAGGTCTTTCTAACCTGGCTCCCTCCTTTGTTGCCAATCTTCTTCCACCTTCTTCCTCTCCAGGTACTTTTCTTTCCAGCACACCATTGTTGCTCCACCAATCAGACATTCCCCCTCTCAGCTCCCAGCTTCTCTGTTTTTTGTTTACAAACTCCAAATGATACAAACCAATCATTTCCCAATATGCCTCTCTTGAAACAAATTAAGCAAAATGAGTGAATCAACCTTGTCTGAAGGTGCATCCAATATCATACTCCCACAGATACCCACCCCTTGTAATGGTAATTTAAATGGGAAGATCTTTCCCATTCATTTATAGGCCCATGTGACCTGCTTAAGGAAGCATGAGTCACTTGAGTCTAAGTCACATGGAACAGGAAGAGAGAGAGAGAGAGAGAGAGAGAGGAGGCTGACAGCTAAGTTTATCAGTGTTTGTTTGTTTGTGGGAGGGGGCAAGGCTTGGGAATGGCTTTGTCCCCTGGGAGATAGTGTATATTGACTTCTTGGCTACTAGGATGGATTTGGCTTTCTGGTTTTGGGATTTGACTTTCTAGTGTCTGAATAAATGTTTTCCTTCTGCCTTCTATATGGAGAGTCAGAACTACACTGGCATATTCAGTTGCCCTCGATGCTGAGTATGGCCTGGACAATATACCCCCTCTACCAACAGGAATAAAGTCAATGCTGTCAACCAGTCCCCTGCTGTGACATTCTGTAGTGTCATTTTTGCATGCTGTTTTCTAAACTTAAATACAAATCCATGCTACCTCTGTTCTGATTAAAGTCCTTTCCCCTTTAAGACTTCTCTGACTATGCCAGATTAAAAAAAAGATGACTTCCTTTTCATAATTCTACAACACACATGATCTATATTTGATTAAGGGAAGTCAACAAGTATTTATTAAGTCCTACAATTTCCTAGACACTGTAAAGTGCTGGATTATTTTTTACAGTTTTCTTTCCCTAGTCAACTCAAGAGCAAAGACCTAATCTCCCATGGGGCCATGTATTTGCTCAGCCTTGCTTAATAGTTTGCATATAGTATAACTAGGCAGCCAGAGAGGTACAGAGATAGCTAGGAATGCACTTGGATGAAGGTAACCAGAGTATTTTGGAGTCTCTTAATTATGACATCCGAGTATTACAAGGGGAAACTTGAAGTGGTAGTTTGGGGAAGGAAGAGGGGAGGTGGATGTAGGCTGGGGAAAAGGGAGATAAGAGGATGTGACCATAAAAAATGTCAAGGGAAATTGATGTTGGGAGGATGAAATGTGTTCTTCTTAACTCCAAAGGCAGAACTAGGGCCAAAGGGCAAACATCATAAGGAATATGAATAATACTCACAACAGTAATTAGAGGTGTAATTAGCTCTTACACAGTACTTCAAAGTTTGCCTTCTTTGACTCAGACAAGTAGAGTTAGGTTAAAGTGGAATGGGGCTCTCATGATGATTTCTGCATCACTGTAGGTATCAGGGTGAAGCCAAATGACCCCAAATGAGGGACAATGCTAGAGGGCATCCGCACTTCAGGGAGAGAGTTCCCTTCCAATTCTATGATTTCATGAAAAATTGGCAATTAGTGGTAGTTGGAAAAAGCTGGCTATCCAACCCTAGATTTGAATCCCAGCTTTGCCACTTTAATGTCACTGTCATTTGGATCTTCTGGGCCTGTTTGGACATCCATACAAGGAGGGGGTCTGCCTTGATGATATCATCCCATATAGCTCCAGGCCAGGAATCCTCATGAGCATGTGAGCCCACCTCTAAATGCTGGCACCATAGCTTAGTTTCCACCTCATTGCACCGACAAATGAGGATCTAAATCATCAATTTGTCTCTGTTAAATATCAGCCTCATGGTCAATCGTAAATTAATCAGGTGGTCAGCCCTGCCCACCGACCATTTCTCTTTTCAGGCTTTGTGTTTCAAAAGACTATAAAGCCCAACCCAAACGCATGCAGCATTTTAAAAGTCACTTTTCTATGACTCCTAAACACTCACTTATCCACCTTAGGCCAGCACTGTGCTTGAGAATGGGAGGATACAATGGGGAAGGGACCCAGGATAGAAATTCTGGTTCTGCTACTGCCCGTGTGACTTTTTGAGTTGAGGGTTAAGGTACTGCATTTGGGGCTTTACCCTGCTTCCCTCTCCCTACCTCTTTGGTGTACATGTTCTCCAAACAGAGGCCTTCTTGGGGTGAGTCAGCAGCTGCAACTGAGGAATGAATGAAAAATCATCCATGCACAAAACTTTCATTTCTAAAGTTAGACTTATTGGGATGAATTTGGCTTTTGGTCTCAAATGGCCAGAAGCAAGACTGCTGAAAAGAGCCCCAAATAAAAGTTCCAGTTCGGAGGAAGGATTTTTGGGGGTAGGATGGGGAGGGACTAGCTTTGGGTTGAAGTTAGTTTTGCAAAAAGCAGAGAAAGAGTTCTTCAGTAATTAGCTACATTAGGCAAGTACAGTGATTTGTAGATTTTTTTCTTGCTGAGGCTGAGAGGAGGGAGGAGAATGATTCTTTCCTGCACTGCTTCAAAAAATAAAAAGGTACCTATTAGCCAAATGTAAAATTATATACACAGAGGCAATAGTTGATGTTAGGATAATGCAAGTATATATTTGAACAAATACCCCTCTCTGTGAGGAAGGTGGTATCATTTATGCCTGCAATTTATTATCTTTAACCAGAAATTAAATGTTTTATGTTGATTTTTTTATATAACTTTCATTTGCATATATAATATTTATAGAATTATATTTACATATAGTATATTTATGTATATGTGTATAATATATATGTATACATATAATATAATTATGTAATTTGTACACAAATTAAAGGGATACAGAGAGAGAACTTTGTAAAAACTATCTCTATATCTGTATTATAGATTATAGATGGATATATTATACATGCATTTTTATTTATTAGAGCCATGCCTTATAACAAAATTTTAAGAGAAAAACTTCATGAAAACACATCAACTATTTCTAATAGCATGGGCACTTGGAGTCAGAAAGACCTGAGTTCAAATTTGACCTTAGACTCACACTAGCTGTGCAACTCTGGCAAGTTTAATTCTGTTTGCCTTCAGTTGTAAAATGGGTATAATAGTAACTCACTCCAGGGCTGTTGTGAGGATAAAATGCTTAGCATGATGCCTGGCATGTAAGTGCTATATTTTTTCCCCTAAAATTTATGTAAGGCTGGTCTATTAGGTTGACAATTAATGGAAAATTACAGTAGGAAGGGGGCTTATGAGCTCTAGCATTAGGAAGGTATCTATAACCCCTCAGGGTTACCCCTAGAAGCCCAAGGGGACAGAGCAGCCACACAGAGGCACTTGGCCTCATCAGGCTAGTGGGAGTTGGGACCATTACACTAGAACATGTGCTGTAAAGGCAAGATTCTTATAAACCCAGTCAGGTCACTAAGAGCCCCAGTGAACCAGTGAACTCTTCTTAGAACACCATGTAAGTGCTATTGTTTTATGCAATCCTTTTCCAATTTAAAACAACAACAAAACTTTCTTAAGTAAAAGCCCAAACTTACAAAATGCAAGACAATCATTGGGGACTTTGCTACGTTACAAAAAGTGCATAGAAGACAACCTGGTTACCCGAGTCTGGCAGAGTGGGAAAAAAAAAAAAACTGCTGGTCTCAGGCTCCAGGAATTTGGGTTTGAATCCCATGTAGGCACACACTAGTGGTGACCACTGGCAAAGTAACTTCTGGTGCCAGACAGGCATGACAACAAGAAAAGTGTATTAAGTGACTGCTAAGGGCCAGCAACTGTCCTAACTGCTGGAGAGACAAAGGGAGGCAAAAGGCAATCCTTCCATTCAAGGAGCTCAGTTTAATGGAGGAGACAATAAGTAAACAAGTATGTACAAACAAGTGGATACAGGATAAACTTAAATAATTAAGAGAGGGAAGGCACTGGGATTAAGAGGGGCTGGGAAAGACTTCCTGGAGAAGGTGGGATTTTATTTGGGACTTGAGAAAAGACACCTGGGAAGCCAAGAAGCAGAGATGGGGAGGGAAGGCCAGAGAAGGCATGAGGAACTGAGACATCTTAAACTTAAGTACAAGATTAGTCTCGTTATCAGGAGCCAGGCTGGGGAAGAGTGCAGTACCCAGGGTTAAGGTGATGAGGGCCAACACCAAGGTGGGAGAGAAAGGAATATATCTGAGGGATAATGTAAAGATGAAATTCCCCAGGTCTTGGCAATGGATTGGAAATGGAGTTAAGAGTGATATGTAGATTGTGAGCCTTGGGGACCCAGAGTGTGTGGTGCCCTTGACAATATTAATAAAAGGAAGTTTGAAAAGTGCAGAAAAATGTTTAAGAGAAAGGATAATGAGACCAATTTTGAACATGTTGAGTTTAAGACCTCAGTTTCCTCATCTCTAAAATGGTTCTAATACTTGCACTATCTATCTCACAGGGTTATGAGAAAAGTGCTTGGCAAACCTTAATAAGCACTAATAAACTGCATTTTTTTTGGTAATTATTTACAGATCTTCTACTAAATGGAACATGTAAGTCAACGTGCTAAATATCATTCATTGCTAATTGAAAAACCAAAGGCTAAATGTCTAAAATTAAAATATGTCAATGACCAAATTATTTGAATTACAAAAATTCCAATTCACAGACATTTCAGGAAAACACTAGTAAGGTATATTTGTACACTTCTGGAGAAAAAAATCCACAGTGGATATATGACAGTGAGAATGCAGTGTTTACCATCTGTAATGCCAATTCTAGTACTTGGGAATTTCAAAATATCTTAATATTTTTCTTTACAATGCTTTGCTTCTGCAGAAATATCTGCTTGAAAAAATCTTAGCACTTATTTGGTTTAAGTACTTTTTTAAAAGTAAAGATGCTGAAAATTGTCATTATAATTTTTAATTTTATGTTAAATTATTGTAATGTGTACCAGGATATTTGCCCCTTCCCTCTCCTTTTCTCATTTGAATGGAGAAAATAAATGATTTGTCCCACAGAAGCATACATAGAGATGGGGTGGGGGGGAAGGCTGAAAAAGGAACCATTAAGGAGGGAAGGGCTCCTGTGGGGCTAGCAGGAGGAAGCCACAGTCAGCAGGGGCCCCATTTGTTCTCCTCTGGGAACCAGGAAAGAACAGTGGATGATTGTTGGACTTTCTGACCTGACAAATGTTCCTGGGAAAGTATCAGGAAGCAGGGTGTAGTGCTGCCTGTCTGCAATCCCTGTTTTCCTGTGGAAGCCGAGGCTGGTGGATTGAGCTCTCCAGCGACCAACTGCTGCTGAGTGGATGACAGTGGGGTGTTTGAAAACCTAGCAGGTCAAAGTTTCTGTGCCTCTCAGCAGTGGAATCTGGCTGGGAGTGGACACTATTTTTCCAGCCTGCTGCAAGATAGGGAGACGGAGCCTTCAAGCGATAATAACTAACCTTTTTATAAGCACTTACTAGGTGCCCGGCGGGCACTGTGCTAAGCACTGTCTAATCCTTATCTCCTTGGTCAGGCGGGCGCCATTATGGCCTCTATTTTACAGAGACAGAGGAAACGGAGGCAAACAGAAGTTAGGTGACTTGCCCTGGGTCACTGCCTGAGTCTGGATCTGAACTCAGCTCTTCCTGACGGAAGTCCTGACGGTCTACACCTAGACTCGGCACTGTTTTCCCCCTTGCCCAGAGCTGGGTCTGGGATTGCGGAGAAGGGGTTTTATTAGAGCTACCACAATCAGGCTCGCGAATCTAGGGATTTACCCACATCCCTGACCAATCTTTCCACTATTGGCATTTTCCCAGTTCTCACTAAGAATTCTCCCTAGAATATCATGAGCTGTGAGTTTCCAAGTGGGGAGCCTCAGTGGACTGGGCGGTATCATACACACGCAGTCGTTTCAGTCGTGTCTGACTTCATGATCCCATGTGAGGGTTTCTTGGCAAAGATGCTCAAGTGATTTGCCATTTCCATTTCATGTCCAAGTCTCTTAGCCTATTTGGGGAGGACAGCGGCCCTTACTTCATCAAGTGAGGGTAAAGATGCAATGAAAGACCGCCCTTGGAAAACTTTCAAGCTGCCAAAGTTGACTCTTGCTCCTGGGTTGAGGGTGGTGGTTGTGTTCGTCCTTTGTTTTCGAAGAAGGCCATGGCATAAAAGAAATGATGGCATGACTTGCGCTTGACTTTGTTTTTAGCGAGGGAGGGAGGGCTGTGCAAGGTCACCAGCCTCCCTTTCTCCTCCTGAGCCTTCCGGGTTCAGGGACCAGATATTCATCAGGAGAACTGGAGATGGTCCAAGGGCAGGATGGACAGAGCGAGAAAACCACGGAGAGAAAGAGTAGCCGGGCCACTGGGTTCCCGGGAAGGCTTTAAGCCTGGGACTGTCATAGTCCACAGACTTCATACCAGCCTGGTTCCCGCTCTTCCCCTCTCTCCTGTGGGCTCCCTTGGGATTCCTCCCCTTCCTAAAAGAGGGCCTCAGTTTCCTCACCTGTAAAAGGGGACAGAGCTTGGAAAGAATACTGGCTACCTCCTGAGTCACTGTGGGCGAGGCTGGGGTTGGGTTCCTCCTCTGTAAAATAAAGGGATCACAAGTCTATGACTCTATCATTGCCTGACCCGGCGGTCCCTCAGGTGTAAAGGGGGGAGGTCGGGTCGAATCTCTAAGCCCCTTAGTGGTCTAGAATGCCATGTCAGTAGACCGACACTGGTCAGCCCGGCCCGTGTGCCACAAAGGGCGCTCCCAGAGATGCCTGCCCTCCAGCAGCGCTCAGGCCCTAGGGCAAAGGACCCACAAACTATGATGCCCTAACCAGGTAAATGCAGGAGTGGGTGGGGGGATGGGGGGATTGGATGGGGGATGGGGGGAGTGGGTGGTGGGAAG
>CM053772.1:24217808-24232973 GCA_028658325.1 Potorous gilbertii
GGGGCGCAGGCTCTGAGCGCCCAGCGGGCCGGGCACTTCCTTTTAGATCAGCAGTGACTGAATGGGGGTGGGGCGCGTGTGACACGGTCACACCCAAGCCCTGGTTCTGGGGCCACGGCTAATTAATTCGACACCTCTCTGCCTCGGTTTCTTCGCCTGTAAAATCAGCAGGAGCAGCACCCTCCCGCCTCGGGGCTCTCGCTGCCAGAGCGCCCCACAGCGCCCCCTGCGGCCGCCTCCGCCGTCGCCTCGCTCCGGCGATGCGCGCCCTCTTTTTGGATCGACGTGCGGCGCCAGGGCGTGTCGACGTCATGACGTCTGCCGCGTGCGTGCGCAGGCGCAGGCGGGGGCGTCGCGCATTCCCGAGCGGCCTCCCAGTCCGGCTCTGGCTCCGGTTCGGGGAGATGCGGGAACCCTCAGACGGGCCCTCGGCCCCGGCCCCGCAGCCTCGGGCACAGGCCCGAAGGAGGGCCCGCCGAGGTAGGGCGGCGCTGGGGGACGCCCGGGCGGGATTCCCGCGCCTCGTGTCTGTCGGGTCTTTGCTTCGTTCTGTCCTCAGAGCCCATCGCCGAGGGCGGGGGGGGGGGGCCGTGGCGCCCAGGCCCCCATTCTACAGACGAGGAAACTGAGGCACAGTTGCGAAGGCCCCGTTGACCGCGCGCCTACTATGTGCCAGGCACTGCGCTAAGCGCTGGGGATGCCAAAAAGGCCAGACCGCCGTCCCTGCCCTCGGGGGGCTTCCAGTCTTGGGAGGAGCGAGGCCCCTCCGGGCGTCCCTGGAGACCCCGCAGGGTCCGGAGTCGGCCGTGGAGTGTGGGGGCTGGGAGGGGATGGAGGGGAGGGGCGGGGCCCAGGGAGGTAGATCCCCTCCCCCTCCCCGGCAGCTACGTCCTGGTGCTAAGTGGGAGGGCCTGCGCCAGGTGGGGGCGGGGCGGAGGTGAAATTGACAGGCCTTGGCCCCGCTTTGGATGGGGGAGGGGAGAGCTAGTGAGGAGTCCAGTGTGAGCCCCAGGCGCTGCGAGGGCGCTGCGGTGTGGGAGAGGTGGTGGAGGAAGGCAGGGACCTCAGTCTGGGACATAATTATGTGCCACGGGTCCGAGAGACATCTGGCTGCAGATGTCCAGTAGGCATTAGAGACTCAGAACTGTAGAGTAGAAGAGATACTAGAACCGGATGAATCTGGATCATGGGCGTAGAGATGATCCTTGCTTACCAAGTGGAAGACTATGGGAGGAGAAGATGGTCCCGGAAATAGCCTTGGGGGACACAACTTGGATGAACACAGTCAAAGAGACTGGAGTCGGAGGGGAACCAGGGTAGAGCAGTGTCACAAAACCTTAGGGAGAGGAGAGCATCAAGAAGAGGGTGATGGACAAGAAGGATGAGGCTTGAGGAAAGGCCATTAGATGTGCCAATTAAAAGCTCATTGTGCTTGGTGTCACAGTGAGTAGAGCTCTGGCCCTGGAGCCAGGAGGACCTAGCTCAAATCTGGCCTCAGACTCTTACTAGCTTTGTGGCCCTGGGCAAGTCACTTAATTGTCTCTGAGGGAGAGGAGAGGAGAGATGGAGAGAGTATTTCAACTGAATAATGAGGATGGAAGCTAGAGTATAGAAAATTAAGAGAGAGATGGTAGGAAGTGGAGGTACCATTTGTGGGTGGCCTCAAGGAGAGTCGGGGAGATAGAGGCAATCTGCTGGAGAAAATGAGATGAAGTGGGGTCACTTGGTTATGAAGAGAATTTGCTTGGTCAGGAAAAGGTAGGGGGGAAGGCAATGGGAGGTGAAGATGAGGGAAGTGGGAGCTCTCGAATTTTTCATCGAAATGTTAGGTGAGGGTCTCAGCTAGTGAGGATGGGGTTGGGGAGGGGAGGGGTTTAAAGTTTAAACTGTTGTGCTGAGTGGAATTGTGAGTGAATAGGGGTACAAAGAGGTGAGAAGACCTCTGCGTGGAGTTACACACCTATACCAAGACCATCCATATAGATATGCAAGTGGCCTTAGAGATTATCAACTCCAACTTCATTTTGCAAATGAGGGAACTGAGGTACAGAAGCAAGTGATTATGCCCAAGGTCACACAGGTAGTAAATATCTGAAGTAGGATTGGAAACCAGATCTTTCTGATGCCAAGTCTGGTGCCCTGTAGCTATCTCAACTCCTTTTAAAGATGTAAGCTCCTTGACGACGTAAACTGTTTCATTTTCATCTTTGTCTCCAGGACCTAACATTGCAACTGACAGTAAATATGTTTGGATCAAATTATTTTCACATTTTCCACCCCATAACAACCTTACTGATGTGAATACATTGGCTCAAAGATGTAGACAAAAATAATCTTCCTCTGGTCACACAGCTCATGTTTAAGGCATTTGAACCCAGACCTTGTTATTTCTTGTGATTTTTGTTTATTTCTAAATTAAACAAGTTAGAATAGTGCGTAGAGAACTGGGCTTGAAGATAGAAAGACCTGAGTTCAAATCCTGCCTCTTTTACATACATATTGGCTACAAGACCCTGGCAAGAATGACCTCTTGGGTTAGTCTTCCCAGAGGGGATTTCATGACCTGGGGTCTGTGAACTTGTCTTCTATTTTTGGCATTTTGACAACTATACTTCATTATAACTGTTTTCTTTGTAATCTTACATATTTTATTTTATGCATTTAAAAACATTCAGAATTTAGTTGTTTCTAGGCTGCCCAGAGGCATCCATGACACAAAAAAGGTTAAAAAATACAAACAGACCTTGTCTAAGACTAAAAATTTTTGAAAAGGTGCTGGTCTGCATTTATTGAGGGATTTCCTCACCTTCCTGTGTGAGTGATATCCCAGCTTATCCCTGTCTGTATTCTTTTTAAACTAAGGTCTGCATCTTTAGGTTTTGTAGAAAGATTTTGATGGGAATCAACCAGCTTCAAATCCTGCTTTGTGTTACTTACTACCTACATGACCAATGGCAAGTCACTTAACTCTAGACCAATTTAGGAGAGGCTTCCTTAAGTAATGGAAAGAGTGTTGAATTTGGGAACAGAAAGACATAGGTTTGAACTCTGCCTCAGACATTTACTAACTTTGTGACCTTGGATAAATCACAGCCTTTCTGGGCCTCAGTTTCTCGGGGGGGGGGGGTGTACTAGGTGGGTTCTTAGATCCCTAACTTTTATTGGTGTAGGAAACTCCCATTGTAATGGGAAGGGCCCTGACTCTCCAGGAAGAGGATCTCGATTCAAATCTCACCACTAAGGCATGTGCCTGTGACATTGGGCAAGTCCCTTTATGTCCCTGGGCCCCAGTTTCTTCCTCTGTAAAGGGAAGGGGTTGAACTAGGAGATCTCTGAGGTCCTTTCCAGCTCTAGAGTAAAAGATTCTCTGGTTCCTCTATGGATGTAGGTCAGTAGTTTATAGCTTTGGAAAACTAACGGACCAGGTCAGACACCTGATCTGGTCTTGGGCCAAACTTGGACCCAAGTCTCCCTGACTCCAGGGGCCAACCTTGACTCTACTACACCAGCCTGCTGCCTCCCAGAAGTTGTTCAGAGGCCTGGAGGTGATCCTGGCTTCCTGAAGGCAGTGCTGCTGGCACACAAACTTAGCCAGGTCACAAGACCGTGGACCTCATAGGGACTCTTGTCCCAACTGTCTGCACTACCTATTGCTTAAGACCAGCCCAGGAGAACTCAGGATATGGTGACTACAATGTGATGCATCGTTGACCAGAGGAATTCTAGAGAATCATGTGTTAGGAAAACAGGGAACAGTGAGAGAGCCCTGCAGCAGCAATGAGGGCTTGGGTTCACTTCTGGCTCTCCTTTATCTGTGTGATTTTGGGACTGGGCCTCTCAAGCTGTCTGAGCTTCAGATTTCTCCACTAGAGAATGAGATGTTTGCACCATTAAATGGCTCAGTACATAGAAGGCTGGGCCTGGAGTCAGGAAAACCTGAGTTCAAATCCAGCTACAGACACTTAACTGGCCGTGTAACCTTGAGCCAGTCAGTGTTTGCCTCGGTCTCCTCATCTGTCAAATCAGGATAATACTAGCACCTGTCATGTGGATCAGATGAGATTGTAATTGTAAAGTGCTCAGTGGAGTGCCTGGCTCATAGCAAGCACTATTTAAATATTAGCTGCTATAATTATTTTTATTCCAGGTCTAAATTTATGATCTTATATCTCAGGAGGGTTGGGGGGAAAGGCACATTTTTCTTTCTAGCCTTGCCTTAGATGCATTGTGCCACTTGGAAAAGTAACCTTGGGTGTTGGTAATTGGCCTGACTCTAAAGCAAACTACTCTTTAGTGATTCCTGTTCTGTAGTAAATGAAATTGTGCCCTTCCTATGTACCATGCTAAAGGCTGTACCAGCCCAAGTGAAGGAGTGTAGACAAGGTTTCTGGTTTGTTCTAGTTTTCTTTTAAGTTAATGAAGTCTGTATTTTTCTGTGAAGAAATTCCACAACAGCCATTTCCTTCTGTTAGGACCTTCTTTCTCTAGCCTTAGCGAGTCATGGAGGTGTCTGATTGAGGTCACTTGAAGCATTTGGGTTTCTGGAATTAAGAGCTGGGAAAGACTTTCGACATTATCCCCAAATCCCTTTGTTTTACAGATGAGGGAACTGAAGGCTAGTGAGGAGCAGTGATTTCACTAAAGTTTGTAGGTAGGAAAGAGCAGTTGACCAAAGTTACAGTAATTCTAGAATCACTTACTTATATATTAATTTAAGATTTAAAGAGTGCTTTACGTATGTGAAGGAGGGGATATGTGATCCTCCCCCATAAACATCCTTTTACAGCCATTATTTAGGCCTCAGTCACTCCTTGAGTTGGGTACGCAGGTATCAACCCCATTCTACGCATAACGAAATAGGCTCCAAAAAGGCCCACAAGGCTAGTGTCTGTCAAGGGTATGATTTAAAGCCATGTCCTGACTCCATGTTAGTACACTATCCATGGTGCTGGGCTGGCTTTCCATACAGGTTGGAGGGTTTACATGATTGCCTAAGATCAGCGCCTTTCTTACTCCCAGTAGTAGGGTCCCTTTCTGCACTGTCATTCTGGCCTCAGACATGCCCATGTTTGGCTGGTTTGCCAGTGTGACTTCCTGTCAGTGGAATCAACTTCTTTGTCATGTTCCTTCTCAAAGATTTGTATAAGTGTCCAGGTGTTAGTGCAGGAAACCTGCCCATCCCAACAAATGGCATAGTTTCCCATTTACTTTGTTTATACTATTCACCTGAATAGTGTTTTCCTGTTTGAAAAAGAGATATTGGTATCATGGCATCGGTCTTAAAAGAAAGAAAAAACAACTAAGGGTTTAAACACAAAGTTTAAGCTTGTCATTCCCATCATAGTCTCCTGTTTGTATATTTTTCTAAGGAGTCACATTCAATTTAAACAAAGGAGATGATGTTTTTCTTTTTTAATGGAAGAGTGGGAACCACACAATTAAGATTTTCTTCTATCAGTATGAGCACATTCTAGAAAGCTGACACATTTCAGCTTCTAGGGGGCTGGGTGCTTTTTTCATCCACTTAAAGAATGCATACATTGGCAGTATTCCAGGTGTCCTTACTACCTGTTGTAACTTCAGAGAAATAATTTTGCATTGCTCTCAATTTTGTTTTTTAACTGTAATAGAAAGCTTTCATCAACACCAAGGAGGGCTGACCGAAGGAAAGGGGATGGCCTATTTTGCCAAAGAAGTTCAACTTACTAAAAAACATGAAGAAATGTAAGAATTTTAAGGGCACTTTGAATATATAAATTGTATTAGTTTTCTTTAATTATTGTGCACAAGGAGATGTTATATGACAGAAAGTGTTCAATCCTGCTCTCTCATACTTGAGTTAGCAGATTGAGTGTAAGAATATATCACAGGCTCTTGAAAATAAGTGATTAAAAGGACAGATTATATTCATGTCATTTACTTTAGATCATGTTCACCATTCTCTTTCCTGCCAGAGCCCTATTGGGTAGACTGCTGGGCTTGAAGTCAGTCTCTGGGCTCCCATCCTGCCTCTGTGTGACCACAGGCATGTCCCCTAACCACTCTGACCCTTAGCGTCTTCCTCTGAAATTGAGTTAAGAATACCTCCTCCACTCCATCTGTGAGTTGTTGTGAGTCTTACATGAACTGTGGTTTGTAAAGTGCTTATAAATGTTAAAGCACTGTTGTCAATGTATGCCATCATGAGTGAGCCTTATTTTGTAAAGTTCGGAATTCTTATGCTAATCCAGAGAACTTTCTAATCAAAGGTTGTGGTCTCTGGTTTTGGAAATTCTTTATTCTTTCTATTACATAACATCCTGGTCATAAGTTTCTATCATCTTCTAAGTACTGGTATCATGGCTTGTTTACTATTATTGGCATTAGAAGATTGAATAATTAATTACTTCTGAAATAATACATTGCCAGTGAGAAATTTTTATATACATATACAATATTTACATACAGTTCAGAAGGAGTCTTTTATCTCTGCCTGATTTTTGTAATCTTACTTTTAAAGTTTTTCTTTTGTATAAACATCTTAGTTGTGTGTAAGTTTACATATACTCACATATATATCCTGTATCATCATCTTTCTCTGAGAAAAAGGAGAAAAATGTTTTTATTGCTTCTTCAAACATATGGAAGTTTAGCACAATTCTAAATGTGTAACATCAGATTCAGGGGGTACTGAAGTGTTAAACAGAAGGTTTCATATAGCAAGTTAAAAATCAATGTTATGTATGTGTGTGCTGAGGTATATATAAGTATGTATGTGTACATAAAGATATGTATTACAGTATATATTTTCACCCAAAATTAAAACATGTCCTTAAAACTCCAAAATAATTGCACAAGAGGAAAGAGGGAGTGGGAAAACAGTCTTGTACATAGATTACACATAAGGAATATGATAATGAAAATAAAAGCAATTTCCCCAGATTGACCTAAAAAGTTGTATTGGAGCTCGATCACCTAAGGAAATAGTACTTCATGCCTTGTACTTCCTTTCTTTACTCTCAGATTCCTTCACGGAGTCATTGGCTTACAAAATGATAGGAGTCTTAAATGAAGAGTAATTAAAAGATTTCTTAATGAATTGGGAATACAATGGAGGAAACAGTTTTCCTGTACTTATTTAATGTGCTTATCTGCCTCTGTTGATCTTATGTATTTTTTAGACTAGCGCAAAGATTACTATTACTTGAAGAAATGGAGAATGATCACAGTGGCCAGAAGACTGACAAAAAGGCATCTTACCTAAAAGCAGCTAAACTAGCCAATAAGAGGAATCAGAGCCTTCTAAATGTAAGTTACTTACATGACATAGGTGTAGCTGGTTTGTAAATTTTCTGAAACTTTTGAAACTGTGGTTGGGAATATTACATTTTTTAAGTGAATTAAATAATTTGAATTTTTAAAATTATGTTTTTCTGAGAAACTGGTAGCTTCTTTACAATGATCAATCATTTCATTGATTTTGAGTCAGCTAAGCAGAATATTTTTTTATTCACTGAGATAAGAAAACAGAAAAACATCTAAGGAAGTTATTCAAAATGATTCTCTGTGTGGGAAATGAAACCAAAATCAGTTTTATGGATCAGGTAAAACGTCAGACCTTGTCCTATATTTACATCTCTTCTTACAAAGTAGTGGTGACATTTGACTCAAGCTCTGTAAAGTTCTTTCACAAAAGTAAATCATTGTATTATGCCCTAGTTAGAAACGTCCCCAAGTAGTAGATTTCATGTTGGAGGAGACAGATTTTCAGTGACTTTGAAGGTGTCGTACAGGAGCCTGCCTGCTTCATCTTCCAGCCCACTTGAGGGGAGGGAGGTGACATCCGTGAAACCTTCAGCTTTGTTTTCCACAGAGTGCCCTTTTCTCCATAATAACTCTGAGCTTTGCCCTCCGTTCCAGTTTCCCACTTTGAAATCCTCCTTCTCGGAAGATTCTGCGATGGTCACATTTGTCAGGCAGCATTCATCTTATTGGGTATAAAGTGGAGCTTTCATTTTCGCATTTTTCAGAGATGATTGAAGTTCCCAGTGTCTCCATCTTCTCTTTCCCTTATAAGTCAGTTAGCTTTTCAGCTAGCGGTCTGGGCCACAACAGTCTGAGAGTCACAACCACAGTGCTACTAAAGCATCTTATTTTACCATATGCTTCCTTGCCAATGATGTTTGCACTGTTTTTTTTTAAAACAGAAAATATATGATAATCTGAATTTCTGTCATGAAATGTCAAAAAGGAAAAAAAACTTATCCAAATTGGCAGACTTATATTCTAGCCACTAGTAGCAGCCTGCCAAAGCGGTATTTAATCTTCAAGTGGACTCAGTTTATTCCAGCGCCTCTTATTAGTCAGCAAGTATCTATTGAATGTGTCCCATTTACTCAGCTTAGTGGGGAAACAAACACCATTTAAGACTAAACACCTTATAATCAGACAGTGAACAGTCTAAGACAGTGTGTAAGTAGGTAGTGAATTTGTGCTGGATCTCAGAGTAAAAAGCTTGTGCACTCAGAGCGAGCTCCATGGAGGAAGCAGCCATGAATGAAACTGCTTGGTTCTATTTTGATTGGCAGAAGAGCAAGAATTAGATGGGCCCAGGAGTGGGAGTGATGGCCCAGGGCTGGAGCACAAATAAAGGCCCAGAATGGAGAGTAAGGGACAGAACTGACTGATGGGTGTGCAGAGC
This sequence comes from Potorous gilbertii, assembly GCA_028658325.1. Lineage (NCBI taxonomy): Eukaryota > Metazoa > Chordata > Mammalia > Diprotodontia > Potoroidae > Potorous > Potorous gilbertii. Next base: position 24,226,489 of record CM053772.1, read on the forward strand.
TGGAGTTGGGAAGCCCTGGGTTCAAATTCTGCTCAGATACTGAGTCGCTGTGTGGCCATGGGTAAGTCACTAAATCCTTATGAACCAATTTCCTCATCAGCACTTTGGGGTGCCTCATCACATGGGTATACTGGGCCCTTCCCAGAGGTGTTGTGAGACTCAAGGGAGATGATGTCCACTAAGTGCCCTGCAGGGTTGGAGCACTCACTAATGTGTGTTGTTACAGCATTTTAAAGAGTCAGAAGGGATGAACTGGAGAGAGACCATTTGCTTCGACTCCCTCTTTTACAGTTAAGGACATTGTACCCTAGAGAATGCATGTAACTTGGTAGGAGTCTCACTGCTAGTAAACTGCAGCTCTAAAACTGAGACCTCTTTACTTCTAGCTCAGTGCTGGGCCCCGGAGGCCACCTTGGCTTCTCATATTAGGGAGTGTTGAGGAATGTGCTTATATACATGGAATGGGACCAGATTCTGGTCCCGTGTGGCCTCAAAACCAGGCACAGTTGGATACTGGAGTACTAATAACCTGTGCATAGTTTTTAAGCAGGTCACAGTCAGTAAGCCCTTAGGAAAGAGGCTACCTCTAATAGGGGGGTATGCCACACACAGGGACAGTGAAACTCCAGAGCTGGAATTCTGATCCAGAGTTCTTTAATGTCATTTCCTCTTAGACATGATTATGATGCTGTGGAAGGGCTGGCAGCATAAACTTATTTCAGAAAGCTGCAACAACCAGGAACTTTGCTGTGGTAATCAGGTACTATTAATTTGATTAATGCTCCCAGAGCAAGAAGTGGCAAAGTTATGAAAAAGGGGAATGGGTGTGTGTATGGTTCTTAGTGTAGAATGGAATGGAATAAGCATTTATTAAGCACCTACAGTATGTCAGGCACTGTGCTAAGTGCCTTCAAATTTGATTGAGTGTACTGGGGAAGATGTCAGAATGACTGCCAGTGTCCTGGTGGGTGACAGGATGGCAGGAGGAGTTTGGAATTATAAGGCAGTACTCTGGTGAGTAAATGTTTAATGAACTTTCTTCTAGCATCTTGATGAAAGATGAATTGGAGGATGGAGAGACTGGAGCTCAGTAAGTTTTCTAAGATATGACCGAGCTCTTAGAATACAGGTGATATGGTAGGACAGAGGATGGGATGGCAGTGGTTCAAAAGAGAGCTCAATTTGCCTCTTCAGTGGTCCATTGCAAAAGAAATGTTAATGAGGCATAATGCTTGTATGTGATTTTGTGATCATGGGATTGTATGTCCCCAGCTCAGGTCTTCTGCATATCATCAGTCACCTCATGAAAGTGGAGTGATTGAAAATGAACTTCAAAAGAAGATAGTTAAAATGAAGGAAACAAACAAACAAAAAAAGAATTGTCCACTGAATTTATCTTGAATTGATCTTTCTCAGTCTTTTCAGATATTCGTACACTCTTAAAGCTGAAAGGGATCTTAGAGGTAATTTTTTCTACCTTTTTCTTTTTGCAGATGAATAGCTAAGGCCCAGATTGATAGGTTAAGTTATTTACCTAGGGCCTCCCAGTGCATTTTTATATTTATTATACTATAACTTTAATTTCCTCATGTGTACAATGGGAGTAATACTACTTCTGGTGTAAGTCTCGGCTAGTTGGTGTGGAAATTCCTTCACTATGGCAGGTGGCAGCCCATGTAATGTTGTCTCGGTGAGGCTTCAGGAGTCTCATCGTCACTTCATTTGTCTTTGTCAAGAGGCAGAAATTGTACTCAGATATTCAGACTACAAATTTGACCCACCAGTCATTATACTTGGCCACCTTTCAGTTCTAATAATGGGAGAAAAGAGAAATTTGGAGGCAAAGGGCACTTGAGGGGAAGTTTGGGCTGGGTCTTTAAGTTAGGATACTTCTTCATACAATGTGTGTGCAGGGTGTGCCTGTTTCAGATGGATGTCAGAAGGTTCTAGAGAGAGGGACAAGGACACCAGACACATTTTACATATTTTGTATTTAGATTGTAAATCTAAATAAATGATTTAGTGACTTACCCATGACCACACAGTGACTCTTGAGGAAGAATTTGAACCCAGAGCTTCCCAACTCCAGCTCTGCACACCGATCAGTCATAGGGCCTTTAATCTTTATCAGTGGCCACTCCAACCCACTCACAAATCACCTACCATGTACTGAGCACTGTGTTAGGCACCAGGGACATAAACGCAAAAAAAAGCATGGTCTGCTTTGAAGGAGCTTACATGTTATAAGAGGAGACAAGTGTAACTATAAAGACATGTGAAGTAATTAAAAATAAAAACTATGTATTATTTTCTTGAGTTTTTCAAGAACCTGTGTTTTCCTTGTCGCAGAGACTCCCTCCTCTGAAACGGTTTACAAGATAGAAGTCAAGCGTGTGGTAGTCTTCTCTGAATCCTGGTCCTCAGACAGTGTCTACATAACAATCAGACGTCTCTTTCTGGAAACCTTTCCAGCTTGGTATAGGACCTGCTGAAGCTTTTTTTTTTCAAATGCCCTTTTCCTTCTGTGGTGGGAGCAATATTTTTAAAATAGTATTTTATATTTTCCAGTTACTTAGAAAGACAGCATTTAAAAACATTTGTTTACCCTTAGTTTTCAGCATTCACTTTTATAAGATCTTGAGTTTTAAATTTTCCTCCCTTCTTCCCTTTTCCCCTCCCCAAGACAGCATGCAATCTGATATAGACCATACATGTACAGTTATATTAAACATATTTCCACACTAGTCATGTTGTAAAGAAGAGTTAGAACCAAAGAGAAAAACCAAGAGAAAGAAAAAAAAGGAAAAATAGTACACTTTGGTCTGTCTTCAGACTCCATAGTTCTTTCTCTGGGTATGGATAACGTTTTCCATCATGAGTCTTTTCGAATTTTCTTAGATCATTGCATTGCTGAGAAGAGCTAAGTCTATCAAAGTTGGTCATCACACAGTGTTGCTGTAACTGTGTGCAGTGTTTTTCTGCTCCAGCTCACTTCACTCAGCATCTGTTCATGCAAGTCCTTCCAGTTGTTTCTGAAGTCTGCCTATTCGTCACTTCTTGTGGAACAGTAGTATTCCTTAACATTCATATACCACAGCCTTTTCATCCATTCCCAAATGGATGGGCATCCCCTCAATTTCTAGTTCTTGTCACCACAAAAAGAGCTGCTATAAATATTTTTGTACATGTGAGTCTTTTCCCCATTTTGATGATCTCCTTGGGATACAGCCCTAAAAGTGGTATTGCTGGATCAAAGGATGTACACATAGTTCCAAATTGCTCTCCAGAATGGTTGGATCAGTTCACAACTTCACCAACAGTGCATCAGTGTTCCAGTTTTCCCACATCTCTTGCATTTATCATTTTGCTGTTTTGTCATGTTAGCCAATCTGATAGAGGTGATGTGGTATCTCAACGTTGTTTTGATTTGCATCTCTATAATCAGTGGTGATTTAGAGCATTTTTTTCATATGACTATAGATAGCTTTAATTTCTTCATCTGAAAACTTCCTGTTCATATCCTTTGACCATTTATCAGTTGGGGAATGACTTGTATTCTTGTACATTTGACTCTCAGTTTTCTATGTATTTTGGAAATATCAGAGACACTGGCTGTAAAAATTGTTTCCTTAGCTTCCTGCTTCCTTCCTAATCTTGGTTACATTAGCTTTCTTTGTGCAAAAACTTTTTAATTTAATGTAATTGAAATGATCCATTTTGCATTTCATAGTTCTCTGTCTCTTGTTTGGTCATAAATTCTTACGTTCTCCATAGATCTGATAGGTAAACTCTTCGTTGCTCTCCTAATTTGTTTATAATTATTTTGTTTGTCAGCCTTTATGTCTAAATCGTGTACCCAATTTGACTTTATCTTGATATACAGCATAAGACATTGGTCTATGCCTACTTTCTGACATACCATTTTCCATTTTTCCCAGCTGTTTTTTGTCAGATAGTGAGTTCTTATCCCAGAAGCTGGAGTCTTTGGATTTATCAAAAAATAAATTACTGTAGTCATTGACTACTGTATCTTGTGTACCTAACCTATTACACTGATCTGCCACTATTTCGTAGCCAGTATCAAGTAGTTTTGATGATTGCGGCTTTATGATACAATTTAAGATCTGATATGACTAGGCCACCTTCCCTTGCATTTCTTTTCATTAATTCCCTTGAAATTCTGGACCTTTTGTTCTTTCAGATGAATTGTGTTATTATTTTTTCTAATTCTACAAAATAATTTTTGGTGGTTTGGTGTGGCACTAAATAAGTAAATTAATTTAGATAGAATTGTCATTTTTATTATATTAGCTTAGCCTACCCATGAGCAACTGATGTTTTTTCCATTTGTTTAGCTCTGATTTTATTTGTGTGAAAAGTGATTTGTAATTGTATTCATAGAGTTCCTGAGTTTGTCTTGGCAGGTAGGTTCCCAAATATTTTATATTGTCTACAGTCACTTTAAATGGAATTTCTCTTTTTATCTCTTCCTGTTCGGCTTTGTTAGTAACATATAGAAATGCTGGTGATTTAAGTGAGTTTGTTTTATGTCCTGCAACTTTGCTAAAATTGTTAATTATGTCAAGTAGTTTTTCAGTTGATTCTCTAGGATTCTCTAAGTCTGCCATCATATCAACTGTAAAGAATGATAGCTTTGTTTCTTTCTTCCTTGCCTATTCTAATACCTTCAATTTCTTTTTCATCTCTTATTGCTGAAACTAACATTTCTAGTACAGTATTGAGTGGCAGTGGTGATAATGGATATTGAAAGACAAGTTTTGGCTTTAATTGTTAAAAAAAAATTTTGAGTTCCAAATTTTCTCTCTTCCTATAAATGGCAAGCAATCTGATATGATTATACATGTACAGTCATGTAAAATATATTTCCATATTAGTCATGTTGTGAAAGAAGAAACATTTTGTAAAAAAACAACCATGAAAAAAATAAGTGAAAAAAAGTATGCCTAGGTTTGCATTCAGATTCTATCAGTTCTTTCTCTGGATGTGGATAGCATTTTCTATCATGTGTCTTTTGGAATTAATACATCCTCTAATGCAAGTTAGGTTTCTTTTTCTTAAAAGTTTTTGAGACTGTCTTTTAGACTTGCTTGGCAACAGGCTCAGACTATCGATATTTCCTCAGTGCCCAAGACAAAATGGCCTCAAGGAGGTCTAGGCTCCCTCTCTGAGGCTTGATTGATAGGTCACAGTGGACCATATAGGCAAGGGAGGTTCATTTACTGAATTAACTTGAAGTGTCCTCCGTGTCCATCCTTGCCAAATGTTTTTGTGCTGCCGTGGCTGCTGAGTGATCTCTAAGTGTCTCACTTTCAGGTCTGTGTCAGGCCCATCACAGAGTCACTTCCCCGATTTCCTCATGTCCAAGGTCCTCTTTACTCTGATCTGTCTTGTTTACGTATGTCAGAATAGTCTCCCTAAAACAATATTTTGGTATCACTTCTTCATATTTTTAGTGGCTCGCCATTCAAGATTTTAGAATAGAGCTATAATTCCTTAGCTTAGCCTCAGAATTTGGGCCCCAGCTCCAAGCATTCAGCCAACAGCCAACTGAAATTGAATGTCTGCTTTAAGAAACTCGCTATTTTGTGGGGAAGGAAAGGTGTATCTTGTAATAACTAAAATCGAAAGTACAAGTACCTTGGATGTCCATTCATTTTCTTTGCACACTTCTCGGCCCTCTTGCTCACTCATGACAGAAGGTACGACCTGCCTGCTGGGGAAGGGGACTGGATTTGGGGGCAAGAAGACCTGGGGCACCCCTGACAGCACCTGTGATCATGGAGGGTCATTTAATGATCAGTTTTGTCATTTCTATAATGGGAATAAGAATGCCTATGCTACCTACCTCAAAGAATTTCTGTGGTGCTGGAGTGAGAATGTGTATACAAAGCAATTTGCGCATTTTAAAGTTCTGCATCCATGTTAATTACTCTTACCTCCTTTCAACTCCCCTCATCATGCATTTACTCCTGGACAGGACCTTAGAGGTCATCTCAGCTGACTCCCTCATTTTAGAGGTGAGGAAACTGAAAGAAGTTCTCACAGCCACCCAGGTTCCTCTACTCCGGACCCACACACATACTGCTTTCCCTTCCCTTTACTCTGCTGAGTCTGCAGTGATCTTGAAAATCCACTTTAAATGATAGCTCCAAAATCAACTCCCAATCTGAAGTGTCCTCTCCTTGCTCATGTGGTACTTACCATCTCTTGTTCTGCTTGTTGGTGTGCATTCGTCATCTCCCCTTCTGGATTATAACGATGGGAAGGCAGGAACCACATTTTGGGCATTTCAGTCCTGCTCTGTGCAATGGATAGACATAAGAGATGCTGCACAAATAATGTGTGAATGAATAAACTAATGACCAGTATATGAAAGTGTTTTCCTTGTGTCAGTGATGGAAGCTATGACCCTATACTTTTGGCTCCAGAAGTCTAGGTTTTTCTAATGACTGAGTCCAGGTTTA